>JAFIDM010009631.1:6124156-6135605 GCA_023159025.1 Thereuonema tuberculata
GGCACCTGCTTACACATTTGGAGTGCAAACAGATCTAGAAAATATCGGTACATAAACAAGGACACTGTTAGATATCTTAGATATGCAGACGACGTTCTAATCATATGACACGGTACAGTAAGACAATTTACTAAGTTCCATCAATTCATAAATTCAGCTAATAATAACTTAAAATTTACCTTGGAAAAAGAGAAAAATGGGAAATTACCTTTTCTTGATTTACTTTTATTAAATAAAGATAACAGCTTATCATATGAACATTTTGAAAAAGAATTGAAAAGCAATCATATGCTTAATTTCTATTCAGAACATAGCATCCATACCAAAAAAGCAATAATTCAAAATTATTTGAAAAGGATATTAAATAACACTGAAGATAGAAGCTTATGGAATGCTAAAATTAATAAAATGAAACATATCTTTGAACTTAATGACTTTGTCATTAAGATTTTGTTAACAAAACGGTTAAGAATTTTTTTTAAATTCAGATGGAAAGGCAAACTAAAAGCCATAACAAAGAAAGATACTGTATACAGAAACTTATTAAAATTACCTTTAGGTATAAAATTAGACAAATCAATAAAAGAATTGTGTAAGAAGAATGACATTCAAATATATTTTACAAAGAAAAATAAAAATGAATTTCCTCCTGATATTATGAAGACGATGGGTGTCATTTACAAATTGAAATGTAGAGATTGTAATAAGATTTATTTTGGGAGCACCGGACGAACATTAAAAGAAAGAGTTTTAGAACATGTCGGGGCTTTTAATAACAATAAGCATGATATATCTGACTGGGCACATCACTGCCTAGATAATAATCATGGCCCGGATCCTTTAGTTAACATATTGTTTCATATTCCTGGTGAAATTGATAGATTTATGATTGAATCTTGCGGGATTAATATTTTTTCTTGTATGAATAAGGATAGATTCTTAAAAGTCAGTAGGTTTACCCTTAGTAAATTTAAAAAATGTTTAAAAAACAAAAAAACACAAAAATGTTTGTGTAGAGCTCAATTTTTTCTCATGATAAACATACAAAGATATTGTATTATTATTCAAAAATATTAATTATTAAAATTACTTATTGTATTTTCACGAATTTAAAACAAATATTATTGTTTTTATAATCAATTATTGTACAAACAAAAATATTGTTTATTTTAATTACTCATTGTATTTCACGGATTTTAAAACTAAAGCATTGTTGTTGTAATCACTTATTATATGTCACGAAACAAAAATATTGTTTTTATGATTCCTTTTGTAATGAATTCTACTGATAGAGGATATGTTTATATCCCTATCATAAGACATCTGAAGAAGTTTCTTCGATTAGAAGAAACAAAATATCATGAATGATTAAAAGTTTTTGGTTAAGAGTTATCTAGATGTTCTTATTATTTAAGAACACTGTTAACCAAATTTCGGTCACTTCACCCAAAAGCTTCAACTGTAAGTCTATACATATGAAAAAAAGAAGGCTGGAGAAGTTTGTTATCTATACAAAACATATATAAGTCAAGATACTGAAATTATAACAGTTTACCTCATAAAGCTCTTATCCAGACGGATATCTTCAATTCACCTCTACATTTAAAATATACACAAGAAGAAGAAGAAGAAGAAGAAGAAGATAGGACAATTCAAAAGAAGATAGCCTCAAAGAAATATTGAAATCTTAAATATTCCATGGCAGATATCCTAATATTCTGAATTCTGAACATGTAAACAAAACTTTGTTAAATAATTGTGCTGACAAACAATTATTTATTCATAAGGAAACCGAAGGATTCATGATTGTTAAACAAGACCAAGCCGTTGACAACCAAAAATTACAGTAGATATGAATTAAAAGAGAGCATTATAAATAAATGAAGTCTATGGACCTTAATAATAAAAACAATACAACAAATTTCAGTGGGTTGTCTTGTACTAACAGCGATCTGCGTCGACTGTGGCTAAGAAATTCAGCAGAACTTACAAAACAGTATCGGCTATTGACAACTAGTTACGATCACATTAAAATTACTTATTTGCAGATCTTGTTTATTTATTTGAACAGGAATATATCATATAGCTCCGTTTTGCTGTAAAATTACGCAGGAGATACAGGAGTTTCATTCAAGTATCAGGAGATGGCGCAGCTTTGAGGATTTGCCAACTGTTTCCGCCATGTTGTCGTAGTCACTGTTAAGATGTGCACTAGCGCAATCAGAATTTGGGTGGGGGGGGGGGGGGGGGGGGGGGGTTTGGTAAAAAGGTTTTTTTTATTATTATTATTTAGCTTACGTAATATTACGGCAACCTGATATCAAGACATCTTGATTTTCTAACCGTTATTTCAAGGAATGTAACAGGAGATGTCACTACAACTTCATGGATAAAAGCTAAAGCCAATTCATTCAGACGTTCCTCATTAGTCGAACTGCGGAAATAGTTCTTAACTATTCTTCTTCTTCTTCTTCTTTCCTGGCGCTACAACCCTGGGTGGGTTTTGGCCTCTCGGACAACACCTCTCCACTTCAATCTGTCCATCGCTTTACTTTTCCATCCTCTTATTCCCATCACAACAAGATCTGTGGTCACATTGTCCAACCATCTTGTTTTGGGTCGTCCTTTCTTCCTTCTAGAATACAGTCTTCCTTTCAACATTCTCTTGGGCATCCCAGTCTCTGTCATTCTCTCTAGGTGTCCCAGCCAATTTATTCTTTGTACTTTTATGAACTTCACCAGATCTTGTCCTTCAATCATTGAGCTCGTGATTGTATCGTATCCTCCATCTATCTCCTTCTTTGACAGGTCTATATACGCGCCGTAATATTTTCCGTTCAAAACATCTCAAAGCATTTTCATCACACTGTGTTAATGTCCAGATTTTTGAGCCATACGTAACCACTGGGCGGATCATTGTCCTGTATATCTTCAACTTAGTAGCTCGTGAAATAAGTTGATTCCTAAACATCTGAACATTAGTATTTTAAAGTAGAGAACAATATCTCACATGTACAGGTTGTAACTGTCAGAGTAGCAAGTATTGTGAGTAGACTGTGAACTGAGGGAAATGTTGCAAACTTGTATTGCTTCTAGAGCCCCGCATAGAAATTTTGTAAGTCCTCATACAAACGGCATCCATAGTAGCACTTAACCCTTCATGTCAGTGGCGAGCTCATAGAAATTACCCAGGGTTGAGAGTTAAGCAGTGACCTCATCTAGTTCATGTGTTTGAGCTGTGGGAGGATACAGAAGATACTGAAAAGGCTTCAAAACTTTGCTGTGTAAAACAAACTTTTCGTCAATAGCTGCAATAGTCCTATCAAGAAAGGGGATGCAAAAAGCTCTTCTGAAATATTCTTCCGGAGTGTCTGCTGGAATGTTACTTCTTTGTACCTGTCGGTCTGCAACTCGTGGTGGAAGTAGTTCGACATTTATTGTGGAAGATTTGAGCGAAAGGCACCTCTACACTTTATCTCATGCCTTCTAGCGTAGTTTTAACATTCATTGCTGAGTTCACGCCGAGTTTTATATTAATATTTTCTGTTTGCAGATATTTACTTAGAGGTTTGGTTACTTCAAAAACTGAGTCTACTGTAAACAAGGCCGCGAGGAAATTTTATTGCAGCTAGAATTTGAAAGGAGCTGGGCATCTGTGGCTGTTTTCTTGTCAGTCCTTCCAGCGATGACGTCAAGAGCACTGACGACTGGCTCAAGATGAAGGATTTGAGGGAGATGTGGTGTTCAACCCATCATGTGGGACACATCCTCTTCAGCTTTTCGATGTGGGAGCCATCTGGTAACTTGAGGATTTCTTCCTGGAAAGAACGTACAAGAAGTGCTTGTTAGTCATCTAGTACAAAGACAGAATGATTGATTGGTAGTTTTACATTAGGATACTTTTTAATTTTTAATTGGTTTACGAAGGTATGAAACTAAATGATCAAGTGTAAGGTGAAAAGCCATTTTGGTGCAAAACATTTTTTAAAGTCGTTATTACTTTAATACCTTTCTGTAGGATATTTTGGCTCTTCGGAAACGAGAAAAATTCCCAAGTTTTGTCTATGACACAATCTATGCAGTTTCTTATTTCCTGTACACAACATCAGTCAGTAAGGTATTGCTTGAAGGAATGGGACACATAGTGAACGAAATTGCTTTTGTTTGTTAATGGCTTATGCTCTCCTCTTAGCATCACTTACAGCTGCTGTTCCGTCGTAACCTTGGTCAACTAAGTTACTGCAGTGTAGTTTCATATGATTTAGTGCTGCGCATAAAGCGTATGCAACGCCCGCGCAGGCACGTAGCCAAGATTTTGTTAAGGAGTGGGGGTCCATTAAATTAAATTTTTATAAATGACTTTGCTTTCTTTAAATTAAAATTTAAAGTAAAATGATCTTAATACTAAAATCTATGGCGAGAGGAGGCTCTATTAATTTCATCATTTACATGCACACTTGAACATACAAACTTTGTTTTCTTTTTTACTTTTTTTGCCCCCCCCCCCCGGACTCACCCCTGGCTACGACCTTGGACCGCGCCAGTACAGTCTTTTACTGCAAGAACTCTTTATGAACACTAGCGTTTTCTACAAACCTACACAGAATGAAAGTTGAACTACGCCAACATCGTCTGTTGTCTCATCGCACACGATAAAAAAGCATTTGCATCATTGACTCTGTCAACCAACTTCGTTAGAATAATTTCATTTATCGAAGATATAATTTCATTCAGTATTCAACAGCTGATATACATTGCATTTTACGCAGCATTTGACAAGTGTGTTCTCAATTCTGCATCACCTGCTTCAGCTCTGAACTTTAAGATGGACCTGAAACTTCCTTCTTTCTTTGGGGATTCTTATAGGTCAAGTGGTCCTCCATATCTATGTCCCCTAAAGTCTAATCCTAACGGGCAAGGAAGATATCAGACTTAATAATCGGTTTTTAGAGCTTGCCGATTTTTATTCATTTGGCTTTGCAGCTCTTCTCAATGCTCACATCTATACTCTGTTTTTCACACTATATGTTGCGAGGAAGTTGGCAGCTCTGCTCAAACATTCTTTATGATATCCAGTACTTTCATGTTTTTGAAATGTTCTTTGGTATCTTTCCAGTCTTTTAACTGTTTTCATCAGTTTTTCTGCATAGGGACTCTGATGACCCACAGTTGTTGTAAACAGACAGCAGTGCTTGTAGTAGGCATCGTCTTCTTGTGCGGAGTACACAAACCACTTTCATTCAGACATCCATAGTAACTGGAACCACAAGTTAGGAAACTCGAAAGAAATATCAGGAATCCAGGGGTTTTCTAGAAGATTTTTCCTGGTGAAATCATCAATCACTTTTCCCGCATAGGCTCCGAGGATAATGGATGGACAATGGCTTCCAGTTGAAGAGATTCCTTTCTTTGCACCTCTATTTTAGAAGATTTGCTACAGCAGGCCTGGTTAATTCTGAGTCGTTCGCGAAATCCTGAACTGGAGCGTCATCTTCAACTTGTACATTTAGTGGCGTCGTTTTTTCTAATGTTAATTCTGGAAGAAAAACGAAAGATTAAGAGATGCTTCTATTGAGTCACTGCAGAATTAAAAACTGTCGTATGTAATCATGGGAACCAAGAATAAGATTTGCTTTAGAATATGAATCTAGTCGAAAGTTGCATCTTTCTGAAATAGGTCTAAGCTGTGCATGGGCGTAGCCAGGATCTCAACTGGGAGGGGAGAGGCAAGTTGGCCTTAGGGAAACAAATGAATTAGATATTAAGTAAGAAAACAGTGACCGTTTATAATGGTTTTAAATATTTTTAGCTACAATTAGTTGAGTTTTCAATGACTTTTCGAACAAAATTTTCATTTCTTAGCTACTCTATGGTTACGACCTGGAAGCCATGAATTTCAACGCTATCACTCAGGTAAAAAACAAAAAAAAATAAATAAACAAAAATGGTATGAATTCTACAAAGGACAGTGGTTCAATACACAATCCTATGCCGTAGGTTATTGCAAAAGGTGGGCTAAAGCTATTCCATAAAATTATGATAATTTTATAACAAAAAACAAGTTTCAGAAGATCCTCAAAGTTTTCACAGAATCTTCTCTATTTGTTTCTTAAAAAATGACCCTAGGGTAGTTTTCTTTTTTTTAACGCTTCATTCTAGATTACACGTAGTACACACAAACACAAGCAGTGAACAGCAGACTGAAGTAAAAATCCCCAAGAGACAGACTAAAATCTCAGACCGAATCTGAAAACATTCGAAACTGAGCGAAAGAGTCCTGTGAATTCTCACATAGGTGTTCATAACTGAAAGAAGAACAAAAGATGCCGCCGCCACAGTAGGCCTATGTCCGGGATTTGTGATTTAAAGAAGAGTTGACTTGGGAACGGAATCGGAGCTGTCTGAGTTAACATCAATTATCTTTTCTACAATTATTTTTTTTTTTTGGCTTTTCCTCCTCCAATATTTCTTTTGTACTTTTATAATTGATTTTCTACAATTCATTTTAAAAAGCCCTTGGGAGGGAGGGGGGGGGTTAATCCCCATATCCTCCCCTCGGTGCGCCTATGAGACACTTTATAAATTACTGGATAACAAGCTCGGTTACAGCGACGCAAAGGGAATTTGATATTCACAATCCTCCCAAGAGGACAAATATTGGCGTTGTTACACAAGTTGGAAACAATTTCTAAGAACTTGTAGCCACAGAGATCACCGGATTTGACTTCCCCAGATTTTTTTTTCTGTGGGGTTATTTCAAGGAAAGAGTCTACGCTACAAACCCTCGGACGAATTGAAGGAGAACATTACAAAGCAGATCAAAGATATTGACGCTCCAACGAACGACCAGGGACATGGAATGACGTGTTCAGCTTTGCTTTGACGAGGAGGGATTTAGCAATTAATGTAATGGTATGTAATGTCCCAAAAATAATCTATATTTGAGCCACAATACATCCTTACTAGCGCCATTCTTGTTATAATAAATAAATAAACGTCAGTTTCGTGTGAATCACCCTGTTATGTGAATGTAAGTTACAGAGGCATATGAATTCTTTATAGGGTATACTAAGAACCTAGTATACCCTATAAAGAATTGATATACCTCTGTAACTGAAACATTTGGAGAAAGAAGAGAAAAAAAAATTCCAAAAAGTTTTTGATGGAGAATAATTGTTCAAATTTTAAGTTTTTAATTTTTAACTATTTTTTAAAAAGTAATTTTTTAAGTTTTAATTTTTTTTTAAATTTTATATTTGAAATTTGGTAATTTCTTTTCTTAATTTATTTTCTTTTCATTTTAATTCAACTACAAAAAGAAATTGTTTTTGTTTTGTTTTTTAATTGAAGAACTTGTGTAAATATATCAGTTTCTGTGTCACATTATAATTAATTTTTTTTTGTTCTTTGTTTTAGTGTTTTGCATGTGCCATGGTTATATTTACGATCTGTGACATAGTTTTGATCTGAACTATGGTGTTGTTTACTTGGGAGCTTCCAACTTCCCTCGCTAGATGGGATTCTACAGCAATGTATGCAAGTTCTCAACCATTCTACGGGCCTCTACCAGCCTTTTTATTGGTTCCTTTATGTAGATAAACTCATCCAACAATTTGTAATAGTCACTTGAAATGGTTCCTTTATCTGGAACTGAAACCATGGTCGTGAAATAAGTTTTGTAATTAAATTTTATTTCAGTTATTAACCAGGTGTGCAGGCTTCATCTTTGATCCACATAGACTTATTCAATAAGAATTAAATAGTAACCTTTAATATTATTTAACAGTTGTATTTATCTCCTGCCAGTGGTTTAGCAGGAAATTCTAATTCATGAAAGTTTTTATTTATCCGGACTTTTTTGATGCTTTCTATTTCTGTCCATTTTTCCTATTAGCTACTTCTGTGAGAACAACCATATTAGTCTAACAGAGGTTGTTTAATCATGAGGGATATTGGGAAAAGCAACAATCAAGTCGTCAATGTGTTCGGATATCTGTAATACACAGAGGTAATGAGGCCGGTCATCCAGAGTCTTATGAAAGAATATTCCTGCTTACTAACCTACCTTACAAAAGTTTTGATGAAATGTTATGGCACAGATGTGCTACTGAACCAATAGAAATAAGACTTATTTAGTAACGGAACCACTGGAATAGTAAATTATGTTCTGTAATTTTGTATGAATTATACCTTATGAAGTGATGTTCCGCTGTTTGAGTTTACGTTAACTTTATAGTGATTAAATTTACTTTTTTAGTGATTTTAATAGTGCTTAAATTCTTTTATCAAATAAACTCTAAAAATATTTATGTTTATGTTTTACGAAAATAATGAGGAATTGCAAATTAGAAATAAACTGTCTTGTAGCAAATATATTTTATTATTTTCAAACTTTCAAATCTATGATTAATATTAAAGTGCAGAGAGTTTACTATTTTCAAAACCTTTAAATTTTCAAATGTATGTAATTGTTTAAAAAGCATTGGTCTGATGGCAGAAATTGAAAAAAAAAAGTGTTTTTAAATTAAGCTGTATTTTAAATTTCTTAAAACATTTATTTTCATCGAACCACTTATTTGAGAACAATTAAATACATTTGAAAACTTAAAGGCTTTAAAGATAGCAAAACTCTTTGCACTTTAATGCATTTGATTTCCTGTTGTTCAAAATACATCCGGTTTCAGGATAATTTTTGTTGTCAGGCAACGGAGAAAACATTTTGTAAGTTTACTTAATAGTGTAAAGTTAATTGAAGTTATTAATTAAATAAAACTTCAATAGTTTTAAATATCTCTGAGATCTCTTACAAAAAAAGAAATTTTATGAATTACATTAAAATTGAAAATCCTCCCTAAGTCATAAGAGTTGTTTCTATCCCAAGCCTTTAGTTCTGTTTAGGTTCTCGTAGAATCCTTTAGTTAAATCTTATCAAATAAATGGACATTAACTTTGTTTTCGATCTCAGTGTAGCTAAGCTTCTTGAGAAGCAGGAAAAAAGCACGAGAAAGAAACTTTAAGAAAACAAAAGGAAACTTTCTTAATTCTCATTTCTAAAAAAGAAGTTTTTAACATTTTATGAACATTTATAAAACGGATTATTAATACAAAAAAAATACACAGTTCAAAATTATTGAATGCAATAAAATTAATTCAAAATTAATTCATGGAAAAATGTTAATGATACAATTATTACTTAATGTGTTTGTTATAAATAAGATGCAAACAAATAAATAAATAAATAAATGTACATTCACTAGAAATACAGATTCGTTAACCTAATAAAATCAAAAATTGTTATCAGTCGGATAAGCTTTGTTTTTCAATAAATTTCCAAGACATCATCAAAATAAAATAAAATTAATTTATATCCTTAAGGAATTGAGGAAATTTGGTATATTTGGAATATTAGTCAATAATTTAGCCAACTTAATTTCGAAAACTGATAGAAAAATAGTAGAGAAAAATTTAGTCATAATATTATTAAAAATAACATTTTAAATAATATTTTTTTATTTAAAAAATGAAAGTCCGTGTGAAAAAGGTTAGGAAACAGAAAAAGAAGATAGCAAAAACAAAACTTCAACGAATACCAAGTTTCATGCAATTGACAGTGAATTGAATTGTTCTAATATTAATAAATAACGAAGACCAATAACTTTAAACATGAAAAAATTTAAAACATTAAAAATTTTTCATTTAATTTGTTTTTTTCATTTCAAAATTTTCTCATGTTTAAAGAGTGCGTTATTGGTTTTCGTTATTTGTTTGTATTCTTAGACGCACGTTGAATTGTTTTACTGTATGTATCTAAAAAATTTAGATACATAATATTAACAATTTTATTAAAAAGAAAAGATACAACTGCTTTTTAATGAAAACTAAGAACATTAAATAAACATATATTTTTGATAAATAAACATCCCATATTTCTTCTTCAAACCTTTTCTACTGTAAAGTATATTATTAAGCATCTTACACGACACCAGAAATAAATGTTATCACTACATTTATTTCGAGAAAAACAGCAAATTTTCGAGGAGAAAATAAAACGTCTCCTCTTCTTCAAGCTTTTACAAATAATAATATTAATATTAAGTTACGAGATTAGAACTTACAATATTCGTGAATATCATATGAACAATACACTATTAATACAATATTATAGAATATCGTCTTCTACTTCACAATAATCCTCGAGTTGTGTATCCAAATTCAATTGTTCTTTACAATCCAGATCTTCAATTATTACTTTATTGTTTGGATTAAAATATTCTTTATCAATTAAATCTTTGCCTAATTTTACTATACCTTCATCCATATTAATCCCATCATTTCTATTTAAGTTGTATCCTTTTGAGGTTCTTATGCATAAGCTTTCGATTATTTTTCTAATTTTAGTATTCTTTTCATTGCAAAGAATTCTAACTTCCTTATTAATAACATGTTTCTTTTCATTACAATAATAAATACAATATAAAGACAATAAAATCGGAGGAATTTTTACCACAGTAATACACAAATTGTTTTCTTTCAGCAATGTAGGAGTAAAGAAATTGTATTCTGATTCAAACCTGATTTATTAAGAGGCACATTTATATAACGGTTTAATGTTGTTTTTGATTTTGACTGTGATCCATACATTTGGTTTCGAGATGGTGTATTCTAGTTGCTTCAAAGGATTTTTTAATAGCAATAAGCACACCACCTCCTCGCTTCTTAGCTGTGTTTTCCCTGTCTCTATCTCTACGAGAAACGGTATAGTTATTTTTAAATAGCTAAAAGTTTCCAATGGAATCATTTAACCAGGTCTCAATTATAATGACTACGTCGTAATCACCACACAGTGAATTTAGCGAGAATTGATTCACTTTAGTACACAAACCTCTGGCATTTTGATAATAGAGATTGAAGGAAAAAAACTTAGTCAGACATGGGAAAGAGAAAATAATAATACTAGTAATAATAATAACAACAACACTTAATATTAATGATGATAATAGTAACTAATATTGGGGATAAGAATAATAGCACTTACATTAGTAGTAGTGATAATAATATTTTTTTTTTTTTATTCATTAATTATTTTAAATTACATTTCAGTCCCGTTAGGAATAAGAATCCCTATCAAACGGGTTCTGGGATTAAGTAGTTTTACAAAACTAACATAATATATATATATATATATATATATATAAAAGGTACACAATAAAAAAGTGTAGTTAATAGATAATGCTAGTGTAGATTATATAATGAAATCTTTAAAAAGTTTTAACTATATAAATTTATACAAATTTAAATTACAAAGTTTAATTATATCATTAAAAGTTATATAAAGAAAAGAAAATTAATCTCAAAAGTAAATACAATTGTATATGTAATTATACCTTATACATAAAAAACAAAAATAGCATTAATAACATTTAGTACAAAATGCAATTGAAACCTTACA
>JAFIDM010009631.1:6143863-6165064 GCA_023159025.1 Thereuonema tuberculata
TTACAGTTATAATGTCCTTTTTATTTATTGCTGAATTTATTATATTCCAATATTTTTTTCCGTTTTTAATGTTTTCGTTTAGCTTATTGTATTAGTAGTTTTTTTTTATTATTTTTGCTAGATATTTTTCGGAGATTTTACACGGAATGCTTAAGAGCAAGTGCTTCTCACCCCAAAAAAGCCCGAGGGGAAAATGTGCTGTTCGAAGTTCAAGCGTGGGGCCATTCTACACTGGAACCCCAAAACCGGTTAACAAAGTAAATTAGTAACCACTGTAATAATTACATAATTACAGACACGCGCCAACTAGGGAGACAAAATTGCTTTTTTTTGCGGTTTTTTTACGACCCAGTTCCAGTTCCAAAGCAGTGCGATCGTACCCTCAAAGTTTCTGATTCTCTTCGTAGAAAAAAATAAAAACAAATACAAGAAACAGTTTTTATTCACTGAAATATCATTAAAAAGATCTTCGCAATTAACCTTGATCAATTGTATTGGAGAAATAATACAATATTCATTGGTATATTTCTTAAATTCTTCAGAATTCTTATTATAATAAGTTCTATATTATTTTATTAAAAAAATAAGCAAATTTCTTTTAATTAAAATATCTTCTTAAATATAAAATAATTTATATATATTTTTTTTTGGAAGAGAGGATAGAATCTGTCTTTGTACAGAAATGACGTTAAATGAATAGATTTAACAAAATAATTGAAGACATGAAATTAGGATGAGATTCCATAATGATTAGCAGAGAAATAGAATCAATGAACGATGAAACCTACAGTTCTTCTTGTTACGTGACTCTATTTTCTGTTCAATTCTTTGTTAAAAATGTTAATAGATAATTCTATGAACGATGTTTATTCTTCAATTACTCCATATGAAATAGTAATTTTTTCAAAATATTTTAGATTGCCAAATATTTATATAAGTTTACGAATATTCTTTTGAAATTCTAACTTTTATTCAATCTTCTTTACAGACTACAGAGAATAGGAATAGGCATTGAATCCATTTTTCTAATAGCATGGGGCTAGGCCTAAAAAAAAAAAAAAAATTGTTGGGCCTAGGCTCTTTGAACTGATTTTAACTATATTTGGGGCACTGAATCTAAAAATGAAATCAGTTTTTCTCTATCAGTTATACTTTTTTAGATGCAACATACCCTATGAGTAATTGTTTCAACTATTGATATATATAAGGTATTGATAACGAGCACTTAAATAAATTCATAAATAAACTATTTAAGCGCTGTTTCCTCTTTGTTTCTGCAGTCGTATTTATTGATAGCTCTACGCGGAGTTTGAAATGCATCCTTCTACACAATGGCAACAAATACGGCTCAATACCAATTGCTCATTCAACGCAAATGAAGGAAGAATATGATGTCATAGCTTTGGTCGTGGAGAAGATAAAATATCAGGAGCATCAATGGGTAATTTGTGTGGACTTAAAGATGGTAAACTTTCTCCTTGGACAGCAAAGTGGCTATACTAAAATATCCTTGTTTCCTGTGTCTCTGGGATAGCAGGGACCAAAAAAAAACACTGGATAAAAAAGGAGAAGCCTAAGAGAGAAAACATGACTGTTGGGAAAAATAATATCATTAACAACCTCTACTTGGAAGAGAGAAAATCATCTTTCCGCCACTGCGTATCAAGCTAGGCCTAATGAAGCAGTTTGTAAATAAGAATGGATCGTGCTTTGCTTACATACGAAGAAAATTGCCTCAGATAAGTACAGAAAAACTGAAAGCTGGAATTTTCGATGGCCCACAAATAAGACAGCTTACAAAAGATCCGGCTTTTGTGGAATCCATGAATGAGGCTGACAAGCAGAAAGCATGGATGTCATTTATCGAGGTTGTCGGGGAAGGCAGAGATCGGGCTGATGAGTCCCCTGTAGAACGAAACGGCTGTCCCGATTCCTTCCCGATAATCGAACCAGAAAGGCTATTTGATTAAATTTGTGCTGAATTCATTTCTTGTTTTATTTAATTTACATCATAAGTAATTTATCTTTAGTTCTTTTTATTTCTGAATACAACACTATTTAGTAGCACTGGTCAATCATCTTTTTTTCTGTGTCTAAATCCTGATTCCAAAGACGTTCTTTTCCATCAAATTCTGGTTTATGAAACCAAAGTCTTTATCACAGTCCAATCAAAAGATCTTCCGTCTCTTGTGGATAAGAAAATGTTAGGAATGAAATGAATTGTTTATAAAAGTACAATTATTCTGAACAACTAACCAAGATTCAGTCTATATAACCTAAGAAGCAAATGATGATCCAAGACATCCAGTTTCCCAAATAAAACTACATTCCATAGTTCTTCTTTTACAAAACAAATGTCGTTTTAGTGACTTTTTTTTTTTAGACAAAATGGATTTCATAATAATAATAAAAAAACAACCCACAACTGAAACTAATAACTAATGTAGATTGTACATTTTTAAATCGACAATTCATCCAAATTTCTTTGTTTTGATTTTTTTTTTCTGTAAATGTGAAGATAGTTAATCTCCGTTTTCATCCAATTGACTCCTAATTATATGAGATGTTGAGATTCGATATTTACATATTTGGATTTTTCTGTTTGCCTTAAGGTCGGTCTCAACAGATACACTTTGCACACAATCCACTCTTAGATATGTCCATTTTTAATGTATACAATGTAAAGTACAACAAGTTATCAAAATGAATTCTGTTAGTTGAGATATTCCTTCATTTTTGCAGCTACAGAAACCTTGATTGTAACAAAATATTATTTCCAGTTGTTGTCATTGATTTTTATCATAAAAACCAACAAATAGAAAGCACCAAACATTAAGATTAAGAAAACTTAAGCTACTGTAACTATTTTGTAAGTAATAAGATAATTAATGCTTTTAGACAGTGTCAAAAGCAAAGCGGCCCCATATGCACAATTTTATAAACAAAAGTCGAGTGAACCTAACCAGCGTTTATAATGAACCTAATGGACGCTTACAGCAAACCGGAAGTTGGGGGGTCAAAAGTGGTCGCTTCCGATAAAGAGGAAAACGGCGATAGACGTCCTCCAATATCAACCCTTCTGAACACATTGGTGGTGGTCACGTTTTTGCCAGATAAACGGTTGCTAAGATATGATAAAAGAAAAACGTATTGAAGCACCGACTTTTGACCTCCCCCCTCCCACATCCGGTCAGGGAGTGGTCCTAGAGGTCTGATTTTTTTGGACGTGGTCACTTACTTTTTGATGCTAACACAATGGTGAAGGTTTCATTCTAATATCTCTAACCGTTTGGCCACTACAGAGTGTGACATCCAGCAAGCATAAAAGCAAGAGCGATTTTACAGGCAAACTGTAACCTAGGGGCCGCTAAAAAAATAATTTCATTCTCAGCGGATTATAAAAAAAAAAAAAAAAAAATCCAACAGACTTCAACAATGTATGGAAGACAGGAGAGAGATTAAAGTGGCTCTCAATTAAACAAAAAATCAAGTCTTCTTTCCTTATTTGCTTCGTAGATATCGAACAAACCTTTACAATTAAAGTTATTAAAGGTACTAAAGAAAAGAAAATGAAGCCAAAAAGAGCTAAAGACCTACTTATTTGAAATTAATCTGACGGAAAGTAAAGTTCAATGAAAACAATACAAGACTTTCAAACAATTCACTCTAGAGAAATGGAAATAAAATAATAATAATAAAATAAGTTTGCTTTTGAAAAAAAATATACCAACAACTGGACTAAGAATGGAATAATAGCAAATGAAAAAATACAAAAGATAACAAAAAGTGATAATTAGAGAAGGAATTTACTTCCTTAACAAACTTCAAACAAATCATTCGCTAAAAAAGACGACTTAATCTGATTTGTAGCAAACACAAATAAGAAATGGAAAATAAAAATCATGTAAAAATCACTATTTTTGTCAAATTAATAGAATGTTTATTCGGAGGCAGATTTATGTCACGTTAACTTTATATTTGTTTTTTCTTAGACATTTCGCTCTATTTCAGTGAGTAACTGAATCGGAATAAAACAAAGGCTTTCAATCAACAACAATTGCTGTGGTTGATCCACATCCGTAGTCTTACATCAGATTGCGATTCATTTCAATGGATAGTTGAGTTCTTTTGTAATTCATTAATTAATTATCTTTAGTTACAGGAATTACACTAGTGCTTTCATTAACTAAAAGGAACCATTTACAGTGCTTGAAAATGATTTTGAAAAAAATACTTCATTTAAACATTCATTAACTTTCAGAATTCCTTTTTCCAAAAAAATAATAGTAAAGAAAATTCTCTTTTTTGAGTTTACATAAAACGTTTAAGAGTTTATATTGGAAAACGACATTAAAATCGAAGCACATCTTCATCAATTTTGAATGCGTTTTTCCTCATAATTACTGAAAGATTCCACAATGTTTGTTGAATCCTTTTCACTGGAGTTCAGAATTGTCTGACCTTTTTCTTTCGTCTTCCCTCACCTCCACTTTGTTACGTCAAACAAATTCCGGAAAAATATGAATCATTCAAGCGATCTGAGATCATTTCCTTGATCTTAAGCAATTGGTTACGATTCAGTTGCTCATTAATATTCAATCTATTTATACAATTGAACAGAAAAGGAAGAAATTCTAAGAAGAAAAGGATAAGTATATTTAGAAACAGAAATTCTTTTCAAACTGTGGTATTCAAACATTTACAAATTACAGATTATTTTCTTTGAAAATTATTTCATTTATCATTTCTATTTACAATTGAATGAATGAGAAAACTACAGCAGCACATAATCTTTAAGTTTCCAAGGAATAAACGAAAAGAATCATTATTAGAATCAAAAGTTAAAACCATAAATTAAAACACGTCCTCCATCTTCCCTATTTCTCTCATTGTTTGAAAAGCTTTTCAAATTTCAGATACATTTCCTGAAAAAGAAAAATTCTCTCATTGCCTTGATTGTAGACCGCATTGTTATTATTAGTGGATAGAAATTGTTTGATAAAATCTACTTGGTACCATTTCATTTCATTCCAATACAAATCCTTAGATACAAGGTTTTACCTATGAAGAGTTTACCAAAAGATCTTTAACGTTTAAAATGGAATTAGTAGAATACAGCCTCCAGATATAATAAGTGGAAATGATCCAACAACACGGAAATAATCAATATTCATTGCAGTCTGTTCTCTGATGTAATGTAAAAAGCGAATAAAAAAAAATACTTAAAATTTATAGTAAGGAAAGTATTATAAGGGATTAAACAACAATGAATTTCAAAAAATTACAGTGAAATTCCTCTTGTAAATTTCTTTCTAAAAATACTGAACTTTCAAATTCTGATCAAATTAAATTTCTTCAAAATACGGTGATAAACAAAATAAATTAGGAGAATTGATGTGGCTTTAAGATAATCCTTGTATTATCTTAAAATTCTTCTTTTCTGCAACAATGCTGAATGATATCTAACACCATAGCCAGGATTTAGGAATGGGAGGATTCAGAATCAAAATTAAGAAAAAAAACGTCGTGTCCTTCCGGATGCAGTGGGGGGTGCCGATGAACTTTCTAATCCAAAATCCTACATTTCTTCCATTTTCAGAAGCAATGGGAAGAGTTGTAATGGTACCCCATCGATACACCAATAGTATATCCTATTTATTCTATTAATGCAATATTTCATTTAGTACAGACTCCCAGTTGTTCTGTTACGTCAGACAGTAAAAAACCAAGATGATCTGTTCAATGTTAGCTTGTTTTTTTACAAATAACTACTCATTTGCTTATTTTCATTTAATATTTTTTTTAATTAAAGTAGTTGAATATCTTCAAATTCTTATTCCTCATAAATATTTGCCTTTAATCAAACTATCTTCACTGTTTCCTCGTCGGCCATAAATAATAAAATTTGAGAAAATAATAAAATAAGAAATAAATATTTTCCCCTATTAACTTCCTCTTTCTGAATATCCTTTTTTAAATAGTAAGGTTTCAATTTTGTTTGTATAAAGCACTTTTCTAATTTGTCTATTTCTCTTTTTTCCCCATTTCTATTCTCTTCTCTTCCTTCGCTATAAAAATTGACTGGTGTCTCGGCGCCTGCCTTGCGATAAACCTGCAAAGAGAAAAGCAGCTGCGGTGCCACTGTTCATTAAGAGTTGGAAGGAATAATTGGTAATCTTACCTGATTGATTGCTGTTGACGAAGATGTTGATCCCACAGTACAACTCTGATAGTCTATCGATGGAAATAGTTATGCGACTGATTCATTCACCAGCCTGGAGTTGGTTGTCATGTCAACCTTGGGCTAACCCATGCACAGCGAACCACTCATGGGCGACTTACAAATGACGTCATACTTTAATGTTCACAACTTGCATCATCTCATTTACAAGTAAGTACGCAATTATGTTTATAATAGGTTTGCTATATATTTTTTTTCTTTTCAGTTCATTCAGAAAGTGCAAATGCAGATCGTTTTTAATCTTATTTAATTTCATTTTTACTTTTTCTCGTTTTTCTAGAAAAAATCTTTAGTGTTAATAATAGAAAGAAGAAAGGACAAATGACCTTCTGGAAACGCTTTGTTTGTTGTTTGGAATCTTTCTAATTATATTTCAAGCCATCTTTAATCTCATTTAAAAAAAAAAAGGCAATATTTATGAATTCTTAGAATTATTTTAAAAGAAATAAAAAAGTGTTTCATTCGGTAGAATCTTATTAAATTGTTTTTTTGTTATTAATTAATACTGATTCTCCTTCAATTGCTCTGATAATTCTGTTTTCTTCATTAGTAGTTATGTCGGTTATCAAATCAAAACCTTTAATTCAACATTAGTTTAGTTGTTAATTACATCGAATCTCCATTTTGTTGATCAGTTGTTGTCAGTGAATATTTTCCCTGAATATTCCTTTCCCTCCAAATCTCAAAATCTATAGATTAATCCTATTTTCTTTCTTTTTTTATTTTTTGGTTCGATATCAAGTTGAAGTATCTTGTTTTCGCTCCTCCCCAAATTTTGAACGTTGTTCACCACTCCCGAAATAAAACCCCCTTGCTGTATATTTCTCCTGTAATCATTGGAGGCTGAGATACTTCCTGGACTAACTTCTTGCATCATAACCTTGACGATTCCTAGGAATTGACTCACTTCCGGTTCAGTTGCTTTTGTATTAAACCAGGAATACTAGGTCTGATTTAAAGCTTATGTATTTTTTCCCTGTTTTATAGCTTTACAAGCAGAAGTTATTCCTTCCGTTTACTAAAAGTTAAAAGTTAGTTATCAATTAATAACACAATCTCCTGTTATTGATTTAATTTTTATTATTGTTTACTCCCAAACATTGAAAAAAAATTAGTTAATGGAAGCTAGTGTTTTACCCACAACACGAGATATCTTTTAAAATTAAAATAAGGAACTAATAGTAAATATCTCAAGCATGCTTAAATCACTTCTTCATCCTTTATTGTATTCAACTATTAAAGATCAACTAAGAATGCATATTTCTTATTAAATTACATAATTTTTATTTTCATTTTGCAATTTATTTAATAAATTTAGTTTATAACAAACTTCTTTTTTTTTTTATGTAATGTAAAAGAAAAAAAACAAACCTAGTGAATGAAGTCTATTTCATGTTAAAGAATCACCATTAAAAAAAAAGGTAGTTTTTGGACAATCCCGATAGAGTGATAGTGGAGTTATCCAAAACGACCTTATTTTATGTTATTGTACTATGGAAGTGAAACTATAACAATTGTTGTAAATTATATTGTTAAACACAGGGGAATGCGTAACACACACAGACAAATTTGGAAAACTACAGAATAATTTCTCTTTAATAAAATGGTTTGGATGGACGATGAATAAATGAAGAATATTTAATAAATAATTTGAATGTAGTACCTGTGGCATCAGAAGGTTGCAGGTTCGATTCCTGTCGCGGACGTTTCAATGAAGAAATTATTTCTATTTTCACAAGAAATTAAAATATTTTCTAAACACAGGGGGAGAGCGTTACGTTACACACCGAGAGATGAATGAAGCGCAGATAGAAGACGTCAATGAAGAAAACGTTCGTTGCTGTTAAGGACTACCACAGATCATTTAATTTGTTGTTGCGGTCTTCGTATCTGAAGGTCCCTGTAACAGCGGATCTCTAGTGTTTCCAACATGGCGAACCCATAGAATTTCAAGGGAAAGATACTGAGGTGGTTTCCCATTGCCTTCCTCAGGAAATAATTAAAGAATGAATTCAGACCGGAAGAGAAAGAAGACAAACACAGGAAAGAAATTTTTCACAAACAGCCATGCCCACACCGGCATTTGAACCCAGGTTCCGTATCTGTGTCATGCGGGTCGTCGCCTTGCGGACAAGACCACGCCTAACGGCGGCGATTTTATAGAGGATTCATTTCAATATGTCTTCGTTACAAAAGTATTTTTTTTTTATCTTTATCTACTTGAGATTGGTGGTCAAATTGTTGCAGAAATAACAACGTTTAGATTGTATGTCGATTCATTAATTGACTAACAGTGTTTATCTTTGATTTCTTTACCTAAAACGCGAAGTGAAAAGACGCCATCACAAAAACGACATCGTTGGGCTCAAGTTTGTAAATGTAATACAACAACTTCACGTTATCCTGAACTACACTTATTGATTCTATATCGATAGAATTCAATCATTAATGATTTCAAGAAATCGGAACTCAAGTTCTAAACAAGGTTCGTAAATACTGCCAATGCTTTCTACATAACACTATTTCACTTTGTGCACTATTTCTTCTGTTTATTTCCTGCTTCTGATGACATCTTACTAATATCTGTGAAATAGGCAATAAACATGTAGAAGTTGAAAGCATCTTCTATACATGCAACAATCCAGTAATCAATTTATATCAATCAAAATATGCGAGGACTAGAAGTGTTCACTTTGAAGACGTAGCATTGAATTATGTCTATATATACACTATTTCGACAAAAGTATCTAGACAATAAAGAGATGAATTTTTTTTTTTTTATAAAATGTTTAAATAACTAAAATAATTTTTAATACAATCAGTTCTTCCTTTTTTTAAATCTTTCTTATAATCCTGAATTTCATATACGCTGTTATTATAATTTCATAAAAGTCAATACTTTAATTTATATCTTAAATATTCCATATAAATTCCTGGGTCATATGGGAAAGTTTTCCTTTTCGTAAAAGGAAATGTGACACATGAAGGATTAACAAAAAGACTATATATCAATGAAAGAAATCTGTTAATTAAAAAGAAGAAAAGGTAGGTTATAGTGACTGCTCTCCGCTAATGATCCGCAATTTACCGAGAAACAGCTGTTCGGAGATGTCACTACTGCACTGATAAACATTAGGTCCACCTTTTAATGTGTTAAAAAGAAGCCTTAAAATAATTTTTTGTTGTTTCATTAAAATTCGAATGTGAATTTCATTTTATCAATAATCCATGTTGTATTGAAAGATGTCGGTTCGATTCCATACATTTGACATTTATTAGATTAGATGAGATATTGTGCTAATTCTGATAATTTTTGTAATTAGCTAAGAATAAAGATCAGAAATCCGATAAAAATAAAATTTGTAATAAAATCATAATTCCAAAAATAATGGGACAAAAAAAGAAGTCATTATAAAAATAGATTTTTTTTTTCTGGCTTTCATTACTAAATAAAGAAATTGGCGATTATTTTATTAAAAGAGCAAATAAGTTGAAAGAGGAACTTTCAAATACATGAGTAAAGCAAATGTATTTCTTACAATGAATTCAAGTAATTATTGAATTTTGTTTTATGAAATTCTATTTAGAAATCTGGATGAATTCTTTCACAGGTATTAAGCGAAATATATTTCTAGAATCTTCTTTATTTGTATTTGAAATGTAATTTTAGTTTAAATAAAATAAAAACCTTCCAGTCTGTAATTAAGAAAAAGAAAGAAATAACGATTTATACTTGCAAATAAGTTAAATAAATAAAAGTAAAACAAATAACGAAATTATTTTAATTATTAATCAAGTTGAAAGGCCTTCGTTGATCATAAAAGAATAGTAAGAACACAAACTTACTTTTTGTAATTAATTGAACTTTATAATCAGATTGGATAAAAAAGAAAAGATTTAATGATTTTATCCATGTCTTCAAATTTGTGAGTTTGAGCTGAAAGCTGCCCCCTTTTTTAGCAAATGGATCCAAGCTAATAAATATTTAGAGAGAGAGAAGAACTCATAAATATTGGAACTAATAAATATTTGTTTCTGGAAATTGCATCATAAACTTTTTTTTTTTAAAAAAATCCTTTGTTCAATTGTTTTGTTAAGATATGTTGATATCTTTGATCTTCTATTTTTGTAATTTTAATTAGATATTAGGAATTCTTTTATTTATTTTTATCTTTGCTTTTAATCTAATGTTTCTAATTCCACTTCTGTATTTCCCTACAGAAACCTTTAGAAAATTTTCTTTTTTTTTTTCCCTCTCTCTTCTGTAAATTATCATTTAATAAAAGTGTAAATTTTCTATTGAATTTGGGTTGTTTCCAAAGCCACTCCCTTCGACAACAAACAATCACAAATAGACTAGGATTTTCTTTATTAAATTTGTTATCAAAAGCATCTAACAATAACAACTATTTAAAATACATAAATAAAACTTACATTATTTTAAGTTAGTTAATTACTTACTTGTAATGAGTTATATTTGGACTCAGTAAAGGACATCGACTGCTTATTATTATTTCCTAAGACCAGTGTATACAATCTGCCTGAATATATTCGTCTGAAGTGGATAAAGCTTCTGCTTATCAAATTTAGATTACCATGGTTCCGATTACAGAGAAGGGGATTAATGTTGTTCACATAAGGAACAGGGGGATTGCAGGCTTTATTTTTTTCAGCATTAGATTAGTTAGTTAGTTAATGTTAAAAACTATTAAGAAAGGGTTTTCTGTACAGACTTAGTATTTTTAATAAGAAATACTTTTATTTAAAAAAAATATAGATATTTTGGTCATCATTTTAATCGCACCATACATTTATTTTTTTAATTTTCACTGTATCTTGGCTCCGTTTCATAATCACTCAATGATCGTTTGAAAGTTTTTATTGAAGAACGTTTTGAAAACTTGGCAGACCAGGATAATTATTTGGATTGTTTTTTGCGTGAGTCTTATTTGTCTGATTTGATTCCTTTTCTAAGTAATTAAACATTTCCTTAATTCGTGACTCATTCAATGCCAAAAGAAATCAATCGAGTCCGAGGTTCATTTCAGTGAAAGAAAACGGCAAAGAAATGCAGCCACCGTCCTTCTCTGTCATTTGAAGCTCATCTCCTTTTCCCCTGTTTAACATTAGGTCGTTTTCGATTACACTCATGTATGCAATAGTTTGTCACCTCCTGCGTGGACATCTATTATGGACTTTCTCTTTAATACTAAAAATAAACATTCTATGCGGAATTGAGATGAAATGAAACATCTGGTAGAACCAAGTGGTTCTGCTTCTGTTTTAACCAAACCTTACAGAAATTCAAGCTTAATATACTTATGGAAATGGAAATGGTATAAACAGATTGAAATGGAAGCTTCATAAATTAGGTCTCAAGCATACATACATACATACATACATACGTGCATACATACTTACTTACGTACATACAGGATCGGTCCTGACGGATGTGCAGTGCTTGCATGCACGTAGGCGGTCGTGCATGCAATACAATTTGGTATGAAATTATCCAATTTTTGAAGAGGATGTCATACAGCGGATATTTTCCAGGCAATTGGTATTTTCGTTGTTTAATTTTCACCAATGTGTTTACAATAATCAACATATTTATATCTTTCTATCTGCTGCTCATTCAATTTCGAGTAATCGGATGTAGTTAAGGCGATATGGAAACCACGTCTTACTATGAATCATTGCATTCGAAAGTGTTTTCTTTTTCAAGAACATGAAACTCATCAATGGAGCGTCTTCCGCCAGATTCAATTCTTTTAATTTGATTTGTTTATTAGTGAATGGAAGATGGGGAAAGAACATACTGATCAAGCTCGTTTTATTCCATTGGATAAAAAATGGCGGGAAAAATAGGAAAACTATTATCAAATTAATAATATTATTTATGTAAAAAAAATAGAAAAATGTATACAACTTGTAAAATTAATTTTTGCTCTATGGAATGTACTAACACATAAAATAACTGACGAAAAATCGACATTTTAGAACAATTTTAGTATCCAGCAATGTTAGTATCAGTTATACTGTCGTTATTTCAAAACCGCCAGTCATCCAGCTCATTACAATGTGAGCATTGTTAAGACTTAATGACATAGTTACGTGCTGTGGAAAAGTGGAATTAACATACTCATATTTGAGAAAATTGCAACACCATGAAGGAACCATCATAATGGAAGGAAATTGATTATACACATTACTAATAGTGATACAAACAAACTATTAGAGCAATACAACAACAGTACTAGCAAAAAAATCAGTATGGTGTAAAGCCTCCACGACCTGCAATAAGAGATGCTATACGCCGTGGCATCGAATCAAACAAGTCTTGGATGTGTTCCTGGAGTATCGCCTGCCAACTGCTTCTATCCGAGAACACAATTCATCGGTATTGGCTGCTGGATGACAATGACAAGCTAGTTGCCGAGTTATCATATCCCAGACGTGTTCAATAGGTGACATATCGGGCGAACTTGCAGGCCAGGGAAGAAGGGGCAGGGCCGCGCGAAGCGGGGGTGCTAGGGTGCACGGCACCCGGGCGGCACGTCTTGGGGGACGGCGGGCAGCAAATAATTTAGTTTATTAGGGGCGGCAACTTTTGCCTAACACCCCGGCGCCAACATACCTTGACGCGGCCCTGAGAAGGGATATCTGCCTTGCTTCGAAGACAGCTTGGACATTTCTGGCAACATGTGGTCGGGCGTTGTCTTGTTGGAATATGGCTCAGGAGTGTGCTGAAGGAAGGGTACGACTTCAGCCTCCACAACTTCCCTAAAGTAGCGGTTGCTGTTGAGATTGCCCACATTTCCTAGCAGCCGAGATCGCCTCTGATACCCAATTGCTCCCCAAACCATCACGCCTATCGTTCGTGCATTATGACGCTGGACAATGCAGTCTGGAAGATGGCACTCACCTTGATATCTTCTAATGCGTATCCAGCCATCATTCTAATCCAAGTTGAAGCGGGACCCGTCTGAAAACACGATATGTGATGGCATTCTACACGCCAGTGGGTGTGTTCGTGAGCCCATTGTAGCCTGAGGCGTCGATGGTTCAGGTCCAAGGGAATCCTTAGCAAAGGAGTGCATGCACGCCATCGAACCGTGGAACCAGACAATGTCAGACCTGTTGCAGTATTCCAACATTGTGTTAACACTTGAGAAGCTGAGCGGTCCGTCACTACCATGCGGATGAGGGTCTATCATCCCGTGGTGTCGTCACTTTTTTGTGGTCCACTTACGGATTTTCGACTCGTCTTGTTGCTGTCATTCCACTGCTTCCACACCCGCATCGCTGTCGTGGCATTATGCTCCGTACGAGCAGCAATTTCGCGGTATAAAAATCCTCTTTCACACAAGCCGATCATTCGATCCATTTCAAACTCCGTAGCTTGTTTATAAGGCGCCCTTTGACGTCGACGAGGACATCCACAACAGTCCTCTACTTACACTCTCTTATACGACAGTTCAGAGGGCGCTGCTGAGTCTAGGCATGCGCAATCATTCCGTAATTTTAATCATTTGCATATCATACCCTGCTTTACATTTCCTGTAATTTTCACTTCATTTGCATGTTTTCTTCATGGTGTTGCATTTTTCACAAACATGAGTGTATAAAAGATATATATTAATAACATTTTGTGGTTACTTACTATTAAAATAGATAATGGCCCCTTACTGCATTTATCTTTACTCAAAGTTGTTATCACCTTAATATTTTAGGCCTAGAAATGTCATAATGAAAAACTAAACATCAATTTGGTCTCTTAAGAAGGAACGAAGGAGACAAGGAAGCTGAAAAGTTACAGATTCCTTTTAAAGTTCGTGAAATTAGATGAGAATGAAGACGAACCGACGCTACCACTAACATCGGCACCGCATAAGATAAGGGAGGGGAAGATGAGAATCAAAAATCAAAGAAATTCATTAAAAGACATCAGTACAAAGGGTGGCAGTGGTTGTGAACCATGTTGTGCTAGTTACGATAATTTAGTTAATAGTAGCGGTGAACCCTAGAGTAATATCCTTTATTGAGTAACATTTAGCCTTTAGGGGTTGGCAAAAGCTGTATGGTACACAGGCGGCTAATATCTCAGGCAGACCCTGCGTACATACAAACATAAATGAATACATACAAATAAACATACGTATATATTGCGTTTTTGTTTTCTAAATTGTTTCTAAATTTTGCCGGTGATGACGTGAGGATAAATTAGACGTATCTTCACAGAAATAGTGATATGGTCTTTGTATTGGCGTTTTTCAAATTCCATATCACTGTCCGGCTGTATATAGTTTAGTAATATAAATTAATTTTATTCTTCTATCTGGGGGCACGGCAGTGCCCCCGCCAAGACGAGCCGAAGGCAGGAAGGGCACTACGTACCTTTTCTGGAAGTGTTTCGTCGTATTATCGAACCCTCATAGCTTCGGCCTAGATAATACTAGCGAGTTCAAAATTTCAGGATAAGATGCAGTTAGCAGACTAATGAAATACGCTAAGTTTCATTTATTTAGCTTTGATACTTTGGATTTTATTAATACCTAAAATACGTCGATTCCGTCACTCACTCACTCACTCACTGACTGACTCATGATCATCAAAACCTCTAGGGTACTTCCTGAAGTCCTAGAAAGCTGAAATTTGGTATGCAGGCTAGGATTAGCACACAAACAACAAAAAAATTAAGAAATCCGTAACTTTCACCCTCCAACCCCTCATAAAGGGGGGGGGGTCTGGTTATGTATTATCGAACCTCATAGCTTCGGCCTGGAAAATACTAGAGAGCTCAAATTTTCAGGATAAGATGCAGTTGGCAGACTAATGAAATACGCTACGTTTCATTTATCTAGCTTTTATACTTTGGATCTGGGGGCACAGCAGTGCCCCCGCCAAGACGAGCCGAAGGCAGGAAGGGCACTACGTACCTTTTCTGGAAGTGTTTCGTCGTATTTTCGAACCCTTATAGCTTCGGCCTGGATAATACTAGAGAGTTCAAAATTTCAGGATAAGATGCAGTTAGCAGACTAATGAAATACGCTAAGTTTCATTTATTTAGCTTTTATACTTTGGATTTTATTAATACCTAAAATACGTCGATTCCGTCACTCACTCACTGACTGACTGACTCATGATCATCAAAACCTCTAGGGTACTTCCTGAAGGCCTAGAAAGCTGAAATTTGGTATGCAGGCTAGGATTAGCACAGAAATAACAAAAAAATTAAGAAATCCGTAACTTTCACCCTGCAACCCCTCATAAAGGGGGGGGGGGGTCTGGTTATGTATTATCGAACCCTCATAGCTTCGGCCTGGATAATACTATAGAGCTCAAATTTTCAGGATAAGATGCAGTTACCGTAATAATCAAATACGCTAAGATTCATTTATCTAGCTTTTATACTTTGGATTTTATTAAGATCTGAAATACGGCGTACCCTCAATGCTTCGGCCTAAATAATACTGTGTAATAATGTGATTTCTTACAAAAGTGCAAACAGCTTGTATATGCAAGTTGACCAATAGAAAAACAGAAAAGTAGGGTATTGAAAAAAAATCCATTTTCTAAATAATCTTAAAACTAAATTTAGTTGTAACAGATAATCCCACCCAAAACATTTCATGTAAAATAAGTTGCCAAGACTCACATACTCATAACGCTTTCACTGTTAAAAGTTATCAGATCTCATCTTACAAAAAGAAATGAAATCCCACCCAAAACATTTCATGTAAAATAAGGTGCCAAGACTCACATGCTCATAATGCTTTCACTGTTAAAAAGATATGAGATCTCATGTAGAGCCAAGCCCCTAACTCTAAAAACCCTATATCTTGGTCAAAAAGTATGGCTTGGCCGTTTCATGGAACTATTTCATCCCACCCAAAACATTTCCTGTAAAATACGTTGCCAAGATGCTCATAACGCTTTCACTGTTAAAAAGTTATCAGATCTCATGTAGAGCCAAGCCCCTCACTTTACATGCCTAACTCTAAAAAACCCTAATATCTTGGTCAAAAAGTATGCCTTGGCATACTCCATATCCTTTACATAACTGCATGGGATTGTCTGTGCGACAGCCACGAAACGGCCAAGCCATACTTTTTGACCAAGATATAGGGTTTTTAGAGTTAGGGCTTGTAGAGTTAGGCCTTGTAGAGTTAGGGGCTTGGCTCTACATGAGATCTCATATCTTTTTAACAGTGAAAGCATTATGAGCATGTGAGTCTTGGCACCTTATTTTACACGAAGTGTTTTGGGTGAGATTCTATACTTTTTCTAAATTGAAAAAGATTGATTGAAACCTTTGCTTTGTGAAACTCACAGAGATAGCTTTGAGTTTTGCCTGTTCGATATATATATATGCGATTTAGAAAATATAGAAAAGTATAGAATATAAGAATAAATTTAACTTAGGGGAGATCCGTGTATTATGGACCGTCGTGTAATACGGACCATGTTGAAATTTATTTGTTCCCCACTCTATAGCAGAACCATCTCATTGCCTTTAGTGAATATTATTGTTATCCAAAGCAGGAGGTGACTTGTATATGTATTAAATTGTGTTTTTCGTTTTGTACGATCATGGATGTTAGAATGAATGTATTACTTTCTGCTGTTAGGTAATTTTAATATAATTTTCACGTGAATAGTAGCAAATGTACTTATTTTCTTCACAATCCAGACGTGTGCTTTATGCGCTCCATTTTGCATAGCGATATCTGATTGGAAACAACGTTGCTCCGTCCATGCGTGTAATATGAACCGCGCGCTGTTGTGTAATATGGACCACTAGTTGCTAAGCATATTACTATGAGCCTTAAGCTTGTTTTATTTAATATTTTAAACGAAAAACACAAATTAGGGCTTGCTTAATGTAATGCAAGTCGTACAATTTTTATGATTTAAATTTTTCAAAATTCGATCCATAAGGGGGGTAAAGAGGGGCAAATTTTAAAATCACGATATCTCATAAACCAAGCCAAATAAAATCGTGAAACTTCGCATGCCTACAGTACGACTATTGTTTGCTGCATTATAATGAAAGTTTGTTTGTAAAAATTATTTTAATTAATTTCTTGTTATGTTTGTTTTTGGTTTACTCGGTCCATATTACACGAACGTATGTGTAATATGGACCACCCACACGAAAATAAAAAAATGATTTCCTGCAATTATTAATAGTTACCAGAGTACTTTATCACGTTTGAACCATGTAACTATACAATTGTTATGAGCAGGCAACAAATTAAATCTTTTTATTTTAATAATTTAAGTTTTATGAGCCTTCTTGCTTAGGGGGTCCATAATACAAGGATCTCCCCTATATTACTAAACTTATAAAAGCGGACAATGATGTGGGATTTGAAAATACCAATACAAAAAACACATCATTGTTCTTATGAAGATACAGCCAAACTATCTTCACGGCATCAGCGGCAAATTTTGGAAACAATTACATTTTAGGTAATTTTAGGTAATTTGGTTTTGTTTTTTGAATAAAAAAGAGCAAATTCTTGAAATATTGCGTTTTTGTTTTCTAAATTGTTTCCAAAATTTGCCACGGATGACGAGAAGATAGTTTGGCTGTATCTTCATAGGAACAATGATGTGTTTTTTGTATTGGTATTTTCAAATCCCACATCATTGTCCGGCTTTTTATATATATACATACATACATACAAATAAATATACGTACATTTTTACAAACATACATACAGTGGCACCTCTCATACCCGACCTGGGATCAACCGACTCCCCGCGTCATCCGACCATGTCTAGACAAGCGGCGCGCCAGCGTTATCTGTTTGTTTTCCTGTCACAACAAGCCAAGCAGATGTCTCTGCAGTCCTTTCTTTGTTTCCTGCCTGAGTCATGCTCGTTTTATCGATTAGTTGACGGAAGTCTGCTGACCTGTTCAGTGTACAGTATTGTTTCATGTTATGTTATCGTTACTTTGTAAGTGAAAGTTTGTAGTGTAAGTGTAATAATGGCTACAAGTACGAAGAGAAAACGTATCATTGACATCGTTGTGCAACAAGTTAGTGCTGAAGAAGAGGCGTCAGATGAAGAAAAAGAGGAAGACGAAAAGATCAGCCACTCTGCAGCAAAGGATGCCTTCGAGACTGTCCTAAAGTACTTGGAGCAGCAATCAACAGCAACAGCCATGGACGTTATGTGGGCAAAGAAATGGCGTGACGCAGCAGCCAAGTCAAGGTTTAAAAATTGAAACAAAAATTCTGATTTTTTTATGTAGTTTTAACATGATTTAAACATATTTTCATTCTTTACTTATAACTTAAACACATTTTTATTCTTTATGTATTTGAGTTTTGTAACGTACACTGTATAGTCCTTAAGTTTCAGTAGAGTATTTTTTACTTAAATACATCGTTTGTCTACCTGTAAATGGCTTAATTCATTCTCCCCTGATTATCCGACCTTTTTAGCGTTCCGACCATCCTCAGGTCCCGTAGGTGACGGATAATCGAGGTGCTACTGTATATACATAGAAACATATACTGTAAAAGCACTTATTTTCGCGAGGCTTTAATTTTCGCGAATTTCGCGAGCCCGTCGTAATCGCGAAAATTTAAGCCTCGCGAATTAGTTTTTTTCGGTTGAATTCGGTTCTGTTCATATAAAATTCGCGAAATTTTCAGCTCGTGAAATCACCGATATCTTCATTTTCGCGAAAATTACGGCTCGCGAAAATAAGTGCTTTTACAGTATACAAACATAACTGATCGTATAAGTTTGTTACATACCACTTATAAACCATACTGGTACTTTGGTAGTTTGTAGACTGATATTTTATCTGAAGAAAACGAAATCCCGTAAATACTGTTGGGAGATCAGGAAAAGGCTGTAGTTACAATTACTTTTATGTTTTTTATTTTGCCAAAAATATGTCCTACAGGGGCTTTAAACACCCTGTATAAATGAAGATTCAGTAATCTTATTAAATGATTTCACGTACATTCTTTGTAAGATTCTTGATTTCTGTCTTCCGGAAGTACGCGTGTTCCGAGAATTTCTTTTTTCTATCCCTTCTATTCTGTCGTTTTTACCTTCTTGTCGTATTAAAGTAGGAGTTCAAAAATCAAAGATAGTTAAATTGCAAATATATCGTTATGTTACAGAGCGCTATTTTTGTCAGAGAATAATTATTGATTATACCTTTGTCTTTTTACACTGTAACTTATCCTTTGCCTTTTAATTTTGATAGCAAAAATTCTTAAGAATTGAATAACTAAATAATTACTTAAAAATTTGAATAAATAATGTTGGATTTTTAACTTCACTTCATCGATCGCAAGACTCAATATTTTCCAGAAGGGTTTAAAGAAACCAAAATAATCCTACTTATATCTTGATTTAAAATAAGACCTGTACCAAATATTTACAAAATCAGTCCATCTACTCTAGCGAGGGATTCGGGCTCATTTTTGAGGGAAATTAAAATAAATGTCTTAAGATCCTAAATAAGCCACCTACCAAATTTAAGGAATTGCGTTTTCATGTGATGCGCTTTCAAAGACACAAATAATGTTCAAGTGGTTCGTAATGAAAGGTTCAGTGAATAATAATAAGAGAGCTTTTTCTTTCAACCAATCCTTTGGTAAAAAAAAACAAACAAACACAACATCTTCAGCCCAAATTGACAATCAATGTAATTGAAGCATAATAATCTTTGATTTATCTTTTATTTTATGAAACCCTTCTCATAAATTTTTTTTGTTTTGCTTTTTAAGTTTTCAATGTGCCGTTCCGGCATAGCCAAGTGGTTTGGGCGTCGGCCTCCCACGATGCAGATATGTTGGAACCGGGTTCGAATCCCGGTAGCAGTATGGATTTCCTTTGTGTGCTTGTCAGCCTCTTCTTCACTTTCTCGTCGGGTCTGATACCATTCCTTAATAGTTTCCTGAGGAAGGCAAAGGGAAACCACCTCAGCATCTTTCCCCAGGATATTCTATGGGAACTGCCGAGTTCCATTAAATGCATATCTCCGTGCTTGGAGATCACACTTCAAAAAAAGTTTGCAATGAAGATTCTATTAAATAAAGTGATTTTTAATAATTATTTATTTATTTTTATTTACTTATTTTATTATTAATAATAGTATAATACAGTCCTACTAGGTAAAAATACCTGTTATGGAGGTGCTGGGAGTTGTACAAAGATAATCTTATAAATAAAAAAAAAAAAAAAAAAAAAATAAGAACTATAATAATTAATAAAAACTAATAACAAATAAAAACTATAAATTCAATCAATAATTACAATTTTTGCATATTTAATGATTAAGAAAAATTCAGGAAATTAACAAATTAAAAACTACAAATACCTTGAAGACAAATTATTTGAAAACATTAAATTTGCATTATCTGATGATAAACGACGTGTAATAACAGAAGGAGACAATTTTCCTAATTTGATTATTTCATTTGATGCGGGGGAGGGAAGAGAATCCTTGATAACACGCAGCTTCTGAATGACAGAAAATTCATGGTTTCCCATTTGGGGAAAGAGATGATAGTGAAACACCTGTCTGTTATTATTTAACTGGCAGGTGGGAAATGCATTAGATTATGAGAGAATATTGATTAAGGGTAGATAGGATGGCGCAACAAAACAAAGAAGGCATTTATTTTCTATAAAAATAATAAAATAGTCTTCAGTTAAAGGAATTCTTACTATATTTCTTTCTCCTGTTTGTTCTATTCCTTCGTTGATCGATCCAACACAAACAAGGTCACTTCTGTTTAACCTTCGGTTTGGTTTTTTTTTTTTCTTTAGCTGAATTTTCTGTCAATTTCTTGGAAATTTCCTTTGTCTTGAAAACAATTCCAATTTCCATAATTTCAATTAAGTAGTACTATTAGTTTTTAATCTTTCAGTTTTTATAGAATTTCCAAGACATTCATACATACATACTATAGCCTATAGTG
>JAFIDM010009631.1:6169763-6183510 GCA_023159025.1 Thereuonema tuberculata
AATAGAGTCTTACTTCATTTCCACATTGAATCCGTACACTAAGAAAATGGCCAAATACTAACATCAATTTTAATTTGACATTAGTATCAATAATTCTAGATCACAACAAACAAAAAATCGACAACAAAAAAAAAAAATTACTAAAAACATTGAAAAGAAAAAAGACAGGTTTACCAAAAGGAAGCTAAAAAAAAAAGATATAGCATAAATGAATGAAGGATTGTTATGTGTTGTTTATATGCGCAATCTAATGCATTCCCAAACCAAGCCACGATCACGGGATAAAAAGGGGATAGGTATGTAAGGGGGAGGGAGTGAGGAGATTGGTCAGGAAAGGGGAGGTGCCGTGGAAAGCTAGCCAACCGACAGGAATTCACCAGTGGCCCATGCCTTTCAGTCAAAGAACAGTGAGACTAAGACAGGAGGAAGATTCACAAGAAAGATTTTATTAATTGAAAGTAATAGATAAATGGCTACAAGTACTATATACAACCGGTCATAGGGTCCATTCAAACTGTCCGGGACTTGGGAGGTCGGAAGATGCTGTACATCGATGTTGAGATCGCCAGTAGGTCCGCTGAACTTCCATAGTCGGGCCGTCGCGTCGAGGGGAGATCCGATGGCCTCTATGATTCCCGTGGTCTCATCCAGACGGGACGATTCAGGATTCGGGGTGCTGGGGAGAACCCTGGGAAGATCGCTGGGAGTCGCTGCTTTCCAGCGGTCGGCGGCGGAAGGTCATGACGGTCGGGTATTTGCGAACAGGGCCGCGCCAAGGTATGTTGGCGCCGGGGTACCAGGCAAAAGTTGCTGTTCCTAATAAGCTAAATTTATTTTAGCCTAAATTTAATATTTTTCATAATAAAACAAATATATATATATATATATATATATATATATATTTTTTCATGATGTGCGATCTTCGTATATACGAAGTTACACGGTCTACGGAACCTAGTGACCCCCGAAGGGCGAATCCCTGGGAGAAGCCGTAGATAAACTAGGGAACAGATACTGGGGGTGGTTTCCCGTTGCCTTCCCCCAGGACGCCATTAAGGAATGACGTCCGACCAGAGAGAAAGTGAAGAAGAGGCTGGACAACACAGGAAAGGAAATTGAAACAGCCATGCCCTTGCCGGGATTCGAACCCAGGAACTGGCGCACTGGACGCCACGGCTGGCCGCCGCACAGTGGGGCGAAATGCATCAAAAGTTGGCCAAAATTATTTTAATGATTTTTTGATAAGGTAATGAAAAAGAAAACACATATGAATGATAATTAAGTTAAATTGAATACATTTTGTAACATTTTACCTTGTTTATTCACTTTCCGAGGAATAATCAGACTCATTATCTCTGATGTCGGTGGTTTCAGCCGAAACATCTGAACGAAAACTACTATCTGGGGGCAAGAGCAGGTCTAACACATCTTTTTCGAACATCGTCACCTTTTTCTTGGGTACCTTTCGCATGCTAATGATTAGAGGGTCCGAAGATATCAAAAGTAAATTTAATATATCTTCATTTGTTTTGCTGCGTGTCATTTTACGTGTAAAACATTCTCTGTATTTCTTAAACTCTTTATTTCTCGCTTCCTGTGCTTCTTCGCTCAGCTGTCCTATTGGTAGCAACGCATGTTGTATTATCTGCGGACCGTGAATTAAAACTTTGTGCACGGTTGGGGGCATTGGGTACCACGCACATTGAAGTACAAAACGTTTTGCCGTCTCTAGGGCATATGAGCGGTACTTATCTACATTTACTTCGTGGCTACTAGAAATTGTTTGTAAAACAATTTTAAATCGTCTTATGACATCAGGGTCCACGCCTGTTATGCTAGCTGACAATTCTGGGTTGTTGAAGAAACGCCTGGCTGTATTCCCATCGTTGCTGCTTCCAAAGCCTGGTTTCGGTTTATCAACTGATAAGCCCATTTGAATTCTAAATCTCTCCTGGATAGTTTTCTTTGTATGTGCAACAATTTGTTTATTATCGTCTCCACGTACTTGCCACTTTTTTAATGGTGGTTTATAAGCAAGATGTAGTAAACATTCAAAAAATCTTATCCAGGCATGAAGGATCGACAATCCGAACTCCAGTCGGGAAGTGTCAATTATGTTTGTTTTGCAGACTTTTTCTATATTATTAAAGTCTTTTGATGTGAGTCCACAAATGAAACATCGTTGTGTAGATGTGGTTTCAGTGAGTGCGTTGCACACTTTCCCGTCCACCGCATTGTATATTTAACTTCAATTTGTGTATCATTTAATTCGACTTTAGCTGTTCTATTTGTGTTTGTATGTATGTTTTTCCTTTTTTGTTAGCTCTGTTGTTTCATGCTCAAATTGAAATCTAACAGGCCTACAGTATCTTGTCGAAGATGTTCTTTCATTTTGCCAAAGGACAATTTGCTGTTGCTCTTCCGATATCAGCCTTATAGGTACCAAAGATGAAATAAAAATATTAGAATAAGTAACATTAGGGTCATTACTAAACTTTTGCTTATATTCTGACTGTGCAGATCCATCGAAACCCCACTTGCAAATCAAAAGTAAATTTTTTATGTCTTCTGGTCTTTGAAGTTCCAAAACGTCTTTATGAGCTTCCAAAAGGCGAGAAGCAGTTGGTCAAGTAAGGCCTGCAATTTGATTTCAGTGACAGTATCTGTCACTGCAATGCTTTCTTCTTGAGGGTAACATTTTTTTTTAGCTAATTGTACTTTGTGGTAGGATGGGAATCTGAGTTTGTCGTTTTCTCTAATTATATTATATTGATGCCTGGTAAGTTTAGCTTCAATACACATGGCAAGGGCTTCTGTTCCTGTAAGTTGTCTCCTTTTTGTGATGCTGTGGCTTTTGTAAGCAGCCCGATATTTACTGGCTCTTGCCGGTGATGTCGCAGTAAAGTCTTTCACTACCTTGGACGCCTCTATTTGACCTGCAAAACGTAAAGTCATGTGAGCTGCAAACGATAGTTCTTCAGGGGAGTGCTTGGTTCTCAACGATTCTGTCTTACGACGTTTTGTTCTATCAGAAGATCCATCAAAGCTTTTTTGAGGGCGACCAATGCTTTGACTTGAAATAATAGCATAGTTCGGGAAATTTATTGAAGTTTCCAACCAATTTTTGTTTTTAACCAGGAACCTTTCTTCTTTTCTATTAGCCTCTTGCCATCTCTTCTTAAAATCAGATATAAAAAATGAAATTTTCTTGTGAACATCAGGAATTAGTTCCTTAGGACACTTTGTACGTGTTTCGGCATATTTCTTCATATTTGGTATTTGCTCTTCCAATTTAAGATGACTAGATTGTCTCATTTTATCAAATAAGGTTCTTCTACTTAGAAATATATCAGTGGAACCAGATCCTAAAAAAAAAAAAAGAAAAAAATTGAAAAAAAAAAAAAAAAATAATTTTTTAATATTTTATTTAAATAATTCCGAGGTCATAAATCGAAAAAGCGCAAATATGCGCAGCTTTTTCTTTTTGTTTCTACAAGAACAATTCATAGACTAGTGTTAAACTAAAAATTACAGACATGATATGCTATGATGTCAACTAAAACCCTTCAAATAAAAATTGTTACAAAGAAAAGTAATGTTTTTCAACACATCATGTTTAAGTAAAATTTAAAAAATAATATTAAATACAATACATCAACTTCAATTAAAAAAATATCAACTAACCTGTTGGTAATGATGTCATGTTAAAAGCACTTGAATAACTGTAAGCACTAACGAATATTTAAACAGAATCCGTGGTGGTGTTTTCACTGAAATCGCAACCGCAACAAATAGTCGCGAGGACGGTCAAGTTTCGATTAACGTTGTCGGGATTCTATCACACACATATGACTCGTGCTACAGTAATGTAAGCAGGATACATCTAACTCTCGATTCCAGGCGTTATTTACTCTCTGTTGTTAATTTGAATTTTTGGGGTTTTGGCCAACAATTCAGGTATTTTGCCCCACTGTGCGCCGCCGAGACCGCACGACCACGCCAGCACGGCTTTTATTTATATTTATATTTGTGTATATATATATATACCGGACAGCTTTCTGAAATTTAAAAACCAAATTAATTTCAAAAAGCTGTTTCTGTGTAAGTATTAACATTCGAATATACAAACACGTCATCAGCGGCATCTGGTGTTGAATTTTTGAAACTAAGCTAAAATTTAGAAATCACATATTTTACATATATTTCCATTCCATTAGTATTTCTACATTAAATTATTTGCCGCCCCCCAAGACGTGCCGCCCGGGTGCTGTGCACCCCTGGCACCCCCGCTTGGCGCGGCCCTGTTTGCGAAGCCGTTTCGTGGACTCTCTTCCGTAATGGTGCAGCCTGCGTATCTCGGCGTAGGGTCTAGGGATTCGCCGACTTCAATGGGGGAAGCACGGCAAAATGAAGACACTGAATGCGGACAGGGTAGCTGCTATCGGTACCGCATTCCATGGGACCTGGACCGTCTCTTTGCAGCTAACGTCCGCAAGCTGTCGCCGGCATCCGTTCAGGGATTAATCTCAGCAGGTGAAAGTGGGCAGGACTTCTGGGCGATCGGCACGCTGACAGCAAGGGCCTAGTCGCCTGCCCTGTACCTCGCCTCCTCAGGAACACTCTACAAAAATATTTACAAAAATGTCACAGCTGGTGTGACATGAAAAAGGTGAATAATGATTCAAGTTTATTAAGAGTTTAACCCTAAAAGGATAAAGTTTTAATTTGTGGAAAATTAGGAAAAAACAAGAAACTTGAATTATATAGTGCGCATATCTGGTAAAGAAGAGTTAGAGACCTGAGGTATGAGTTTGTTTTGAATAAAATAACTGGTGATTAGTTGATGACTGAATATTCCTGTGTCCACACACAACTTTTATAACAGCTGCCAGAATGCTTTTATCATAAACATAAAAATTAAAATCTTTTCAATAATCTTTAACTAAATATATAATTTTCTTAAATTATAAATTCTTGCGCTTCATATTAAACACCCAGATTATGATAATACAAGAACCTAATTCTTGAAAATAAGTTTATTAAGCAGGACCTACCTTTAAAATGCACAAACTAAACGGAAATTCGATAGTTTAATTCTATTTTAGCTAGACTGTGCTAGCCCCCAAATCTCCAATTATACCTTTTTCACATTGGAAAGGTAGTCAATTGCATTTAGAGATCTCTACACCCAACACCGCTTTCATTCAGGATCTTTCTATGCTCGCAATGTATAAGATTCAAGCTTCTTGTTTTTCCTAATTTTCCAAAATTAAAAATTTATTCATTGGGCCTTTTAGGGTTTAAACTCTTAATAAATCATAATTCATAATTCTCTTTTTTTATGTCATCCACTAGCTGTGACATTTTTATAAATACTAATTACTTGATATCCTTCTGTCCGTTACAGTTCTACCATTACTCATGTTTTATTACTGACATTGTGAATTTTTTTTTTTCTTTTTCATTTTCTTTATTTTTCCTGTCATATTTTAATGGGTTATATTTTAGTTAGAAAAAGGTAATTATAAACATATATATTTTTCCAAAATATTCTTTTATTGGCTTATAATTCGCTTTACAAATAAACAAATAAAGAAATAATGAAAAACCGTTCGAAATAAATCGTTACTGTTTGTTTGGTTTGGTTTGGTTTTTTTTGCTGGGACAAAATCCGACGAAATGCTGAAATATTTGACATTTAGTCATCATAAATTGCAGAAAAACAAAAATAAAACAAACAAACAAAAACGATTTAAATCCTAATGAAACATTCAGGTAAAATTTGATCATTTTCTCTTGAAAAACAAAACTCTTTTCCCTTGTTAGTCAAAGTCTTAAAAAACCGAAAGGGAAAAGTGAACTTCTTCACATTTAACAATGGTTCATTTCGATACAGAAAAACACAAAATAGTAATCAACAAAATATTCTTATAAATTTACTAAAGTAATTTATAAAAGGATAAAATTAGGTACAATCAATTATTTGTTTAATATAACTAAACTATTTTTGCTATATAAATATAGTTTGAATTATTCAACAAAAAGTGATTTTTATAATAAACTATGTTTGAAATATTTTTGAAGAATAATAAATTGATTCAGAAATGTTAATTCTTTTTCTTTTAGCCCCTACGTATATTTAATTTTTTTATTAGATTTTTTTTTATAATTGTTTGAATTTCTGACAAAATTTGTCCAATTTATATGTAAATCACTAATTACACATTAGAATTCATTTTCTTTTTTTTATTATTATTATTATTCAAACAACATTTATTCAACGAACTGGAAAATCTTCCTATATGTAGAAGATTTAATTATAGAATAAATATCATTTTGTTAATCTTTAATAAATATACGTAAAATGTTCTGAATCTATCCAATCAGTTTTCTTTTTGTAGAGCAAACTCTACTAAAACTCCAACGGATCTACAACGAACTCCAAAATTGATTAATGATAGGACAGTGGAAATAACGTTTTCTCAAACATCCAACTCCAAACACTTTCGTTTTCGTTTGGAATTTTCATAATTAGAAATCTAAATCCAATGTCACTAACAAAAAAAAAAAAAAGCAGAAAAAGTCCACAAACAAAATCAATCTAAAATACAGGCATTATTAAGGCAAATATAACCTAAAAACAACAGCTTTCTAATAATTTTTTAATACATTAATACGAAAAAGCTTTCTGTAAAAATATTTAGTTAAATATGAAAATATTCTTCAATAACAATAAAATACTCAAAAGTATTTTTCGTAAATGAATCTTCAATGATAATCTTCGAAAATACATAATTTTTTCTTACCATTTTTCTTTTTAAATAATGAGAGAATAGAATCATAGTAATCAAATTAATTGATCACTTTGATCTCGTTTAGCCAACTATTAGATAAATATCAAAATTATTTTAGAAAATATTAATGAAAGACTCAAATTCAAATATTTATTTATCCAAACAAAGTGGGGTTTTCTTTAATAAATAATTTTTAAATAAAGTATTTTTTTAAACTTTATTCGTAATCTAATAATAATAATAATAGTAACCCTTTATTATTATTACGACTTCAATTCTTTGCTTCAATATCATTGGTTTGTTTAATTTAAGATTTTGTCCAATGATTATTTAGAATCTTAAAAATAATAAAAATCAAAACAAAAACAAAAAAAATACTTTTTTGGTTATTTAATTCCTTACTGAATTTTAGATTGACATTTTGTGAACCTTTTTTAACTGTCTTCCTTAAAAACTGGATTTAAATATTTAAAAATTAACAGTTATGTAAAGATCTGTGCATTTTTAATAAACAGTATTTTAATTTTTATTTCTTCTTCATTAAGACGTGAAATATCTAATATCTATATTAATAATATTTAAATTTTGTAAATTTTGATTTTCCAAAATTTCAAATCAGTTAAATATCCAAGATCAAAAACAAACTTTAGGAACATTGAATCAATGAGATTATCTTATTTCTTTAGGTTAAGAATTTGCGTAAAGAGTATCTTGAATCTTTAATTTAATGTAATTATTTAAAATGGGAATCAAAGTTCTCTTCGATTCGTAAAGTAATCTTTTAAATCCAGTATTTAATTGGAATCCAGTTTAGTGCAATGGTTCTCATTTGCACATAAGGGCATCTCGTCAAAGCTTGATATGTCTGTGTCATTCGGCACCTTTCTCTTGTCAAGCATTGACAACCCCATGTCAGGCTTCCACCTGAGTTTCCTCCGTTTGTCATTGCTGGCATCAAGACCTAAACAGGGTCTCGACTTCCTCGGCCGGTCACTTGAGCAGTTGCTGGCGGCACAGTTGACCGTCAGGATTCGTTCGTCAAGCGACGCAGGCCTTGACTTTGTCTCATTCGTCCTCCTGCATCTCAGCTATTTTGGATTCATCACAGCAATCGTGCTTCATTTGGTAGTTAATGAACAGAGGACACAGATCCTTCTTCAAATGCTGACACACATGACTGGTTAATGGAAAGAATACTTTGGGCACTTCTATTCCCTCACAGCAAGTTACCTAAAAGTAACAAAAGAGCAGTTAGTTTGCTGAAATTTTTGTGAACAATGAATTTTTAAGAAAAACAGCGATAATAATAATAATAATAATAATAATAATAATCCTAAATCCTCAGTTGACCGTCTGTACATACCACGAAGAGAGGGAGGTAGAGGATTATTAAACATTTCTAGATTATGCCAAACACAAATACAAAAACTTAAAGACTATTTCTTAAAATCGACAAAGGTTTATTTCAATTGCATTGCATCCATTGACAATAACTACACTCCTCTAAATTTATGTCAGATAAGAATGCCATATACTCCAGTTTCTCTTGGGGATACAATACATACCTGGAAAGGAAAAGGTTTACATGGGAAATACCCTACAATGTTAAACGAAGAACAGGCGAAAACGAAAAAAAACTTTAAATTTCTCTTTAATAAAATGGTTTGGATGGACGATGAATAAATGACGAATATTTAATAAATAATTTGAATGTAGTCCCCATGGCCTAATGGATAAGATGTCTGACTTCGGATCAGAAGGTTGCAGGTTCGATTCCTGTCGCGGACGTTTCAATGAAGAAATTATTTCTATTTTCACAAGAATTTAAATATTTTCTAAACACAGGGGGAGAGCGTTACGTTACACACACACAGATCTGGAAAACTCTGAGAGATAATGATTGGGTAAGAGCACAGAAATGTATTAATACATCTTAACAACCTGCACTTGAAATGAAGAAACGCAACTTAGAACACTATCAAGAACACTTCAAACTAAAACAGACTCGGAAGTTCTTCTGTAACATACTTAAATATGCATTCATAAAATACAGCAAAACTTACGAAAACTATAAGAATAGACAATGGAAAAAATTAGCCCAGCTAAGCATTAGGAAATGGCCTCTAAAATCTTATTATATGGAACGAGTTTTGAATGAAACGCCCTCACAATTCAACAATTGTCAGCCATAAGCCTTAGGAAAGAATATAACTTCAACAAAAGTTCATACAAATGAAATCATTGTTTCTATTGAATCTCGACTTAGTTATAACCTTGCTTAACAACGCACAACTACCATCAGAGCAAAACTCGGGAATGCAATTAATCACACTACATTTCAACGAAACGCAGCTAATTTACTGCCATTGACATACGAAGGATAATAAAAACGTCGTAATTACAAATGCTGACGAAAGTGGCGTTACTCGATAAAGATTAATTAAAAATAGTAGAATTTCTTTTTAAACGAACTGCAGGTATCGCTTTCCTGTGCAACAATACAAAAATGGCTATAACTAGAATACACAGTATACGCAAAGACTTGTTAAAACAGAATTTAATAACCAAAGAAAAAATATTGAAATGTATCGAAAAATGAGCAGAAACATATACTCAGGCTTAAACTTCAACCTAAATCAGCAAAGAAAAAAACCACCTTACTTGGATTATAGAAGCCTAAACCAATAATAGACTGCACAAACACGCAATGATCAATAAAATATTATTTACAAGTCTTCAATCAATCCACATGCGATCCAAATATGCAGTAAAAAAAATACATAATTTATTAACAAATTAAAATCATTGAATATCGTTTGGCAAAAAAGAAAACAAGATTTTCTCACTTCATGAAAGGGCATTATTTACTTCGATTTCTATGGAGATTATGGAACAAGCACTTTCACACCCATTTTCAAATTAATAGCCTCAACACAGACGATAATACAGAAAAAGAAATTTAAATTACTACATTCATAAAACATTTTGAATTTTAATTTTTAAATTTTTGAGTTTAATAATCAATTCCTCTTTCAGGAAAAAGGAGTATTTATGGGGCTGGCAAAGCTCCGCTCCGATCGCTGAAATAGTAATGGTTTACATAGAAGATACAACAACGGCGCTGCTAAATAAAGGTGAAATCAATAGTCCAATGTACTGCCATTATGTGGACAATCTGTTGTTCATTACCTATATAAGTTGGAATATTCGATGTTTTGCAAATGGTGCACACAGATGTCATGTTTGAAATAGAAAGAGAAAAATAAGATCTAATTTCATTTTTGGACATTCTCATGATAAACAAGGAAGGAATACTTCTCACCACAGTAAGCCAACATACGCAGATTCAACCATAAAATATGAATCGTACACACTCGTCAGCTATAAAATTAGCGTTCTCAAAATGATGGTCACAGAGCATTCTGAATCTGCTCCACAGAGCAATTATTTACAAAAGAGTTACACCCCATCCAAGATATCCTGATTCCACGGACTATCCACTTATTTACATCAAATATCTTATCAAGAAAAGCTATTAACAATATTTACAACACTGTCAATTACAAAGCCCATGCACCTGGTTAATTTATAAAACATAATTTAATTCACAATTAGAAATACATTCGCTACTAGTTTCGACACCGAGAGGAGTCATTCTCAAGCGGTTCCCTTCACAATACTGTCTGGAAATTTATAGGTAACATTTGAAAATTATTTGAAAAATTAATCAATCACAAATCAGTGTTGGTGTAGTCCCTGGGAAACCTCTTTCTTCTGCAAATTCTTGCTTTGTGATGAGGTTGCACTACTCCACCATGCGGCTCTGACATGAAACCATTTTCAAAATATTCAAGGGAATATGGACTACAGAGAACAAAAAGAGAAGAGAAAAAAAAAGGGAGACAATAAAAAATGAATAATGATAAAGTGCTGATCTAAGACATTAATTCAACAAACTTACAAAAAACAAAGGGAAGGAAAAAATTTTTTTACTTTTTACCTTTTAAAATTTTTGTTGTTGTTTTAATCCTTTTTTAGTTTCTTTTCAGAAAAAAATGAGATGTCCTCAGTTGAGAGACTGGCTGTTTCATGTTTACAAGAGCAGAAGTTCGGTTGATGGTCGAATCATGTACTTGGAATTATTTTGAAAATGGTTTCATGTCAGAGCCGCATGGTGGAGTAGTGCAACCTCATCACAAAGCAAGAATTTGCATAAGAAAGAGGTTTCCCAGGGACTACACCAACACTGATTTGTGATTGATTAATTTTTCAAATAATTTTCAAATGTTACCTATAAATTTCCAGACAGTATTGTGAAGGGAACCGCTTGAGAATGACTCCTCTCGGTGTCGAAACTAGTAGCGAATGTATTTCTAAATGTGAATTAAATTATGTTTTATAAATTAACCAGGTGCATGGGCTTTGTAATTGACAGTGAATATGATCAGTGCACGTAAAAATAGACTAATTGTAATATTTACAACAGATGTCAAGGAAGATATCAAGGATATAAAGAAGATGTCATTAAGAATAAGGATCCAGTATTAGCTTTCGTCGCCAAACTCTTTCACAACCAACTCAACAATGTCGAAAATTTTAAAGAATGTGCACATGAAGATTGCGGCTAAGTCCTGAGCAAGCACAACAAAGAGGAATCTACAGATATTAGCAGTGCTGTGTAAGCGATCAAGTGTAAGGAGAAAAACTCCTCTACTTAGAAGAAACACGCAGCAATTGAATACCCGAATAAAGGAATACTACAGACCGATTTTGAAAAAAGATTTTAATTATTCACCTGTGGTAAATGCACTAAAGAAGGCCACAAAATGGATTCGAAAAATCCTTTGATATTCGATAGATCCAACAAAGACTTACAACAGAAGATGCCTATTCACATCCTTTTAATTGCTGAATTGAAACGATTTCTATCCAAGCAATTGCCCATTACGGACTCGAAGAATATGAAGAAAGAAGAAAATGATCAATGGCTGTGTTTGCTTTTTTTCCCCTCTTCTTTGTTTTTCACAGATTGAACACATCACCCATGTCTACATTGGTTTATTCCAAACCCGATCAAGCCACGATGCCACCTTTCCCGTTTTTGGACCATTCCTATTGCAACTCAGTTTGACGTCACAATAAGATTTGAATATAAAGATGATTGGAGGCAGAGTCATATTCATTGAGAATCCGTCCTCCACGCTTATTGAACCTGAAGAATTTCGTTATATAACCTGTGTTCTTTGCAATTTCAATTGTAATATAATCAAGTTTTTTTTTTTATATATAATAATAATAATTTATTGCCTCTAAGTTTTTTCTTACAAATATAAACAATTTACTGATGCGACACTCAGTTGCCTTAAAGGTGATCCCGTCATGAAGGCAGACAAGTGTCCTCACAGGACAGGAATTGTTAACAGAGATATATATTTCAGAACTTATAGAAGAATCGTAAGGAAAGGTTGTATACATAAGAGTTCAATTAAAATATTTACATTTAAAAATAATTCATAGAAATTTCCTTTTAGAAGAATTACATTTTGATATTAAATTTGTATGTTCATTTAGTTCAGACCGAAAAAACAAGAGGAGAAGAGGAGAGAAGAGTATAGGGAAGCATGGAAGGAAGGATGGGAAGCTGATTCAAATGTTGATAACTTTGGTTGGGAAATTACTTGGTGTGGAGAAGTGATTCTTTAGTTTTCTCTTGAGCTGAGCCAGACTACTTATCCACAAATCTTAGAAAATATTTTTGCGCCTTAAGAATCATACTTTTGTAGAATTTGGAGAGCGAGTCCCAAACTGTAACACCTTAACAGAGATTGGAATGGATTAGTGACCAGTACAGATTCTGAAGTACCTGAATTGGTAGAAAACCCAGTTTCCTAATAATACTAAGGTTTTTAGAGATTTTGTAGGCAATTTGTTGTGAGTGTAAATTCCACGATAGGTCTTGAGCGAGAGTGATGCCTAAGTATTTAAAAGAGTAGACCTCCTGCAAAGCGAATCCATTATAAGTAATAGAGAAGTTTTTATTGTTAATTATTTTATTCTTTTGATGAAAGAACATGTAGACAGTCTTGGTTGTATTTAAAGTTAGGCCATTTGATGATAGCCAGGTTTAAGATGGAGACTTGAAACTGTTGGACGGATTGTTGAAGTTTGTCAATGTTTCTATTGGCGAATAAAAGAGTTCCTTCATCAGCATAGAAGATACCCTTGTTAGAGGTTGAAGTATGAATAAGGTCGTTAATGTATAGTTTAAATAGTAGAGAAGATAAGATGACTCCTTGGTGTAACCCTCTAGGCGTTGAATACTACGAAGAAGAGTGTCCCTGTACAGTGAGTCAACATTGGCGTTTAGTGAGATAGGAAGAGAGCCACTTCTAAAATAATGTAAAGCAGAAGTCACATGGTGTTTGCCTAATCAATCCTTACTCTTTGCTACTCCTCTGTCTGTGTGTTCTTCTAAAAGTTGCTTCTGCCTATAAAGGCAGAATATAAAAGAAGACGTTTTCTTTTTTTACTTACTGTCTTGGTTGTTTTGTATAGAGAAGTTTTCTAAGTTGCATGAAAATAGTTATGAAATCAGATTGTGTGGTAATATTCATTGGATTCTTAGTCATTGTCAACTAGATTGGATTTTACATTAAGTCAAAAAAAAAAAAAAAAAAGACAAAATAATAAATTGAGAGAAAAAGCTGATGAAACTCGTGAATTAACGAGAGAAACCGGTCGTGCCAATATTTTATTGTGTTAGTTATTTTAATTTTGTTTGTAGGCCGTTTTAATCCTATCAGAAAAAATAAATTGTAACTATGATTTCGATGCATTTTTAAAACTTTTTAACTTGAAAGAACTGATGCTAGAATATCATCAAGTTTCTTTTGATGGAATAAAATATTTAAAAGTAGGTCAGAGGTAAAAGTAGGTGATATGACATTTCTTTC
>JAFIDM010009631.1:6183910-6209566 GCA_023159025.1 Thereuonema tuberculata
TTTTTTACCCATTTCTTTGATTAATTCGGGTACGTTAAATATGTCTTATTATTAAGATATAAATTCATGCATAAAATGGAGAAAAAAGAGAAAACTAGATTGAAATTTTTTGACAATACATCATATTCTACCAAGAACTCCCAAAACTGCTTGTTATTATATCACCCACTTTTCCTTTAGTTTTATTGCAACTGAAAGAACTAGCACTGGAATAGAGAAAGTAAATAGACTAACCTCAGAAAACCCTAATCGGGCAATTGTTTTACACATTGGAGGAGAAATTCCCTGACATCGCTGTGGTTCTGTCCAAATCAGTGTGTCCTTTTGACGACAACAGTTACGTACAACCAACAGACGTTTACATTTTTTCCTGGTGAGAGGTTCACACTTCTCGGAAGATAATTTGCTGATTCTGTTATTGGAATTCACGCGACAGCATTGTTTAGCCAATTGAAGCCTGGAAAAAAAAAGTGTGAAAGAGCGAAAACTTATCTTCTAAGTAGAGGAATAAAAAAAGGCTATTTATATTCAACAAGTTATTTTTAATTTTAGTTTTTAATGAACTTTAGTTTATAAGAAAGTGTATTTATTTAAAAGAAATCGAAATAGAAAGGCAACAGAAAATTAAAATTAATTAATTATAAAGCGATCTAGATTTATTATGTCTGCATATTTATGATGCTTCTGTAAATTTGTATTTATAGACCCGTTAATTAGTTTATGATTACATTCATTCATATAAAGTTATTTCTTAATTACATTTACAAGAAACTGAAGTTTCTCGTCGTATTTCAAAGCAAGAAATGAACTGACCTAGATCTCCAAGAGGGACATTGTTTAAGATCGAAACGAAGACATGTTTCTGCAAGTGTCTCTTTCGTAGCAGTTAAAAAGTCATGGCCTCTTCTCGAAATATCTCTTTGTTTCCTCTGAACGCCTTTTTCTCCTAAGAAAAAATTCAATTTCAATGACAGGAATCCATTCTTAGAAATTTCCACTAACACTTACTAACAGATTCACTAATTACATGTGACATTCAAAAAACATTATCCAAAACAATAATCACTTAGAAAAGAAAGAACTGTGCAGAATTTATACAATTTTATTTTTTTTATTTACAACAACAAACATTATATATTGTGTTTTCCTATCATTGAACATAGCATACTTATTGCCGCTGAATGTTTTCCAACATCCTGCTTAATACTGACAGTTCCATGTTATTCCTTCCAATTGGCTGTTGATGTGACTCATAAAATATATTATCACCTGAAGATGGAAACCACCTGAAGATAGTATCATGTTTCACTATTTTACGTATGGTGTAAGAGTAACCTCAGTTCCATTGTAAACCTACAGATGCTTTTCTCAAAATACATCATAAATGCTCAAGTACACCATCAATTTTGTTCCTACAGTTTTGAGTTTCTAAATCTTCCCTTCCATCCTGGTTTCATAGTGGTTCCTAATAAAATTGGGTGTAAAAATTTGCATAGCTCTCTTTACAGACAACCTTCCCATACTTGTTTAAAAACTTTTGCAGTTCTATTCTTATAGTGTAACCACCTTGGTTCAATGTTCTGCAACTTGCACTACAGTAAATTGTACTGCGCTCTGTACACTGTACATATACACTGTACGTATTCCAATGATCAGCCTAACGGGATTGTGGGCTCCGAGTTTGAGATAATTCTACGAGCCATATCATGCACAAGCTGACCAAAAATGTACGATCCTTTAAGATAAAACAGGTATTAATAAAGGTTCCTAATTGTTTTGGCTAGTAGATGTGTTGGATTTGAATAAATAGGTATATTTCACTGACTTATTTGTGGTTATCGAAATTCTAAAAATTCAACAACCGCCCAATTTCAAAAAGGAAACAGAACACAAATTTCTCAGCTCTTGTAAAATCGTGTCAGAGTTTATTTCAACAAGAAATGGGATGCTTCGTTATTTATATCATATCATTTTTCTTTCTTTCTTTTTTTTTTTAATAAGAAAGAAACATGTTTGGGAGGCGGAGAAAAACGATTGGCCTCTTTGTAAAAAGTATAAGCTTATTAGTAAAATTCCCTAATTATGCAAATTGTTTTTATTAATGTTATGGATACCATAACATTAAATTAACTTAAGTTGCAACTTTTCAGAAAAGATCTTTGCAGAAAAACCATTGAAACTTAACGAGTTATAATTTTACCCAATAACCAATACTCGTTTTTTATTATCAAAGAAATTTTACCCTCAATTTACTGATTTTAAACTTATATTAAAGTAAAAAAATTGTTATCTATAGTTGAAATTAATAATTACTATTTATTCATAGGAAGATCTTTCCATATGTAAGCAATTACTCAACCTAAACTTTATCCAGTTTTTGCATTGAAGGTGCTTTAATCTATTCAAAATATAATCTTTTATTTTTTAATTGTGTTTATCTTGAATATTAAGGAACAGAATAAGAGTGGTGGTTTCTTACCGTGATGGTGACGATGGGAATGTTTTTCTTCTTTTAGGTTCTCTTTGGAATTCTCATTGTCTTCATCTTCCATCTCGGTAGAGCTGTTTCTATCTTCAGAAGTTTTGAAATGAAGATGTTTTTCCGTATTGTCTTCGTCCATGTTTATTTTCTTAGGTTGGGATTCCTCAGAATCCTCCTCGAGATGGAGATGTTCTTTTGTTTTGTCTCCTTCTGACTTCGAATCATGTGATTCCATTTTATGTTCAGTTTTTTCAATGAGATGCTGATGGTGATGACTTTTTTCTTCCTTTGATGCTGATTTCTCTTCATGGTGGTGTTTGTGAAGATCTTCATCTTCTTCTTGAGATATCAATTGACGGTTTATTTCTTCTGGATTTAAATGGTGATCAAAGTCTGTTTCTTCTTCGTCGTCTTCCTCTTCCTCCGCTTCTTCGTGAGGTTGCTTTTCTTCATCATCTTCCTTCTCTTTTGGATAATTTTCGAGGTGAAGATGAGGGCTCTGGTGTTCTTCTGATTCTATAACAACCTTCGGAGTTTCGTCAGACTCTTGCAGATGTTTGTGATGTTCATTTGTACCTGATTCATCATGTTCATCAATTTCTGTTTGTGTTTGGTTTTCTTCTAGATGATGATGATGTTGATGAACCGCATCTTGATCTGGTTCTTCAACTGTCTCAGAATTCTCGGAATCATGGATCTTTTTATAATGACTTTCTTTTTTATCGTCGATTTTCTCACTTGGTTGTTCGAAATTGAGGTGTTGGCTGTGGTCGTGAGATGATGAATGATTCCTGCCTCTTGTCTTTGATCTTAAGCGAGGTTTAACTTCCTTTTCATCTTCGTCTTTTTTCTCTGATTCTTTGTTGTCTAAATGAAGATGCCTTCCTCCTTGTTTTTGTTTATTTCTTTCTTTCTTGTTATTTTCAGTAAGTTTTGCTTTTTCCTGTGAAGTAATAAAATAACGAAATAATAAAATATTAAAAATCGTTTTTAATTCGATTCCCTATTTAAACTAAAAAAATTGTACATTTTACAATTAAAAATGAAAACCTAAAGAAAAAAAAAAAACAGTGAAGAAAACTTTATTTGGAGATGTAGGAAATTTAAAAATTGGAACAGAAGCTTGAACAACGCTTTAACACTTAATTGCTGGATAATGAAATACAATGAATAGAAAAATAGGAAGGTTGAGGTAGATAAAACTGAACGATTTCGAGACGGCCTGTACCCCGCTGATACAATGTTTCGCACGCACTGTTGCAGCCATTATTATTATAATAGGGATATGTCAAGTGTTGAATAGATTGAATAAGGTCTGCGAAAATAATGGCATTCTGGAAAGGATATATCTGTGGCCTTTCCAACGTCAAAATGTTCTACAGTGTGAGTGCCAAGGAGGTTTAGTGAGTAAGGATGCCAAACCTCCACAAAACCTGCCAAAACGTCAACTCGACCCCTAGGCCAAAGATACAGCCAAACCAGGCAGACAAAGTCAGCCAATCTCCTGCTACTTCCGACAGATCAGCGCGATGGTCATACGACAGAAACTACCAATCCAACTTTGCATGACCAACAGGTCAGGAACATCACGACGGACCGTGGGACATGTTATCCGAAACAATATTGACATGCAGTGTTTACAAAGCACGTGGTAACAAACTTACCGAACAGCACATCCAGAAACGCTTCACCAATACAAGAAAACTGTACGAAAGGTACCTCGCAGGTGACCGCTGGTAGTATGTCATCACATAGGACAAAGCGTGGGTGTACAAGGACAATTTGTTACCGGCTCATCGGAGAGAATGGAAGAGCAGACTTCGTGCGGGAAAGAGAAGTTCTCGAAAAACTTCATGAGGATACTGTGCTTGTGGCCGTCTGCCATTGATCAGAGTGGCCGCTATTGCAAACGTAAATGCTGCAGACTTCCAAGATACTGTGATGGAACCAATCATCCACGTTCCACAGCTTTTACGGCCACGACATTCCATTGGTGAACATTCCTATGGAAATAGCATCCTGCACGTTTCTCAGTCCAATACTACGAGCGAAAGACGATTGAGACTAGGATTCATGTAATTTTCTTTACATGCATATCCGATAAGTCACCTGATGTCTCCCCATTGACGTCTGTGGTTTAGGCTTCTCAATTCTGAGATTGCACTACACGTATCTCTTATGCTGGCCGCCTATGGAAAGTCTGTTTAGATGTGCGGAACACAATCCCCCAGGAATACCTATCCACAAGCCTCCTGCAATGGAAACGATGAGGCCGGGCTTTTGTCAATAACCGTGGTTGTCACATCAAACAGCATCGTTGGTAGAGAAAGGGCTTATCTCCATAACATGAGGTCCCAAACTTGCTCAATTTTTCTCAGCCTAACCCTCCGTAATAGCAAATAGATCTTCCTCTAGCTGATACATCGACTCCATCAGATGCTGGAGGGTTGCCGGAGGTAGCGCCAGCCATATCTGTTATACCACAACTTCAAATTAGACGTCGGTGCCGGATTCGTGGATTTGATGTCTCGCAGGAAATGAAGCTTTACCACAATTCATCTGTTTTCGCATGATTGACTGTCTGACACCCCAAAGTGATTGGCTTGCCACGATTCTGAAGAGCCGATTCTCGCCTCTAGCGGCCGTAGATGTGCGAGAAATGTTTCTTTTACTTTTAAATATATAGAGAACTTTTGATCCATAAATCCGAATCTCCAAATCGACGACTAAAAACAAAACAAAAAAAAAATCTTCAGACTTTTGAAATCCCAAAATGCGGTCGTCGTCTTGCCCACCCCTGGCCTAGAGTAGTTCGCTCGCTGACGCTGCTTAGTGCTATGACATTGAAACTGGATGTGATCTGAATCACCGTTGTCCTTGTACGGCCTGTACGAGCTTGGATGTCCTGCGCATCATCAATGGCGGCCACCTCTTGCTCACTGGAAGCTGGTACATCCGTCGACGGTATACTCGCGGTAGACCCTTGATGCCTTCGAAAATCATAGGGTAATTACCATTTGGGCGACAGAGGGACCCATTTGTCTTGCACCGACAATGTGTCCACGATCAAAGTCCACGATCAAAGGGCATGTTCGTCGATTGCGATACATTGCTGGGAGGCCCAGATCGCCAGATGTCTGCTTATTTATCGGTGCAATTGGTTTGGATATGTTCCACTCTTCACTGGGGGGGGGGGGAGTATCAACATCTCATCACCCATATCAATTCATAATGTTGTATCTATTCCGTGTACTTCTCAAGCCACGTTTACATCAACAAGGAAATTGCCAGAGAAAAGTGTAAAAAAATAACAAAAAAAATGGTTAAAAACAAATTTGTGAGATGCGTAATATGTTTCTTGTTTCCCATTCAGAATTGGCTGGAATCAAAAGAATGCCTAGACAAAACGTTGCCCACTTGGTATTAAACAAAATTAAGTTGGCGACACCATCATAGACAAATGATTTGTAAAAGCAAAAAATTGTATATTTGCATCAAAGATTGTGGAATATATTTAGTGATCATAATTAAAGAGGAGATGTTTAGAGCCCAATGACAAAAAGCCTATTAGGCCAAACTTCACCAAATTTGGTGTGAACACTATTTAGACCACAGCGTTTTGATTTCTAAACAAAAAAAAATTATCATTGGAAGCGCAGCGGTGCCTCAAGAGAAAAAATGAACAATAAAAAAACTCACTAATGAAAAATTATTGAGAAAATTCGTGTGCCAGTCGTTCAGTACGGAGACCGTTTTGTTTTACTGGTGACTGCTCCTGACTGATGATCGCCAAAGAGCGTGAAACAGCTGTTCTAGGATGTCACTTGGTAAACAATTTGGTCTCCCCATTGTTTTTTTTTTAAAAAAATTAGTTCAAAATTTCGCCACCAGGCGAAAAAATGGCTCTGGAAGTTACATGTGTAGAGAAAATTGGGCATAATAAATACAGAAATATTACAATCAATAGTAATTTTTATTTGGCAACATTTACAGATGTGATTCAATATGGTTTCCTTGCAACTGTTCCAATAATTGCATTCTAAGAACAGCATTTCCTACAGCAGAATGCAACAGATCTCCAGTGATTGTCTCACGTACAGCGTTATTTGGTCCTTTAACATTACTAAGTTAACCGCACCTCCTTGTTACACCAAGCTTTTCAAATATCCTTATAACCAAAAGTCACAGGGATTGAGATCAGGCGAACTATCTGATCAACTCGTAGGAAATGCTCGACTAATTATTCTGTCTTCTGTGAAATGTTGCATAAGACTTACTGTACACCCAATCCAATGTGAGGGGGTGCTCCATCCTGTATAAAAATGGTGAATCCGAGGCATCTACACTTGTGGAATAACAAAATCAAGCAGCATTCGTTGATACCTTACAGCAAGTCACGGGACCGTTTGGTGTTATTTCATCAAAAAAGTACGAACCAATGATGAATGAAGCAGTAAAGTCACACCACACTGTGACTTTCGATGAGTGCAAGGAATCTGCTCAGACAAATGAGGATTCTCCAACGCCCAAATGCAGCCAATTCTGTGTATTTACAATTCCATTAAGATGAAAATGTGCCTCATCAGGATGTTCCATTACGATGTTCCAAGGCTATGTATCCTCGACTTCCATTCGATGTAGGAACATCAGAGAAAAATTCAGACGAGCGTTCGCATCTCCTCGAAGCAGTTGTTGAGTGTGGCTGATCTTGTAGGAAAAAACTTCAGCAGTTGATGCATAATTTTCCATACCGTTGAATATGGCATAAGAAACTGCCTGGATATTGCCCGTGCATTGCTGGTCACGTGCATCGTTTGGTTCCAGTGCAATTGTTTCAAGTTGTTGGTTTGATGTCGGTTTGTCTTGGCAGGATCCCAAATTTGTGATTGTCATTGGGCCTTTTCTTAAATCCTTCAACCTCCGTTATTCCCGAAGTGCGACAGAAGCAATGTTGCTTTTTTTTTTTACTAGCAAAGCACGATTACATAAATTTAGCATTAAAGGTTTAACATCAAAGCACCACCCCGCAACCATAACACATCAGTCGGACTTAATACACGCTGTTCGTTTGCATCTTTTATATCCCTTCAATGTATGACGTCAGTTTACCGCAATCTGCATATATCCGTGCTTCCAGCGCCATTTTTTCCCGTGCTGGCGAAATTTTAAACTATTTTTTTTTTAGAAATCAAAACTTCATGGTCTAAATCAGGGGTCCCCAAACTTTTTATCCTGTCGACCCCTTCATATAATATTTGCCTTCTTATCGACCCCCAGTTCTTAAACCGTACATGTCACAATCTATATTACTAAAATCTTTTATTTCTCTGTCTGTCTGTCTGTCTGTCCGGCGCAGTTTTCTGTGAGAATGAAAAATAGAAAGAATTTTTTCAATGAAACATCCGCGACAGGAATCGAACCTGCAACCTTCTGATCCGAAGTCAGACATCTTACCCATTAGGCCATGGGAACTACAACTCTCTTCATATTGCTTTTTTGACTTATCTGTCAAAACTGAACTGACTTTGACTGAAAAGTAACAATCTATATTACTAAAATCTTTTATTTCTCTGTCTGTCTGGCGCAATTTTCTGAGCGAATGGAAAATAGAAATAATTTTTACAATGAAACATCCGCGACAGGAATCGAACCTGCAACCTTCTGATCCGAAGTCAGAGGCCTTATCCATTAGGCCAAAGGGACTACAACTCTCTTCATATAGTTTTTTGACTTATATCTCCTTTCCTTTCCCCCATCAATAAGGAATGTATTCAATCTTTTTTTTTGAATCTCAAGATTGTTTATTTATTTCACATCAGTCAGTTTATTTGTAATTCGAAACTGACAATTAGAACGATAATTGCCGAAACGTTGCAATATTTTAAATATTCTTACTTAATCAAATCCTATGTGATATTGAAAAATATGTGGGTGTACACGCCAGATGTTGGAGTAAAGAAAACAGAGTCAAGAAAGAGAGAAGCACTCTTTTTTTGAGGTGGAATACCGAAAAAATCATTATTTGCAACTCAAAAACCATCAATAAATGTAACTCAAACGTCACTGAAAAGTGACAATTATAATTAAAATGAATCAAAAAAGAATGAAGCGACACTTCTATTAGATAGAATACTGAAAAATTACTATCTGTAACTCAGAAACCATCAATATTTGGAACACAAAAGCCACTGAAAAGTGTCACTTAGAATAAAAAAAGAGACTCAAAAAAGAAAGAAGCAGTATTTCTATTAGATAGAATACTGAACACTATTGTAACTCAGAAACCACTGAAAAGTATCATTTGGAATAAAGAAAAAAAAGGCAAGAAATAAAAAGCAGTATTTCATTAGGTAGAATACTGAAAAATCACTATTTGTAACTCAAAAACCATCACTATTTCTAACTCGAAAACCACTGAAAAGTATCAATAGGAATAAAAAAAAAGATAGTCAAGAAAGAAAGATGCACTATTTCTATTAGATAGAATACTGCTCAGAAGTTAGACGTCTTAGCCATTAGACCACTAGGCCTACATTCTAATCTCTGTAAAAAATAAAAATATATCATAGATATATGATTTACAAGGTGGTTCTAAAAGCAGTCGTAGATTGAGAGAATATAGACCTCAAAAATTAAATTAAAAAAAAGCTTTTAAAAAATTTTAGTTTTAGTTTCCTTGATGTAATTTGTGTGTGTTTGTGTGTGTGTGTGTGTGTGTGTGTGGTTTTTTTTTAATAAATAAAAAATTGTTTTCCGTTACATAAGGGAGGCTTCCGGAGCGAAGCGACGGGTAGCCGACTAGTTATCTTTGAAAATATAACATAAATTATATTGGATGAAAAAAAACCTCTTACTACTGAATACCTTAAAAATATGTTAACATACCTTTTTATTAAAATAGTTGATATTAGTGGGAATAAGAATGAATAGGAATGAAGAATAATAAATTTTTATTGGAATATTCTATTTTTCTCCTTGACAGTTTAATTGATCCTCTTTGGTATTAATCGACCCCTGGAGAAATCTTATTATTATCTTATTAAATCTTATTAATCGACCCCTGGAGAAATAAGATTTCTCCAGGGTCGATTAATACACGGGGGTCGAAAGGGGGTCGATTAATACCAAATTTGATGGTCGATATCGACCACTTTGGAGACCCCTGGTCTAAATAGTGTTCAAACCAAGTTTGGTGGAGTTTGGCCCAAAAGGTTTTTGATAATTCGACTCTAAGCACCTCCTCTTTAACTATGGCCACTCGGATAAATTTTATTTGAAGTCTGTATTTGTCACTTAAAAAATTCTTGAAATAAAATAAAATATCAAAATAAACGACACCGACATTTTATTTTTTGTCCACAAGATCACTGTCCAAGATTCAGATGGTAAACAAGGCTTCAGTATTATCTCAAAGCTGAACCCAAAATCTGGAAAGGAAATGATTTATATTTGAGAGAATGAATTCACAACTAAAATACCAAATCAACCTAAACTTATTTAATTCAATTCAATACCTCTTCTTGCTCTTGTTCTGTCTGTTTATCGCTTTCTTTTGTTTGTTCAGGAATATCTTCCAATTCACTTGATTTGTTTGATTCATGGGAAGGATTGCAGCTTCCGCAAGGTTCGAATTCATAAGTTCTCCAAATTGCGCTGAATACGAAAGGTTTATTCAATAAACTAAGCGGCAGTGGGATGTAATAAGTAAGTCTCCCGCATCTGAAAATTACAAAAGTTACACAAAATGTATTGTATTAACTAATTTGTTAAGTAATTAACTGTTCGACATCAATTACGCTAAGACAGTCTTAATGTTAGCAATAGCAATAAATTTTATTTTGGCATTTGTTTATCAAACAACCACATACAGTAGAACCCCTCTCGTCTTCCCTCGGCTGGTCCGCCACTCCGGTTGATCCGACCGTGCTCGAGCCGGCCGAACTTGTCCCCGACTCGTCGGTGACTCACCACCCGTCGCGCCATTGTGTTTTTACTTGCATATACAGTGACGGTAGATGGTGAAAACACTCTCAAGAATCGCAAAACATTGAAAAAGCCTAAACTTTAACTGCTTGACAACGCAGTAAATCCGTATATTTTACTGTAAATCCGTATTTTTCTGTATTTTCTGATAATCCGACCTTTTTTGCGTTCCGACCATACCCCCAGTCCCAAAGGTTACGGATTAGAGGGGTTCTACTGTAGTTTTAAATTTAATTTGGAAAAAAGTTATTTTTTATTATTGTTTGAATTTTTTCAAGTTTAAAGAAATATTAGAGAAAGAGGAAATACTCTATAATTGAGCATAATTAAATATCAATACAAAATAAATAATTGCAGTAATAAATAAAAGTAATTACTTTTACTGAGCACAGTTATTAATATTAGGATGAATTAACGTGTGTCAAATTAACTGAGTAGAAACATTTAAACCATCCAAACATATTTAAAATTATTATTTAAAAAACATTCAGCTGCTTTCAACCCTAATGAGAGTCTTCATCAGGAGGAAGTTACGTGGTTGTTCTGTTTTAAATAGGTTAAGATGACGTCATATGCTATTATCTATTATTAGAAAAATTATCTATTATTATTATGGGTGAGGCGAAAAGATTACTTCCATGGCCTCAGCTTGTTATTACATTAGAAATATCCGATACGAAGCGTTTTTTTACCGATAGTCTGAAATATTGTGTAGGCAGGTAATAATTCGTAATGACTCTAGGCAGGTTCGAATGAATGCGACAGAAGATTTGCTCAAAATGGTGATATTGCTAAAGCCTAGTTGGGTCGTGATTCCATACATGTTTATAATGTTCTATGTCAACCGGATGTGTGACCTCGTTTGTACTGACAATCATTATTTTTACATTTCAAACTATATACCAGCCTTTATTTTCTCTGCTAGTTTTTTAGATTTGTTAACCGGAAAACCAATTTGATTAGCCAATCGGAATGTATTTTTAAAAAATATTTTTCCATTGATGTTCAATAGTGGGATAGAATGGAAAATTAACAAAATTTCATTTTGTCAGTGCATAGGAGGTCACACATCTCGTTTTCTACAAAAAAGTCTTGAGGAACAAAAGAGCAGTGAAACAACCTGAAGGTAAAAAAAAAAATTCTCGGATATTTCTAACATAATCACGATACCTTCTATGCATTACAGACAATGGTGCATTGGTTTTTAAAAATTAATTTCGGGATGATTTCAATATTTTTACTCTTATTTTTATCCTATTTTTACAATTATTATTATACATTTTGAAACACAGTCAAAAATTCGCTGACTGGAGCCTTTAGTAGTTACAAGTTTCAGCCAGAAATCTAAGTATCCACCAGGTATCTGCGCAATATATATGATGTTCCAAGCAGCGCTGTTTTTTGTAGTTCTGATGTTGTTATTTCAGACAACTGCAATTGGTTCAAATACTTGGTAAAATTTTTTGAGATTGTTCCAAGTGTTCCTATGATGATGGGGATCACTGTCGTGTGTTTCATCCAAAGCCGTGTTGTTTCTATTGCCAAATCCCTGTATTTTATAATTTTTTCCTGTTCTTTATCTAAAATTCTTGCATCTCCATGGATTGCAATATCAATTATGAAAATAGTTCTATTTGTTAATACTGTTATATCTGGCGTATTATGATCCAGGTGTCTATCAGTTTGAATTCTAAAATCCCACAAGATTTTGACGTCTTCATTTTCTAAAACTTTTTCAACTTGATGTTCCCATGAATTTTTAGATGCTGGCAAGTCATATTTTTTGCATAATGCCCAGTGTATTAATCTGGCGACCCTATCATGTCTGCTTTTATAGTCCGTTTGTGCGATTTTGCTGCATTCACAGATTAAATGCGAAACAGTTTCAAGTTTTTCTTGGCATAGTCGGCAGTTTGGGTTATCACTGGTTTTCTGGATTTTTGCTTTCATTACGTTTGTCTGTAATGCTTGTTCTTGTGCAGCAAAAATTAATCCTTCAGTTTCTTTCTTGATAGTACCCGACTTTAACCATTCCCAAGTTAAATCGCTGTCATTTTTGCCTTCAATATTTCTCAGATATTGTCCATGCAAGGGCTTGTTTTTCCAACTATTTAATTTTATTTCAAACTGCCGTGCTTTATAAACTGTTTTGGTTTCTGTTGATTTCAAAATATTCTCATTGGCTACAGCTTTCAAAAGTTTCTCCTTACTTTTCCTAATGTAATCACTGAGACTTCGTTTTTCTTCTTCCACTACTTGGTGAACCTGTAGCAGTCCACGGCCACCAATCTTTCGCGGTAAATACAGTCTGTCAACGTCACTTCTTGGATGTAAAGCATGATACATAATATTTTTACTCTTATTTTTATCCTATTTTTACAATTATTATTATTATTATTATTATTATTTTCTATTTATTTTATCCCTATACAGGGCGTCTATAAGTTCACCTATTCCACGCACTCTACAGCAAAAACTACTTATCGGAATGGCACCAAATTTGCAGTACGTCGCAATGACGCCATGGGAAGGACATTCATTGAAAAAATAATAGCTTCAAAAATCATCACCAGGGTCGTTTGTAGGAGTGTATGATATCAGAAATGCAAATTTCCGTTAGCACGTCATCCCTTGTATCACTATTTAAGCAACAGCCTCACACATTTTCTTTCGTATTTTGTGTTCAACTCAAAATGACGTTAAGTTTACGAACGTGCTTTACTTGTGAAATTGTTTTACCAAAACGGAATTCTGCACCAGAAGCTTTGTGGAGGTTTAGGCTGTTAAAAGGTCTTCGACGAGAGAAAATCCCAAAGCATAACTGGAAATCCCTTTACTTTCCCCAAAAGTGACAGTTTGGTGTGGGCTTACGTCAACATTCATTGTTGGACCATTTTTCTTCGACAAGCGACAGGTCCTACTCCATGTTCCATAACTGACAATCGATAGGCATCATTACTAACCACTTCAGTGATTCCAGCACTCCAAAAACGTCAGTGTCTGGATTCAACAGTGTTCATGCACGATGGTGCTCCTCCACACATCGCCAATTGTGTTAAACGAGTGCTCATTTCACTGATGACAGCGTCACCAGCCGGCACTTCAGTAATGCATGGCCTGATTTCGCCAGATCTCACCCCATGCGATTTTTGACTGTGAGGATATCTTAAAGATCTGGTTTATCGTGAAATGTAGCAACCTTGGCAGATCTTAAAGCAAGCATATCATGTCACGTGCTCAACATTTCCAGCGACATCTGGCTTTCAACAGTTGAACTTATGATTCTGCGATTTCAGATGGTAGCAGATAATGGTGGTCAACATATTGAATAGGTTGTGACGTGTCTGTATTCATATCAGCGCTGTATCATGGTCAGCATACACGCCTACAAACGTTCCCTAGTGGTGATTTTTGGAACTAATTTCTTTTTTCAATGAATGTCCTTCGCATGGCATCATGACGACGTACTGTACATGTTGTAATGAAAAGGTTTTTTTTTTTTTTTTCATTCATTCAAAAGTGATAATTAGAATTAAATTTTCAAAAAAATATTTAGCAACTTTAATTCAAAATATATATGTATTATAAGTTCATTAGTTTTATTATTATTATTTTAATTTTGAATTTTTCCTACTTAGTTGATAGCCAAGGGATGGAACATTTAAATACATGTAAGACAGGAATTGTTGAAATTCATGCCTTTTGCTAAGAATTAGGCTTGATGTACATCGAGTACTTTAAATACTTTAAAGTAAGTAGGATCTTTCTAACTGTGCTCCAGGGTAGGTCTAATTGTCATGTGCGTTCGGGCACTACCTGAACCTGCAGCATTCTCCAACGACTGCTGAACGATTGATGTGAAAACGTCTTCAATCACGTGATCACCGATGCACTTTCGTCCTCTGCCACATTGCAACACTTATGCCCAAGTGCACCAAACTTCAATTAACTTTGATGGCTGCATTATGGATGTAGCTAAAATTAGCGGGTGGTGCTGCTTCAGAAAAATTTTTGCCTTTGCTTTAAAATTGTGTGAAAGGAAACAAACATGTATAAAAAGAAAATTTATTCAGAAACTTGATAAATTTCTTTTTATACATGTTTGTTTTCTTTAACACAATTTTAAAACAAAAGCTAACATTTTTCTGGAGAAACACCCCGCACTAATTTTAGCTACATCCATAATGCAGCCGTCAAAGTTAATTGAAGTTTAGTGCACTTGGGCATTAAAGATCTGGTTTCTTCAAATCGTTTCATCATTTTTCTCACATCTTGTGGTGACATCGGTCCACGGCATACTTTTTTATCGCGACGAAATTCATGAACCGCAGCTACAGCATTACCATGACTTTCATAATAAACTTGACCATCAACGCACGTTCTTGTAAAGTCATCGTCATCGCGGCTGTTGCTAATAATATTTGCAATAAATTAAACTAATGTCGAAAGATTTACGAGAGGTGCCAATCGATTTTTTTTTTTAACGAACTTGCCTGCCTTTTGTATCAGAAAGTCTTTCTTTCTGAAATGATCGCTGCAAATCCGATTCCATTTCGATGGCTTTTTTCCGTAGCGAATTTCACCCACCACGCTTCTTTAAAAGCTTTGTCAGTTGGAAAAGAATGAAAACTGACATTTTTCTTACATCCATAAACCTTAAGGCCGTTTTACATTTACTATTTCACTCGCCATAAATGCAAGCCATAACGCAGGTCATGTCAGGGTAGATTGCGAGTGATTAGTGCACTGCTTTACACTTACCATAACGCCTTCCATCAAACGGAACATTTACACTTCGCAATTTGTCATCATGCCTACGTTTTATTTACGAAAAAAAATAGCAGTGATTTATATAAAAACCATTTAGTCAATGCATCAGATAAGTGAAAGAATGTCTTTAATTAATTAAAATAGGAAATATTCATGTTTTTTTTTTTCAGCGTTTTGTGTTTCTTTGTTTTCAGTTTCGATAAATCAGTTTCGATAAATAGTTCAGTCTCGTTAAATCTCGATCAATGGCGATATCTTTGCGAGATCTCGGATCGCTGTCGATTCGAATTTTCAAGCCGAAATTCTGAAATGATTTTGATTAATAATGTAACATTTTATGAAAGCATCCACGAAAACATAAGGAAAAGATGCCCTCCGATCGTGAAAATCATTTTTGTAATCCGTAATTTCGAATAAATAGATACAAATCGATTGGACTTCCAAGTTCTACAATTCGTCACCAGGAGCACTAGTGGCGATGTCCAGCCATCTGATGTCGAGACATTTCTTCGAAAATAGCCCAAGCTCTATCGTTGGACATCTCCGGGACATGTCTGATGGCGAGTGAAATGTCCAGGTTATGGCGAGTGAAAAAACGGCCTTTATTATATCCTTAGGACCACAACAATTCCTTCCACCTCACTTTTTTTTTATCACTTTTCCCTCGGACATGCAGGCACGTGGCTTATTCAAATGATCAGCTAGGCGAAGTGTTCAACCACATTGACTGTTGAGCCATCTATATTTCGTTTTGCTTCCCAATAGCATTGCCTTAACTTATGGGATAAGAGTGTAGTTTGAAAAATGAACTTACTGTCGTTTTACTGAAAACTGACTTCGGTTTCCTGCACAAAATTCAGTTCCAGAAAGAAAAAAAAATTAAAAATTATATTTTATTCCTTTTTTTTTTGATGTTCTTTAATTCCACATCGGTAGAAAGACTAACATTCATCAATATTGAGGCTAATTCAGTTCTTTTTATCCCTGGAGGCGAAATAACCTCATTCGGTGACGCCCCTTCCTACATTGCCATTAGGGAACATTACTTATAAATAATTACGCCTCACTGGAAGGGAAATGAAGCTTTAGGAAAATGAAAGGCTAACTAATTAGTAGAAAATAGCTAGAAATGAACATTTACAGAGTCATAAAAAAGGAACTAAACACCTGTTATTAATGTTTATTGACAAACAAAACGATTAGTCACAATTTATAGTTTGTTTTCTTATTTTGTAAACGTTGAAAAGGTTTTTGGGGGAAACTTTCATTAAATAATTACCAATTATCGTTTCCTTGGTTGTTGAAGATCTTTTACCAACATTGGAATTTTATTTCTGTAACTGAAATTTTAGCCAACATAAATTTCAATACATATTTTTATGTTGACAAAATTGCTCATTTGCTCTTCTTTTTTCATTTTGTGTGACTGTATAATTTAGGATGCATAATATATACAGGTGTTTTTTTTTAAAAAAAAGGTTACAACATGTTTCCACAGTAGATAGTATCCATCAAAACAAGATAAAAAAATAAAAAAAATATGTGTCCTACAATTAATACCTTCGAAGATAATAGTCTATCATCTTACTTGAGATCTTTGTCGTTTTCGTTGTGTTACGTTTTGGTTTGTCTTCCAATTGCAGTTCATTGCCCTCTTCTGATTGGTCGTGTTACCTCTGCAGTGCAGTAATCAAATGCAGTCATTCCTACACTAGTAAGTTATTAGAAGTTACAAGTACCAGTACGAGCTTCTTGTAAGCAGAGAGCAGTAAAATGTTGTTATTCTCTGCAGTTTAACAGTCTAATGGAAGCCTATTATTTCACACGGGAAATGGTAGACATGTTTTCTGCTACGGTTTAACCCATGGAAGCAACTGACAAGCACGTAACCACTACGCCCAAAAATATCAGCACCCGCCCAAAGGATATTCAACAAGTCTATTCCATCGACATAAAGTTTTATCGTTATTTAGTAATTTGATTAATGTTACTGTTATTTATTTATCTAGTGTTATTTTATGAACTAAACAAGATATGGGTAGATTTTTGATGGCACCTTTCCTTGTAGAAAGAAACTATTTTCCTTTGACGCAGCTCAGCATTGAAACTAAGTAATCGTTTCTTACCTGTCGTATACAAAGACATCATCTTTGTTTCCATCTAAAGGATCCCAAACTGGTTCTTCTTCAGTCTCTTGATAAACTGGAATTAAATTCACTTTCTTTTTCAGATTGTCCAATTGACTTCGAGCTGGTTCGTATTGTGAGTTTACTATGACTAGGCTGAGGTTTGTATGACCTACAGCAAGCAGCTGATTGTACAGAAGTTCAAATCTATTAAGAAACAAAATGAAATTACTAAAATGAGTTACAAGCAATGTAAAAATGTCTTTTTTTAGGTTTTAAGTTTGTAAGTCTGTACAGTTCTTTTAATTTTACTCCTTTTTTTTTTTTTAGTTTTTCTCACCTTGCCGCTTGCCAAAGGCACAGCTGTCAAGCAGCATTCAAAAGAACTACTACAGTGACGTTGCCTCGGTGTTCAGTCATCAGGTCCCGGCCTTCCACAGTCCAATTGGGTGGCGGTTCACAAGCGTTCGGTGAAGCTGCTATGAAGGCAATGAGCAAAGCACCCACCGCCCCCAACAACCACTGCTGCCGCCGTATCATTGCTTCAACCTACAAAGCAAACGGAGCAACAATTTAACAGATAGACAACTAAATACAATACATTCATTGTGAAAATAAAAAGCCGCTTTGTTAATTGTGATGATTTTCTTAAACAGGGAAGCTTTAGATTTTCTCTCTTCAATTGGTAACCAAGAAAGCTTTAGCAAAACCAAACAAATAATAATAATAAAAAAAATTCAAAATTACAACAGAAATACTAAATTTGTTCTAACATTTCTGGGGTTTCTTCTGTAATGTTATTCAGTCCCTGTACAAGCGATCCGCTTTTGATATTACATTTCATTTTGTTTCTTATTGTTTAAGAGTCGTATTCTTTATCAACAATGGAATTAACCCTCTTTTCATATTTATTGCCATTTGTAATTGATTTAGATATACTGATCTAGATAATAAGTTTAAGAACAGCAATATCAAGGTCCGAATATAGAGATAAATCCAGATAATGTTGATAATCGAAAGAAACCTTAACAAAAGATCATCCAAAGAAATGTCTCGTGACACAAAGAATATTCCGGTTATTTCATATGGATTCCACAGGGAAATCTATTTCGTTTGTGAAACTTAGGTTTACATTTTAAATAGCTTAGCTTAAAAATGCTTAATACGTTTAAAGCGTATTTTCGAACTTATGTTACAGAAGAATGTAGTAGATAGAGGGACAGAGGTAGATATGGTAGATAGAGGGACAGAGGGATATAACGAAAACAAACAGCTTTCATTAAGCAATGGGTGTCCGGTCTCGCAGTGATCAGTGATATTAAGGAACGGATTACCCATGCTGTGGAGGTCATCACACTTGACATGCTTCATCGAGTCTGGCAGTAATTAAGACTACCGCTTGGATGTGTATGTATGTATGTATGTTTGGAGGGATATCCTTTAAAACGCACTTCGTGTTCAGACAGGATTCCCTAAGGATTTATTAGAGTTTCTCTCGTAATCCATACAAGTTTTAAGAAATTTTTAATTGTATTCAGGTCCAATTTTCCCTTGAATCCTAATATGTGATCCAGTAATTCATCCTCTTCCCAGTTATTTGGGTTTACGTTAATATTTTTTAAGAGTTCGGTTCTTTCTTTTTCTAAACAAGGACATCTTAAGATGAAATGTCGCAATGTAAACATATTGATCCTTTTTCAGACCCTTTTTCTGTTCTTTTATTTGATCCCGTTCTGCACTGGAAAAGTAAAGAACTTTCATAGGAATTATCGTAGATATCCTGATATAGGGGAGCGCTTTTATTTTTAAACCCTAATGATAAGGTTTTGTATTTATTAATAGAATCAACGAATATTTCTAATTATGTTCTTTTTACACATTTTTTAATAAGATGGTGCTTTTTTTTCCCGATTCTGTGTTTATTTAATTTCTTCTGTATCGTAATATTCTGCTAAATATTCCAGGTTATCAAGCCATTTGCTTTTTTCTGTTGTATTTTCAAACATCCTTCTAGACCATCTATTTCACACGATTCAAGGAACGAGTGAAAGGTATTTTAGATACATATATATACTGCAATGCTGTGAATCAGACTGCCTCTACATTGGAGAGTCGAGACGTCCCCTTACGGACAGGCTCAACGAGCATCGAAGGGGAGCCAACCTATGCCACAGCGTCTCACACCGGTAATACTGGACATTCCATCAATTTCGAAAATCGTTGAAGGAATCTGTAATTACAGCTTCTTCTTCCAAATGTTACAATGATTGTATTTCCGTAAACAATATTTATCAGATTGGATTTGCACGCCGACCTAATAATGTTACTTAAATTTTAATAAGTGCTTCACTGCATTGTTTTCATTTGTTTACCTTTTATTTTGTTTATACACATCTGCATGTGCTTTCTCAGCACTTTTCACCTCCTTTTCCTGATCGTCGCCAGACGTCACATATGTTTGCCTTAGCCACGCCTTTTTCCCTTTTATTTATCCGCAGTGCTACGGGGTTTCCTTACTCCCTGCCTCTTATTGATCTAACCACCCTTCATATGCTGATGTTTTCTCCTAAGCCATCAATGCCCCTCCGATGTCCTATCTGCAATGTAAACACAACTAGTAGCGATCTTTTTAATTGTAAATATTTTTTTCATTTTTTAATCAAATGCGGTGCTGATGTAATTTTTATTTAAAACTATTGTACGCACGTTAAATATTATACTATCATCTATTTTTATTTATGAAAGCCCGCGTATGGCCCAGCATGCCGCTGCGGTTAATACAGGCGACTTTAATTATTTAACCGCGATTCATGTACGGGAAACCGGGCATGTGTTAGAATATGAACGTCCGGTTATTGTTTGCCACGAAGCGCAAGATTTACGTCGAAAATGTAGGGAATCCCTTCGAATTTTAATGGATCCCCTATGTTACAACGATACGGTATCCGTTAAAACTATCTATTTTTATGGTTTTCCCAGGAAAGATAGGGACACGAGTGGTTTTGGTTAATAGGTTTAATTAATGTTTAATTTCTTTTTTCTTTTTTTTATTTGATGTCTTTTGTTTTATTTCTTTTGTAGTTCTTTGCTGGATCGTTAGATGTCTGGTTATTTTTGTCATCCCATTTCCCAGCTTTTCTATTACTTTTTTCTATTTTATTTTATTTTTCAAATTCTTCCCCACTGTTGTTCTTGCTTTCTTTCAATATAACGGTGTTTTCGAATTTAAATTGACCAATTGAGTTCGCCACCGGTCACGCCCCCTTCCCCACGCAATTAAGAAATTGTCCCCAAGGACTCTTCCCTTTTTTTCGCTGTCCCCTCCCACCCCTTCTGTTTCTCACAGGGCAGTCACGAGTTGCTCGAATAAACAACCAAGAGTAATTCCAAAAACTAACGACGGAAGTTGTTAGTTATGTGCATACCTTGATGTAATTGATATTTATACATCTCCCGAAGAAGGCCTGAGGCACCGGGCCGAAATATCAAGATAATATCTCATCCCGGAGTGAGGAAATCCCTCAAAAAAAGGACCTACAGTAACATGTCTCACTCCTCCTTCAGAAACAAACTATAACTTTTTATCTTTTAATATGTGCGTTAAGCCTAAAAATAATTAATTCATAATAAACCATAAAAACAAAAGTTATGATTATTAAAAATAAAAATAAGATTGTGGGCAATGACTCATTTTTTATATTAAACAAATTTAATTGTTTAAATTTGATTTCTACAAATAATAGTAGATGTAACTGAGATAAAATTGATTACTTCTCTCAGCAAAAATATCTTGGACTTCAAATAAAAATAATAAATTTACATGGGATTCTCATTTTAATTCAATACTTACTTATTTGTACATATAAGAAATTTATTTCCTTTCAAACAAAAATTAATAATTTTTAAATCTCTTGTTGATTCAGTTTTAAATTATGCATTAAATTGCTAGATATTCTTAACTAAGTTTCCAATCAAAAATATAAATAATTTTGTTAAAAAAAATTCTTAACAATACTTTAATCAACTTTAATACTATGTCACAAGAAAAACAAAATATTCGAATTAAATATAAAATAGTACTGATTAAAAAGAAATTTATTTATAAGGTAATTTTAACTAAATTTTTCGAAATTAGAAAAGCCAAACTTAATTATGAAACTAGTATAGTGAAACTTGGATAATTCGAAGTTGAAGGGACCATAGAAAAAGTTTGAATTATCCAAAAATTCGAATTACATATATTCTCTCAAACAGAAGAGATAAATAAAAAAGATTAACTCCACGATCAAAGATTTAACATATAAACTTTACCTAAGAATACTGCTATATTTTTTTTCATTAAATCAAACATTTTTTACTAGCCTAATTATTCATCACTTTCAAAAAAAAAGGCAAATATTTTAAATTGCTTCATTGAATGCAATCTTTGTGTCTTAGCATATTATTCCCACTGGCTCTGGGTTGCCAGGTCCTCTCGTTCTTTTTCTATTTTTTCCATTGCCATTTTTGCTGCTCAAGATTTTATCTTTGTTCTTCAAATATGTCGATAACTTGTTGGATGGAATTCCAAATTCCTTGGCGATTTCCGATTTCTTTTTAAGGCCCTTTTTCCACTTCCTTAATCACCGCTATTTTTTCAGCTAATGTTAATGACTTATAAGGAGCTTTAGCTTTTGACAATGGCATAGTAAGAGCATATAAACAATACTTAAAGCACAAGCACAAAAACTAAAAATGTATATAATCGCATTAAATCATTCACAGGAAGCGCACGTGACTCTTAAGACCGAAAGGATGTGGGAGGGGGAGGGTAACAACAGAGGGTGGACAGAAAAATCCTCGGAAATCCCCACATAGAGACATTCCAACCCTGGCTTTTGTGTTCCTTAGAAAGAGCGTTAAAATAAATTATGTATCTTAGCTGAGAAAAGTCTCAGGAACAATTTTTACCATAATATTTTGAGGACAATCGTACGAAAAATTAGAATTATCCAAAATAAAATTCGAATTATCCACGATTTTTTAACATTATTTTATTACAGAATTCTAGGGACCGAGCAAAAAATTCGAATTATCCAGAATTTCGAATTAAACAAGTTCGAATTATCCAAGTTTCACTGTACAAACACTAGAAGTAATTGGTTAAATATCTTTAATATAACTGGGCCAAAGAATAATTTTGGCCTCAGATCTATATATTTAATTAAGTATAAACTGTTGTTTAAACAAATTAAATGGGATAAATATAACTAATAAAAAATGAACAAAATTAAAAAACAATTAATATCTGATGTAATTCGGGAAAAATTCATATTAAATCTATGATAGTAATTAAACTTATAATTTTTAATTATTTTAATTGATTAACTACATATTAATTGATAACATTATAAATATCATTTTTTTTAATTAATAACATTAAAATATCAGCACCTATATAACAAGTATACCTTACAGGACTGTTAGTATTACAAAAAAATATTTCAACACTGAAAAATAACACCAAATCCATGATGTTAAAAAAACAAAGGAATTTACTTTTCTCTGAATTTTCAATCATTTTCTTTTTAAAAAAATCAGGAAAAAGGAGAACTTGTAACATACAGACAGTAACATCGCTGTCGTATCCCAAAGATTAATTTCACAATGCGGCCACTAGGTGGAGTATTACTACACTTGAATCGCTAGGTGTGAAAGTGTTTCCCCCTACAATTTTTCTTCCAAATGTGTTTTGAATGTTTGTCAAAAGTACCGTTTTTGTATAAATTATAGTTTCGTTACCATATGTTAGAACAGACACAGTCAGTGATTTCCATAATATTCTACCTAATTCTACTTTATTGTAGCTTTTATTACATGTGCTCCTTATCCATACGCTTAGTTTATTTGCTTTGGCTATTGGGTTGTTAGTATGCTTTTTAAAGATTTCTCCCTCATTTGTTATTAATATTCCTAGATATTGATATTCATTGGTCTCTTTATTTCCCGATTATTAATTTGCCAGTAGTTTTTCTCAACTACATTAAAATTTATTGCTTCGCTTTTGTTGCAATTGAATTCCATTTGAAAATCTGTTGCGAAGCTTCCTGCCGTATTTAGTAGGCTCTGTAAATCCTTTTAATTATCCGAGAATGGATGTGTGCCGGGTGATGAAAGATGAGCACATTGAGGGACGCACATCAACCTAGGACAGTTGTACTTCCAATTGAGATATGTCGTAACTGTATACGTTAAGCAATACAGGAAATACATGTCTTTGAAGCCCCACCATTCTTTTATGGCCGCCCTGTACTAGGCATCCCTGTTTTTCTGTGGGAAAAATATTTATACGTCGAATAAAATTGTAGATTGTATAGTATAGAAGTTTAGGCTTTAATGGGGCGCCCTTAATTTTAGCACAATTTTTTTTTACATTTACATTTTCCTGGTAGTTTCCTTAGATGACCATCTTTTCTCCTCCATTCGAAGTACATAAATGTCCAAACCAATTTAAGCCGCTTTTGTTTTTTGTACTCTACCTATAATGTTTTCATTCATTCTATTTCGCAAAGAATAGACAGCTTTAGAAGATAACAATGTGTTATGTAATCCGATGATTATATAATCATAAATAAGTATAATACAAAAAAAAAATTTGTATTTATAAAATTATAGATAAAATACCATGATACAAGGGATCATCTGAGACCGTGGGACTGCTGTTTCTAGCTTAGTAAGCTCTCTTCAGCCAAAGCTACTCAGCTTGCGAAGACTCATACGAGGGAATGGGCAATAGTAGAAACACAAGTGACCCCTTATAAACTAAGATTAAGAAAATAAATATAATATAAAAATATGGAAATCTTGGGCGGCTAGATCATTTTATTAAGAATTGATTCCTTTTCTTTAGGCCTATTAGAAGGTTTTTAATTTATTATTACTACTTTCTTATTTCTGTGGTGAGCGTTTAGGATTTCATTTTCACAATATATTGATTGTTTTTGTTTCTTAATCTTAGTTTGTAAGGGTTCACTTGTTAATAAAATATGGAATAATGTTTCCAAACCAAAAATTCCTATACAACATAATAATCCAAAATTACTACGAAGTATGGAAGATAAAAAATAATAATATACAAACTACAATTTAAGGAAAAAAAGTAATATTAAATGAACTTATCCTTACATAAACAACAATTATGGTTTCAGAAATATAAATTACAACATATAAAGGTTTCTAATAACATAAATATAAATGTATTTGATGATTATGAAAATATCTCAATTGTAAAACGGAAGTTAAAAAAAATGGATTATTGAAAACATTTAAGATCATCACTATTGTCATTATCATTTCAATCCTTTCAAATTATACTTTGTCTATAAAAATTATGATTGTTATTGTAAACTATATGTTGATGCACTGACTTAAAATCTATTTATATAAATCTCATGAATTACTGTAAAATAATAATTGATTGTAAGGAATATTATTGATGATTACATTATAACTGTTGTAGAAATTATAGCTGGATAATGATATTATTTGTTACTACCATTATTTTTTGAAATAAACATAAATTTGTTCTTACTTACTTGCCAGAACTCGTTGATAGGGATTCCCTGTCCCTAACGAGACTGTATTGTATTATCCTTTTAATGAAAATAAAAAAAAAATATTATTATTTATATTTATATTTTATATTAATTATTATTATTATTATTATTATTATTATTATTATTATAAAAGATTCAAACCATGGATTTCCCCAGCAAAGGCAATATGGCGGGTCAAGGACCAAAGCACATATTGCCAAGTGTAAATAAAGGTATGAAAAAAATTAGGGATGTGTGGTTGTGCCCATAAATTTCCTAACTATGCGTGCTGTGTTGAGTATCACAGCCTGCTGGAGTTGTGCATAAGTGTTTTTGTGAAGTCCTAGTGTGCTGAGACTGTGGTGCAATGTGTGAGGCACCAGACCAGTAGCGGACAGGACGATGGGTACAACACGTACTCGGTCCTGCCTCCACTGCTTCTGGAGCTCGTGTGCTAGATCGGTGTATTTACTGATCTTGTCTGCGTGAGTTTTCTGCATGTTCTTGCTGATAGGCACTGCAATATGAATGAGATAGGTCTGTTTGTTGACCTTATCAACAAGTGTAATGTCTGGTCTGTTGTGATGTATAGTTTTGTCTGTGTGAATGGGACGGTCCCAATACAGCTTATGTAAGGTTGACTCTAGTACGCTTTGTGGTTTGTACTTGTAGTATGGGACCGTATTCTTAATAAGTGAGTGTTTGCGTGTTAGCTGTTGAT
>JAFIDM010009631.1:6209576-6263518 GCA_023159025.1 Thereuonema tuberculata
CTGTTTGGGAGAGAAGGGGACAGCCAGATATTATGTGGTCGATCGTCTCATGCGTACTGTAGCATTTCCTGCATTGGTGGTCATGTGTGTTTGCGTCATGTAGAATGTGTTTCTTGTAGTTGTGTGTGGGAATGACTTGGTCCTGTATCGCGATCATTAATCGTTTGGTCTCCCCAAACAGCTCACCACTCGTCAGCCATCTGTTCGACGCTTCCATGTCGACATGAGGTTAGCTGAGTTCGTGGCGATGTCTGCCATGGAGTTCCTTACGAGCCCATGATTCACGCAGCTGCTGTGTGTGGGTGTCGGGAGTGGTGAGTGTTAGTAAGAAAGTGTACTGTATTTAACAGTCTTACATGAATGTTTAATAAATGTATTAAAATGTTAAATATATCTTTAAAATAATAGAAACATAAAATCACCATTTTAATTTCGAAATCGAAACTTTTCGTCTTTTCACCGCCAGGCGCGCTCCTGTAATAATAAGATAATAATAAATCACGTCACTTCCTGTATTCGGAGATTTTTTAAAAGCTTTTAACTTTTGACCTAGAGGTCAATCCGTTAAAATTTTGGTGTCATTGTTGTTATTTTTTTAAGCTGAACATTTTGATACAGTGCAACTTGGATAATTCGAAGCTGAAGGGACCACTATAAAACTTCGAATTATCCAAGACTTCGAATTAAACAAGTTACATCTTTTAACTTTAATTTCAGGTCCACTGAATGCTTGAAAAGATTATTCTGTCAATAAGTAAATATTTATTCAGAAAGATCATGGTATGAAAGACTTAAACACTATATGTATGTAAACAAAATAAGATTTGTATTACGTAAGCTACACTATATATTACATTCAATACAGAAAATTATAGTTTTTCAAAAACTTGTGTAATGTCTGATTGTTTTGTAGAATTCAGTCGCTTAAGGTTAGCAAAATCATCAAGCATGTTTAGTGAACGGAAAACAGCTTCACTTACGTTGGTTTGTCTTTCAATGTACCGACGAAATTCGGCGCTATCCCGTACTCGTTGGCGATTTGGCATTTCTTCTTCACACCCTTTTCCACCTCGCGAATGACGGAGACCTTTTCAGCGAACGTTAAATTCTTGTACACGCGTGGTTTACTAAAAGGCATGGTGACACTGACAGCAGGAAGCTCGAATGGCGTCTGAAGCGTAACGTGTCGAATGGCATTACGTGTCGAACGGTGGCGGGAACGGTGACGTGTCGAATTTCTTAACGATGAAACGCCGAAAAGTCGTTATGGTTCGAAATTTTTTATAAAAAACTTCGAATTAAGGAAGTTGAACTTCGAATTATTCACGATTTTTTAACATTAATTTAATAAGAAATTCAAGGGACTAAGAGAAATCTTCGAATTAACCACGATTTCGAATTAAAGACGTTCGAATTATCCAAGTTGCACTGTATATAATTTATGATAATCTTTTATTGACAACAAAACGTGTTTCCAGGTAAGAAGATTAAATTTTGTGTTTTACATAATACATAAACTTATTCATCATTGCATTCAGGGGCGCCCGGGGGGGAGGGGCACCAGGGGCGTCGGAACTTCTTCATGAGGAGATGGTGCGAAATATCCTTGCAATAATTAATTAATAATTAAAATTATTTATAAGCTAATAATGCTAATTATTATTAATTAATAATTCAATCTTAACTTTAACTGACTAATACTTTTAATTAATTTTAATATTTATAATTATAAATTATTTTACAATTATAATGTTGCATTAAGCAATGCTTACGGGGTCTCTGAACTCCGAAAAACACAGATGATGTGAAATCACTAAATTTATATTTTAAATAATTTTATGCACAGTTTAGTAACGGAATGAGACACTCTCTTATACTGTACGGGAGAAATTCAGTCAACGAATTGCAAGAAAAACAGTGGAGTAATGGAAACGGTTCAATGCAAAGACAACATTCTACATCTGTTAGAATCCATTACTGAAAATAAGATGTAGATGAGTTTCAAATATAACATAGAAAATAGAAGCTACCCTTGTTTATTCATTTGATGGTTTTGGGTCTCTTTACTATAGTTGTTATAAAACTTGATGGCGATCTTACACGGAAGCACAGCCTGAAACTTTTGTATCAACATTTTGTAGTTTTGTGTTGTTTTAACCACAGACGCAATGAACACATGGGCTTTTGCCAACAGATCTTACTTGGTTTAACATGTACTGAACTCAATACGTATCTTTTTTTTTTTTTTTTGGTAACTCTACATTTTTAGTTTTTACGATGTATATTTTTGAGCCGCGTGATGAAGACGAACAGACATGAATTATTTTGACATAAAATAGAATTTTAGATAGTTTTTGGTCTAACTCTTTTACCTTCCGATGCTCACTGATACAAACATTAGAAACATTAGACCAAAGCTTTCAAATAAGTAAAATAGAAAGAAATAGATGAAACAGGGAGGGATAATTGACCTAAAATTCACACAAGACTGAAAGTGTATTTTTTGGCTTGATGTTTTTTTCCTTAATTTTATAATTCGCTGTTCGTAACTCAAAAGGAAATTACGACTATCTCTTATGACTACGATTAAGTAATTTAAGTTTAGTAATTAAGTAATACTAACAACAAAATAATAACAAAAAAATACTCCCTAATTTTGTTTGTAAAGAAGTAACTTGAAGTCGAAATGAAATAAAAAAAACTATAAAGATAGAAGGGTTGTGGGGAATCGAAATATTCTCCAGACTAGTATTAATTACATAAAGGAATATTTTTCCAAAGGTCATCTCTTTTTTGTGGTATTTCAAAGAATAACGTCTTCAGGATAAAAAAAACCTACCTAAGCAGGGATTGTTTAAATAAAATGATTGAATTCTATCTTTTATAAGACTGAAAACTGTCAGTGAATTCTGAAGAAAATCAAGAATCACATCTATTTCGGTATAAAAATGAAACAAATAATAATCTGTTTTATTCTTTTACCGAACTAGATTTCGATTATACATACTGAGACATTGACATAATCTACAGATGAAGCCAAATCCATTTTTATTCAATAAATAAATATATAATCACATAATTATGACACAGGAAACACAAGGAACAAAAATTCTTCTTCAAACAGTTCTAGAGTTCACAGAAAGTAGCTTTTTCTGCTTCTTCAGGCATACCTTCATTTTCTAATTTCGTACAAAAGCAATTTAAATAAACACAGGATAATTTTACTAACAAAAATAGGCAATTTTTACAATCTTTGAAATACCTCATTATTTTCACAATGCTTCTTCAATAACTAACAAAAATGGATCTTTACACCTTCTACACCTTTTTTGTTTATTAAAACAATCAAAACTATTGATAACACAAACTTCGATCATAAAGCTTGTTGTTGTGTCAAATATATTACTCCAGTATTATTATAGGACTGTTACTAATGTTCCCTCTTGCCCATTGCCCTTATGATTGCAAACACATACATTCACACACCTAAACCTTTAATATAATTTTCACATTTTAATTTTGTTTTCTAAGTTTTATTTCAATTTTCAATTAATATTAAACTTAATTAATTGCCAATTTACTTAATATCACATAGCAATTAAAATAAATTTCACTTCCCTTTTTATAAGTTTGAAATGTAGAATTTTCTTTTTAAATCAGTTTTAACATTTGTCCTTAGTTATAAATTTATTCAAAATATTAAGTTTTTAAATAATCTGTAAAAAGTTAACACAGTTATCTTTATCCATTCATCTATCTTTTGTATTTAATGACATTTGTGTTTGTTTGTTTTTTTGTTTTTTTTTTAATTCTTTTTTCATACTTTCGTTTGCATTGATCTAAAAATATCTATTAACATTTTTTAAGAAAAGAAAAAAAATTAAAGCAATAATATGTTTGGAAGAGCATTGCTTTTTACGCATTAGGCCTATTTATTGTTTAATTCATTTTATTATCAAAAGTGATAATCGTAAAAACAAACTAGAAGCTATACGAATGTATCTTAACATAACTTACTCTAAAATATTCAATCAAATAAAACAGACATTAAATAAAATAAATAAATAAATAAATAAATAAAGTTTGGACTTGGTCTTACTAGCTAGTTTAAGTATTTTTAAACAATGAAAGTTCAAAATTTAAAAAATAATTTAAAAATTATTTTATTTATTTATTTATTTTTCTTTGCTCACTGTATTTTGGTTACAAAGTCAGTATTTCAAGAATCAAACTTGTAAGTTTGTGTTAAAGAAAATATCTTTAAAATATCAAACATTTTGAAATTATTTTCATTACAATACATAAACAATTTAATTTAATAAATAATGTCTCCTTTTAAATTTCAATGGTAATAAAATTAACAATTTATCTAGAAAAGTAAAAGAAAAGAATAATTCATCTTTTAGCAATAACTTAGCAAACGTCTTGTGATGAGATTTCAGTTTATCTAAATCCTGACACAAACACCGGGTGACCAGATTTCTAATTTCGCAACTACTAAAACTATACAACCAAAAAAACTTCTTCTGAACTATACAGCCACAAAACTTTTTTTTTTTTTTTTGCTTAAATTAATTTTAGACATTACCGGTATTACAAAATCCGCAGAAATTATAACAAAACCCGGACAGTGTTGAAACTCCGGATGAAAACTTGAGACCTGGTCACCCTACTTGTGGGCGATCGCTTATCTGATATCACTTAGGAAGAATTTATCATTCTTGTTGTAAAGAAGGACTTATTCTTGTAAATCCAAGGACAATAAAATATTCTTAAAGAACGGTTTGGGGTAAGTTGAAACATAATTCAAGTCCTTCTTCTGCTTTGATTCAAAAATTGTCACAACAACGGCAGAAGACATTGTGAAATGAAATGATGATAATTGACCTTTTTGGTTTTAATTTCAGAATATTGATATTTTTTAAATCTATTAAATCTATAGCTTTTATAGATGAAACTATGAAAATGTTTGATTAATTTAAAAAAAAAAAATCCTCTTCAAATGACAGTTAATGATGCAGCAAAATCTGTCACCAACTTATTTTCACAAAATAATACGTAATCAATTTTAAGAATTAATCTCCTACAAAATAGAAAAGCAACGTAAAGCTCTTAGAGCCTCATTCTCTACCTGTTACCGCCTAGTACTGACTTGTATGTTTTGTTAATCAGCTGTTTTCCATCGATAGCTCTTTGAACTTTCACGTGATCAACTATCAGTTACTGACAATCACTTCAGCTGATGAAAAAGAAACTGATTTCAATGAAGAAAAAATAAAGATCAAGGTCCAATTGTAATCAAGTGTGAAAAAAATAACAGTAAAAATAATATTTTTATGATTTCTACATTAAATCCTCGTGAACAGGATGTAGTTGGTGTACCAACTTTCGAATACCCTCATGGTAAAGAGCATCCTGAAAGCTTTGTTAAAAAAAAATAAAAAACAATTGTTCATAGACTTATGATGATAGGTTTTTATATTCTGGCTTTTTACTTACAGGTCCAATTTTTATCAAACTCATAGGCGAAATTGGGGGGGGGGGGGCAGTTGACCCCAATATTTTGAGGAAAAAAAATAAATATAAGTCGACCAGCATTATTCTCTTGTAATTAACAAATTTCTCATGAATTACATTATCTACCAGTTACCTTCAGTGGTAATTTCAAACACTTAACGGTTTTTGAGTAATTAGATTTTTGCCCCAAGCCTTATAATAGCTACAAAATACACTGAAGCTCGTTTACAACGCGGTTGTTTATATCGCAAATTCGGATATAACGCGATTTGGTCTTAGACCCCTTCTATTTTGAAAAAGGTGTATAATTGTAAAATTGCAAAATTTACCGTTTTTTCGCCTAAAATCAAATCAAAGGTGTAAATTAATACGCTCGTTTCCTTATTATTTACAGTAATTGAGACTCTATACCCACCCTAATGTCAAGAAAATGCGTCAAATACAATATATTTACCAGAATCGCGGACTTTTTCGTTTAACCAAAATGAATATCGAGATCTATTTTTCTGCCAATGACAACCAGTATAGAGGCCCATGTAATCTAATAGGCGTATGAATACCTAGTTTCGATCCACGTGACTCGTCGTTTGTACAATATGCCAAGATGGCGGCGCCAAATCAATTTTGGCTAATATAACCCATCAAAATGTTGAAAAGGTAATGATTTATGTAATCATTTATTATTATGCGATAATAGGGTGCAATATATGACATTTGACGTCGCGAAGTAATAAAAGTTCGGGTATATCGCGGTTATATCGCGATCTTCGAAATCTTGGATCCGAAAGACCGCGTTATAACCGAGCTTCTGTGTAACAGCAATGAAGTCATTTGCTATTTGTACATTTCATAAATTTTCAAATGATTTGTTTATAACTCTCCATCCGGAAAAAGGACACGACGGTTTATTTATTTATTTATTTATTTATTTATTTATTTATTTATTTATTTATTTATTTACTTTTGTGGTTGAACGACATCACTATTTCAAAACCTGGCTACACCTATGAGCTAAATATCATCATTACAGATGACAAATAATACTTTTTCTATATCACAGAGTCTTGGTTTCCTGCGAGCTTACAAATAAAATTCAAAACATGGATAATGACATTTATTGTATATAAAGTTGACAACATCTTTTCATGATTATATTTAAACAGAATATTGTAAAATTAAACACATTGGAATCATGAAAACTTATTACAGAATTAGCAACGAAATTTTCTGGTAAATATTAAAAAAAAAAAAAAATCTTTAACTTGTGGGTTTAACTTGTACAGATGTTAAAAACGTGAAACACTAATCTTTAAAAGATCGGATCAGTTTCAAGTCCTGTTCCTTTGTCAACGTTTGGAAAACACAAAGAGATCATCAATATTTACGAAAAATGACATCAATCAAAAGAGAAAGGTCAAGTGGAACAATTGTAAGGTAAGGGAAAATTAAAATATGTAAAATAATATGTAAATATTGGACCGAATCAAAATTATATGGTTTATTAAATAATTTATGAAAAGAGATTCTTTAAAACTTCCTGAAGAGAATTATATTCGAAGAAAAGCCCAACATAGGGCCCTGAAGTTTAAAGGGCCCTTCTCGTATTATTTAATAAACCATACAATGCTAAGGTTTGTGTAGATAGCGTGGAAGAGTACAACAGACATGATTCGAAATATTTTACATACAAAGGAATTTGCTTGTATCAGATGTTCTGGAATTTCTAAAAGAAACTACACTTCTTCAAACAATTACTTTATTAGTTTATAAGCTCCTATCAGCACTTATAAAAATGTCATTTTAAATAAATAATTATCTTTTAAGGGATAAATAATTATTTTAAAATATTATTAGTATCACATTCTTCTTCTCTTTTAATTTTGGATGTTTTTATTTTATTCAAAACATGAGAGCAACTGCAATTTAATACGCAATCAAAATAATATTGTATTTAAGACAATTGTACTACTATTGTGTTCGTATAACAAAGAAGCTTCGTATCAGAAATATCTTTTACCATCTAGGATTCCAATCACAAGATTCTTTTCAACTGCTCTCTCTTAAAGACAATGCTTCTTCTGACCAAGAAATGCCTGAGAAATAGTTTTGAAAGTGGTTGAATACAACAGCTTCATAATTAATACATCAGCTATATCAATTTTAATTTCTTTAAAAAGTTATAAAAGTTATAGGAACTTTCTAACATTTAATACATAGACGCCAACTTTTGTAAATTAGTGTATGTGGGTAGAAATGCTCGATATGGAGGGGACCATCACCCCAATTAAAATTAGTAGAAGGCTGGGAGGGCTATCCCTGAAAATCAATAATAATTGCTAATAATGAACAATCCACTGTGGTTTTACAGTTTCCAACTAAAATTAGGAAAAAATACAAAAAATGTTTTGAATCTTCAATCTTATCTTAAGAAAGGATCTTAATCGTAAATGTATAAAAGTTTAACTAAAAACAAAAAATGTTTCTGTCTGTTTCAAAAACAAAGTAGAAGAGATCGTTGTTTTATTTTGTTTTTTAATGAAAATGTAAATTTTAAAGTCAAATAAATTGATCCTACTGTAAGGTAATAAGTTCTTTATTACGCTTAACATTGATCTAGAATGTCTAAACATCGTTAAATTATGAAAAACCTTTCCGCGGGCAATAATACAGTAGCAATATTAATGGTAGTAAATTTTCGAGAAGCTTCTCTTCAGTCACGGACTTCTTCAACAATAATTAAAGTAATATTTTCTTAATTAAATGTGTTCTTTTGTCCAATTCAAACAATTCATTTCATTTACTTATTTTACAATGGACAAAGAGTGAAGAAAAAATGGAGCTATAAATTTAAGATAAGTTGATTTTATTACGTGCCATTAAATTCAATCCCACGAAATAGATGTTACAATCAACACTGGTTTTATTCTTATTTCCGTCAGAAATTAACTTAATATGCAAAGACCTTGTTTCCTTTGAAATTAATCCAAAAAAATAAACACAAAAACTATAAATCTGGTTTCAGTCAGTTACTACCGGATGACCTTTGATCAACATTGAAGAATTCCACAGAAATTTATCAGAACCAGATATATAGCAAATCATAATCATTTAAATATTCATTTATTATCAGCTACTATTATTTTTTCCTCATGATAGTTTATCAAACTAATCACAATTTTATTTATCAAAAAACAGCGGAAATTCTTTTTGCAAATTAAAACTTCGACCTTTTAAAAATGAATAATAACTTAGGAGACTAAAAAAATACCACTAAAAAAGACTAAAAAAATATTGTAGACTAAAAAATATTGATTTCAAAATACCAGAAAAAATCAATGTAAACTGCATTCATCTCATTTTTATCAATAACAATACATTAGATTGTGACGGAATATTTCTATAGATAATAGACAAGTACATTAGAAAACTACTTAACTTTAAGGACCAGACAAAATGTTGAATATTACCTTACATAACGAAAAGAATGCATCAACAAAATATGCAAATTTATTTTATATAACCAAATTTAATAGTCTTATAAATAATAAATAAAACAATTCGGAAACTTACAAGCATCACACAATAAAACTTTAAAGCAGAGACATTATATAAAAGTCTTCATTAAAAATAACAAAATAATTAATTTATAATATTAATTAATATATTTTTTTTTTATTTCTTAATTATTTTAAATTACATTTCAGTGCCGTTAGGAATAAGAATCCCTATCAAACGGGTTCTGGGATTAAGTAGTTTTATAAAGTTAACATAATATATATATACAGGGTGTTTCAAAAATACACGGCATAATTTCAGGTATGTATTTCCCACATGTAGACAATCAAAATAGTTCATTACAACATATGTCCGGAAATGCTTCATTTCCGAGTTATGGCCTTCACAACATTGAAAATCACCGGAACGTTTTTCGTTCCGCCGGTCGTTGCCATTACAGAAGATGTTCAAAATGACCACCTCCTGCTTGAATACAGACCTCACATCGATGTCTCAATGACCTGCGAACACGATCCCACACTCCAGGAATGTTGCGTATGTCCTCAGAACGTGCCACAATTCGATTCCGAAGGGATTCCAAATCAGGCACCGGAGACGAATAAACCAATGATTTTAAATGGCCCCACAAGTAGAAATCGAGAGGGTTCAGATCAGGTGAGCGTGGAGGCCAAGCAATTGGGCCACCTCTACCTATCCATCGATCAGGAAACGTTCGATCCAAGTACCGGCGAGCCGTACGACTGAAGTGTGCAGGAGCGCCGTCATGCAAGAAGTGAGCGTGCTGACGATCGATCAGTGGAGTGTCGTCATAAACATGAGGTATGGTGTTTTCCAGGAAGTTTGTGTACGCCTGCCCCGTAAGTCTGTTTACAAGTACATGGGGTCCAACTAATCGATCACCAATGATACCGGCCCACATGTTGAGGGAGAACCGCACCTGGTGATGAGATACAACAGTTGCATTTGGGTTTTCATACGCCCATACATGCTGATTGTGGAAATTTGTTATGCCATCTCGTGTGAACTGTGCTTCATCTGTAAATAATACTAAGGCAGGAAAGTTCGGATTTGCAGCACACTGCTGCAAGAACCACTGACAGAACCTAACTCGTGCAGGGTAATCTGCTGGTGACAGCGCCTGTACACGTTGCAAATGATAAGGATACAATTGATGCTCTTTCAGCAGTCTCCAGACAGTCGTATGGGGAACATTCACTTGCAACGCTAACCTTCGTGTGCTGACAGAAGGAGTTCTGTTCACAGTCTCCAGAATCTCCTCCTGTTCTTCTGGAGTTGTAGACCTTGGTCGTCCCCTTCCCAATCCAGGAGAGTGAAATTTTCCATACTCGCACAGACGGTGATGGAGACTTACAAATGTCTTCCGATCTGGACATTGTCGCTGTGGGTACCTCTCCTGGTACAAACGACGAGCCAGCGCAGCATTGCCGTCTGCCTTACCGTACATGAAGTGCATCTCTGCCAGCTCCTGATTTGTGTACATGACACACAGTCGAACGCCAAACACACCACTGAATTTAACCTTCGCCTCGGAATGATCTGTCAGAGTGCCCTCTTAATGTGTCCTTTGACGGCAACGACCTGCGGAAAGAAAAACGTTCAATGAGACATCGATGTGAGGTCTGTATTCAAGCAGGAGGTGGTCATTTTGAACATCTTCTGTAATGGCAACGACCGGCGGAACGAAAAACGTTCCGGTGATTTTCAATGTTGTGAAGGCCATAACTCGGAAATGAAGCATTTCCGGACATATGTTATAATGAACTATTTTGATTGTCTACATGTGGGAAATACATACCTGAAATTATGCCGTGTATTTTTGAAACACCCTGTATATATAAAAAAAAATACACAATAAAAAAGTGTAGTTAACAGATAATGTTAGTGTAGATTATATAATGAAATCTTTAAAAAGTTTTAACTATATAAATTTATATAAATTTAAAATACAAAATTTAATTATATCATTAAAAGTTATATAAAGAAAAGAAAATTAATCTCAAAAGTAAATACAATTGTATATGTAATTATACCTTATACATAAAAAACAAAAAATAACATTTAGTACAAAATGCAATTGAAACCTTATATATATTAACCAATTTTTTAAAAAAATTTTCACCAGAGAAATGTGATTACTGTTTTCAAATAAATTTACATTTAAATTATTAATAAAGTTTTCAATTTTATAATTAACATTTCTTATTCCACAACTGTTATTTATATAGGGATATGTTAATTTTATATGACTTTCAGATCTTAAGTTATAGTTTTGTATAATGTTCTCCTTTATTTTCAATATGTTATAGCAATTTTTCAATATAATATTATAGTATAATTTTTGCTTTGGAAATAAAATACCACATTTATTAAACACAAAGTATCTTTTTGTTTTATCCTTCCAAATTTTTTTAGTGAATATAAGTTTTAGAACCTTAATTTGAAGAATTGTTAAGCTCTCAAGATTTGTGTCATTTGTATTTGCCCATATATTAATACTATAATTTAATAAGGAATCAAACAAAGCATAGTAAATAAGTATTTTTATTTTTAAAGGCAGAATATTTTTTAGGTAATAAAAAATATATATTGTTGAGTTTAATTTTTTTTTGTAACATAGATATTTGAGAATTCCAAGTAAAAAGATTGCTTATAATAATACCTAAATATCTAAATTCATTAATAACTTCACAAAAACACTTATGCACAACTGCAGAAGGCTGTGGTACTCAACACTACACGCATAGTTAGGAAATTTATGGACACAAGCACACATCCCTAATCATTCTTGCACACATCTTTACACTTGGCAGTATGTGCTTTGGTCCTTGACCCGCCATATTGTTTTTGCTGGGGAAACCCAAGGTTTGAAACTTACAAACATAACAATAATAATAATAATAATACAAGAAATGCCACACTACAGATGATACGATCGACCAGTCTAAATATTAGACTGCCCCCTTCTCTCCCAAACAGACTACCTCCACCGACACAATCAGGTAGTGTCGATCGTCCATCAACAGCTAGCACACAAACACTCACTTATTAAGAACACGGTCCCATACTACAAGTACACACCACAAAGCGTACTAGAGTCACCCTCACATAAGCTGTACTGGGACCGCCCCATTCACACAGACAAAACTATACATCACAACAGACCTGACATCACACTTGTTGATAAGGTCAGCAAACAGACCTAACTCATTGATATTGCAGTGCCTATCAGCAAGAACATACAGAAAATTCACGCAGACAAGATCAGTAAATACTCTGATCTAGCACATGAGCTCCAGAAGCAGTGGAGGTAGGACCGAGTACGTGTTGTACCCATCGTCCTGTCCGCCACTGGTCTGGTGCCTCACACATTGCACCACAGTCTCAGCACACTAGGACTTCATAAAACCACTTATGCACAACTGCAGAAGGATGTGGTACTCAACACAACACGCATTGTTAGGAAATTTATGGACACAACCACACATCCCTAAGGGTTCTCCTTGCACACTTTTTTAAACTTGGCAACATGTCCTTGACCCACCATGTTGTCTTTGCTGCGGAAACCCAAGAATTGAAACATTTACATAATAATAATAATAATAATAATAATAATAATAATAATAATAAAGGGATGCATGGGCAAAGAGTGATGGTTACGGCTAACAAACCTTTCATCTATAAAATGATGAAGTCAAGATACAGAGAACTTAAAATGCTTCGCTCGTCGCGATTCTTTTACCAAGGAGCACGATCAGTACTCAGGCAGCGGGTTCCGTTCGAAAAAGTTACAGACACCCTTGAGTAGTAGTTAACTCAATCACAAGGATTTTGATGCCCCCACCATCACAGACCCAACCTGCTGGAAGAAGGTGATTTCACCACAGCAGAGAATTCCATCCACTGGTCAACAGAAATGAACACATTCATTATGTGTACGTACTACGAAGACACAAGAACAAGATTTAGTGGGATACAAACTGAATACAGCTTTCAAAATAATGTATTCACGTATCGGTATCAGTGAACAACGAATTGCTGACCAGAGACGAACAATCCTAACACAGAATCTAATACCGTCAACTGTGCTTGAGAGAATAAAATATGAAGTCCAAAATATCACTAAAACTGGATAAAGATTAGTCATCCCAGATTGGCATCTCTGCAAATACCATCATCAACATGCCTTAAGACACACTGTCCATAGAAAAGAGAGAAAGACACTCCCAATAACACCAATAACGAATTTCAAAGAACTGCAGCTGAGTTTACAATATCGATCCTATACCAAATCAGAACACACAAGTTCAAACTGACTTGGTGATACAATAGCAACACTGAATAATCAACTGCTACATAAATACTCAGAAATATAAAACACATTGCTTGATGTACTGTTGGGTGCATTTCCAATGTCACATTGCGAAGTAGTGCTTTCCTGTATTGCTCGGCGATGGTGTAAACTTCCATTCAATTCCCTGTGGCTCTTATGGCTCTTCTGGCTGCTTTTAAAGCTAATAAATTTGCCTATGCCCCGTAAAGCTTTTGGACCAGGCTTGCTAAACAGGTTTTAATCAGAAAAAGAAACAACATTCCCGTCTACTATTTATTCTCCTCTCCTGCAAGGTTGCAATAAACCAGTCTAAGAGCGGAGAGCTTGTTGCATGCGGGGAAGCATCGGGCAGCTAATGTGACATTGGTAATGCCACTCACAGTACATACAACCATATTCTGCGGTGCAGTAGAGTTAGATGGTAGTAGATGGTGGTAGAGCATTACAGAAATTACCAGTTATCACCTGTAAAGAAAAGCATTCAAGTTTGGCAAAAAATGCCTACAACAGAAAATTGAAGAGACATGGCGAGATTTAGGGCGTTTGACGCAACACATTAAGCAAGTTATCAATATTCTCAAGAGGGCAAATACAGTGAAAGCACAAGAAACACAACGAACTTATTAATGATATTTTGGACACACTAAAGCAAAACTAAGTGTATTTTCGAAACGATGCACAACCAAGTACTAAACGAAAACAACAGAATGAGCCGTTCTCAAATAACAAAAAATCATCCTATGCAGACTTCCCCAGTAATGGACATTTATTTATTTATTTACTTATTTATGTTTTGATTCACAAGTAGACTATACAATTTACTCCTAGAAATCCTATTAATATAATAACACTCCTTTAATTCCCACGATATTTCATCCTTCTTTGCAAAGGACTTCTTCAGGAGGTACCAGAGGACAAGAATCTATTCTTCTTCCTCTGTCTTTATCAGATCTTAAAATTTTCCTTGTTTTGTCTCTCATTAAGTTCTTTATTATTTTTACTTCATACATTGTAATGTTATGAACGTTCTCTAATAGTTGATAGAAAATTTCTTTCTTCTCATTCACCTGGTCCTGGTTAACCCTAATGAAATGTAGGGGAAGAACAATAGTTTCTTGTCCTCTGCTACCATCTGAAGAAGTCCATTTGCAAAGAAGGACGAAATATTGTGGGTATTAAAAAAGAGTGTTATTATATTAATAGGATTTTTAGGAGTAAATTATTTAAAAGATATATGATAGATTATACAATCTTGATTTGAACAAGTTAAAGTATCCCAATACAGGCTTCTGTACCCTTGGGGTCGTGTTAACTTTCTATCATTTGATAAATTATTAATAAAAGTCGTTGTATTTCAGAGTAAAATTACTTTAATAAGCAAACAAATTGGTTCTAAGATAAAATTATTCAACTGCTTTGTTACAATGTGTTCTATTAACACAGTCACTAAGTTCATTGTTACGCAATAAACTATTCCTTTTGATTATTTGTCAAAATTCAATTCAATATTCTTTTTGCTTATTTTAATTTCTTGAATATATTCAACAGGTCGCAGGATGTAAGGCTCCCGGCGTTCCGTGACCAATGGAACCAGAAAAGAAACCATTTTACAAAGGTCTGGGTGGACCCTAGGAATCGTCTGGAGGAGAATTCAGATGGGAAAAATCCCTCCTGACCTCCTCCGGGATCTGGAATTGAACAGGCAGAGCTTACCTTGGCTACCGGGCTCAGATTTGAACAACAACTTTAAACAAAAATAAATAAATAATAAAAAAATTAAATTTAATTAATAATTTACAAAAAATAGAGTTTTTTATTAATTTTCCATAATAGCCAAAAAAACAATAATATAAAATAATAAATAATAATTTATTACTTATCTTATCGCGCTATATTAATATTACGATTTTATTTATTTATTTATATACAGTAGAACCCCGCTATTCCGAACTAATTGGGACCGAACACTGTTCGGCTTAGCGGGAATTCGGAATAGGTGGATTTCATGAATAAAATCAACGTATTGACTTGTTAAGGCGTAAATTAAGTGCGGTGACATCTGAAAGTGTCGGCTCTATACAGCGTTTATCGGCTCGTGGGAACAGATTCAGTGAAAGTCGGAAGGGAAGGGCAGTGACCTTCGACGACTCATCACCCCACACTAACCCCCCTCTACCTCCCGCGATCCAAGAATTACTACCGGGTTACTGCATTTCCGCTGTTAAACATTAAACATGGCAAGTAAACGAAGTCGTTCTTCGTGTACTTTAAAAGAAAAAATTGAAGTGTTAAAAAGACTGTATAAGGGAGAAAGTGCTACTAAATTATCACTCGAATATGGTGTCGGAAAAGCAACGATTAGTGACTGGAAAAAGAATCGCGTTAAAATTGAGCAGTTTTGCTCTGCTTCAAGTGAAAAAACTCTTGAAAAACGGCAAAAAACTATGTATATCTCTATTTAACTTCTTTGTATAACAATAAATGTAAGTTTTTTCATTTTTAAACGCCTTTTTAATTTCTCCTATTTTTAAGTTAAAAAAAAAATCGGTATTTTTTCTGAACTCTTCGGAATATGCGGATTTTCGGAATAGCGGGGTTCTACTGTATTTTAATCTTTAAAATTGGAAATTACTGATCGTATGAAGTAACTAACTGAATTGAAATAAATATTCCATTTATGCAGCAGCAGCATCTGAGCTACAGTGTCAATGATCTTGAGTTGCCACATTTTGAAAGGAAGTGGAAGTAAAAGCTGCAGGAAACACGACAATCACTTTCTCTGATCTCATCCTCTATCAAACTCTGTCGGGTTTTTTTTAGTTTTTTTTCTCAACACATCTTTTAAATTTTTCTCTCTATAATATCTGCTATTCTCTTTCTCAGTATAGGTTTATAGGATTAGCTTTTAAACTAAAATACAGGCAATTTTAATATTTTTATTTCTTTAATTCAACTGAGTTCGTTGAAGTTGCTTTCTAGGCAACACTTTCCACATTTCACGACAGTCAGTGGTGTAGCTGGACTTATTAGAAGGGGAGGGGGGCGGATGGTCCAAAGGGCAGCAGATAAAAAATAGTTTAAGTCAAATGTTTATATATTGCTGATATTTCTTTATCATCCAGAAAAAAAAAAGTTATTATAGAAATGACTGGTATTTTAAATGTAGAATTCCTTTTTTAATCACTCTTATAGGGCATCAAAACTTAGGTTTTTAAAATGTTTTTTTTTTCTCTCTCATTTTAATTTATTAATTTTTTTTTCATTTTAATTTATTAATAATTTAAATATTTTTCAAATCAAACCGCTTGTATGAAGTCTTTGGTGACTAGAAAGTGACTAGAAAGTAAGTAAGAACTGAAAACAATTGAAATCCATCAATAAACGACCTCAACCTAATTTCATTTATAAAAAATGAAAATAAAAAATTCATTCTTTTTTTTTTCTTCTATAATTCGTGAATATTCACAGTTTATCGTCAACATTCAAATATCAATTAGGCCTAATCATTGAAATAAATGCTGAAGTGGGAAAAAAATGAAAACGGAGGATGGTCCGATGAGCATTTCAAATGCTGCAGTAGAATTCTACCAAGAATTAATTGAGAGCAGAGGATAGATAATTGAAATTCCTTGCGTCGTCTGATTTCTGTAATAATTGGTTGAAGCACTTTCTTCTCGTCAGATCATCTAACAGTTTTGTTTTTTATTTTATGTTTTTATTCTGTACAAAACAATTTATATGAAATCTCCCCAATTTGTTAAACACACACAGATATACAGTCAGACCTCGATATAAGGTCACTTTTCTAAAGTCCCGGCTCATTGAATAGGAATTCTATGATATGGATTATCGGATATATGGTCAGGTCTTAAATACCGTAATCGCATATAAGGTCACTTTTGTCTGTGATTTCAGTGCCACACTGATTCAATTCCAAGAATTTTTCCGTGGGTACGATCTTTTATCAGCGTCATTTCTCCTACTGACGGAGGGGACAGCTTTTTCACAAAGCACTTCATCCCCTCAAATTCTAGGTAAAAAGATGATGAAGACGATATTCCTTTATCTGTGTTAATACAAGATCTCAGAAATCATGGCTGTGCTATAGAAGGGGAAAGTGAATATGTGAGAATTGATGATGAAATTGCTACCACTTCTCAAGCTTCGATTTCCAAAATTGTTTCGCAAGTTTTAGATTCCAATGCAGTAGAAAGTGAGGATAACGACAGTGATACTGAAAGTGAAGCGGTGACATAAGCAGAAGCACTCAGAGCATTAAATTTTCAGAAACTACAAAATTTAGAAAACATTGTACAAAAGATGAAACCAAAATCGCGACAGTCCTGTATTATGGATTATTTTAAGTAAGGTCAGTTGTAAATCAGTACTTTGCTTGGACATACTAGTGCTATTTGTATACAACTTTATTCCAAATTAAAATTTTTAAAAAATAATTTCTTTCTGATTCCATTAATTTTAATTGGTTCAACTAAATTAAAAAATTATAACCTAATCAACTGATATTTTTGTACGTATTAAATTTTACAAAGAATTGTACTGTATTTATATAATGCTTAATTATTGACAAATGCATGTGAATCGGTTATAAGGTCATCCCGCTTATAAGGTCACTTTCGAGAGGTCCAAGGGGTGACCTTATATCGAGGTCCGACTGTATATTAGTTACTCGCTGGACAGACAAAAATCATTAATTACAGCGAGTTATTTAGCAGTTTTTGAATATGTTATTAATAAAAGTCTTTGTTTCAATAATCAATTAGAAATTCTAATATAATAAAGAATTAGGAGACATTTATTTATTGGATTGATTGATCTATAATCAAATACATAATTAACTGATTCTTCGGATGTTCTCACAACGGAAACAATCACGAACTTCGACTGAGAAGACGCAATGAAGTTTGTTGACAAAACTGCTAGTGAATGCCACCAAACACGGTCTCTATTTGGGACGAGGTCGTAAAAAAAAAAGATAGTTTTTTTCTGGGCTAAATAGCTTTGTTTCCTTTCCCCACTCCTACTTCCAATAATAATAATCGAATGAATGAATTGGATTTGTCCGTTTATTACTTACCTCAATCTCTTCTTAGCTGTGGCCGTGTTTTGAGAGGAGCTTATTACTGGTGCATGAAAACTTCAACCCCACTTTCTATCCTCAGCCTACGCAGTTCCCATTGGCCCTGGGCCAAATCAAGGACATAAGAACAAGTTTTAAATTATGGCCAGTTTAATTTTCAAAGATTTCGTTAGTCCTAAGAAACTTTAAAACAAACTTTAAATAATTGAAAGATATTTGTACAAACATATTTTATATATCGCCAAAAACACAGTGCATCTCTAGGAAATCAAGGAAAACAGACAATAGAAGTACAATAATTAATTGTTGTGTCGCCCACAAACGAATTAAATGGACTCATGATCTGAATATAAAGTCCAAATATTTATCAAATAGATTAATTGCATTCTGAGATAGCTGTTTCGCGCCTGTTGGCGCTCATCAGCCAAGAGCACTCACCTTAGGCCTATCCAGGAATTGGAGGGATTGTGACGATCATTCAATCAAAAAGAGAGAGAGAGAGCGACGTCGGTTTACAAACAAAGTTGTCAATTTTCCAAACAAAAACAACAGATCCTAAATCCTAGATTTCTTTCGGTTTCGAATGGAATGTGCATAATAATGCCAGTCTAAACAATCAAGATCTGCCGGACGAAATTAGAAGATTTCGATCGCAGAAAATATTGGAACCTCCAAGATATTAAGTTTGTCTGTGGAAGTCACTTATGAACATTTATTAATACATTACAATTATTCTTTTCAGTTACATTAGGCGTCGATTTAATTTGTTCAATGGTCAGCAGGACCAGTCCTATTAATTATTGCACTTTTATAGTCATTTGTCTTTTTTTCCTTCATTTCATTGTTTTATTACAAACGAACTATTCTATCTCTGCTTGTAAACAAATTGCTTGCTTTAGAAATATGTTGTTGTACTTTTATAAATGAATTAAATGTGATGAAGAATTTCAAGTAAGATTCAGGTCAGTTTTAACATTTTTCTATTTATTTTTTAAAATAAATTTCTTAACTTTAAGAAAAGGAAAGCATTTAAAAATTTTTTTAAGAAGCCGTTGTTGCTTTTTACAGATTTTTTCTTTGAAAAGAGCGTCGTTTATTTTGTATGTCTGCTTTTATCATAGCAATGAATTGGATGAAATTTAACGATATACAGAAAACAAATAAGGATTTGAAAAGAATTTCATAAAAATGATTAAAATCAAATATTGTTTCTGTTCTATCTAACTATTCTAACATATCCAACAAATTTTATAAAACATTATTGATTATTTTATATCGATTTAGCAAAGCCATTCTTAATAGGTGGCTTAGATGGATTTTTTGGCAGAGGTGAGATGTAATTTCTTTTATTTTATATCTTCAGTCGTTAATATGACATTAAAATTCAACGAACAAAATAAAGAAAATGAATTAATATAATCCTGAACAAAAATAAACGAATTGCCAATCTGTATTGTTAGGCAATGAAACCGAAAAGGAGCGAAAAAAATTCAATCTGTTTGATTAGGGATAAATTTTAAGTGATTACAATTTATTTTGATTGTTTTCATTTAATTTTATCAACGGAATCAGATTCTAAGAAGGTTTTTGCAACAAGAAACTCTTAGGAAATTTTAAGGCAATTTTCTGATTAGATTTTATTAAATTTTCAAAATGTATTTCAACTTTACTTTTTTGCTTGGCTTACACTGCATAAAAAAAAATTATTCAATTTTCATGTAGCTAAAAATAATACATTTATTTTTTTAAAACATGTTTAATATATTTAAAAATAAATTATTGAAATTATTTGATATTTTATTACTAAAACAATTACACTGAGTGGCCGATCATACTAATAATGAGTTGGCCGTCCTCGGGCTTTGATTCTTCTAGTCATGGATTCTACCAGGTGTTCTGTCCACAGGAATATTGGCCCACGCTGACAAGAGCAGCCCTAAGTTGATTCACTTTGAATATTGGCATTTCTAGGCTTTGAATGGATCTTTTCACATCATCCCACAAGTGTTCGATGGGGTTGAGATCAAGTGACTGAGCCAGCCAATGAAGCAAGTGGAAATCAAGAGTCATGTTCACTGAACCAATCGGAGACCAATCAAGAATGGTGACAGGGTGCATTGTCCTGTTGAAAGTGGCCATCTGTGTCGGGGAACACTGTAGCCAAAAACAGGTGCACTTGATTGGCAACAATGTTGCGGTAGCCCGTGGCATTTCCAGAGGCATTAGGGACCAACTGTGTCCCAAGAGAACATTCCCAGACCATTAATTCACCGCCACCCGCTTGTAGTGTTATCACTTGGCAAGACTGGTCAGAAGGAGCCGAGACCTGTCGGACCAAGAGATCTTTTTCCACTCATCAAGTATCCGATTGCGATACTTCTCGTCCCATAGCAGACGCGCTTTCCTGTTTTCTGAGATAGCAAAGGCACTATTACTGGTCTCTTACTGTTAAAACCAATCAGGGACAAGGTCCGTCATGTTGTGCATTCGGATATGTGCACCTGCCATGTCCTCAGTTGCAATCTTTGTGTTGCTGTCCTTCCGTTGTCACAGACGATTCGTGACAGTCGCTTGTTACCTCTTTCATCCACAAGCCTTTTCTGTCCACAGTTGTGCTTATTGCTTCAATTTTTTGGCCCAACTACCTTTCTCTGAACAACCGTGATTCTGTTGCACGAGAAAAGCCAAGGATCTTCACAGTTTCCGAAACACTGGAACCGGATCTTCTTGCCCCGACGATCAAAGTTGTTTAAATCTTTTGTCTACCCATGTTCCGGCGAACTGTGCACAGTTCTCTTGATACCGAGCATGCCTTTTATAGGTGGATGGGATCTAAACGCATTTTCCAATGTTTACTGGGGGCGCCACCTGTATCCGGAGTCTGTGGCGAATTCTATCCACAGAAACCAATGTTAAAAACACCAACTTCTCAGTCCAATTTTACCTTTATTTCTTAAATATCACGAAGAAATAAATTATATGCATTTACTCTATAAACGTACTATTTGTTTTAACGATTTTTTTTCTTTTCAGCAAAGCAAAATTTATCAATATAAAAATAACTTATTTTTAGATATGATCCTACAATAGTTATAATACCAATTAGATTTAAACAATAATTCATTAAAAGCAATAAAATCTAAATAATAATTTTTTTTTTTGTAATTATAAATTATTACTATAAATATGCAGTTTTATTTGTCTGTAGATAACCAATAGTTTTATTCATAGTTTAACAATTGCATAAACAATTTTAACACTATGAAATTCAAGGATCACATACTGCCAAGTGTAAAGAGGTGTGCAAGAATGGTAAGGGATGTGTGCTTGTGTCCATAAATTTCCTAACTATGCGTGTTGTGTTGAGTACCACAGCCTTCTGCAGTTGTGCATAAGTGTTTTTTGTGAAGTCCTAGAGTGCTGAGGCTGTGGTGCAATGTTTGAGGCACCAGACCAGTGGCGGACAGCTACGACACCTACTCGATCCTGCCTCCACTGCTTCTGGAGATCCTGTATTTACTGATCTTGTCTGTGTGAGTTTTCTGCATGTTCTTGCTGATAGGCACTGCAATATCAATGAGATAGGTCTGTTTGTTGACCTTATCAACAACTGTGATGTCAGGTCTGTTGTGATGTATGGTTTCTTTAAATTGAATTGTATTGTCTATTCTGTCATATCAAAATACGTAATGACCTTGAAATTGATTTTGAAACACAAATTAGACCTCAGAAATGGATTCCTCGCATCCCAGAACCTACATAAAGTGGTATTACTCAAGATTTCGTGTCTAATAGAAGGCCATCTATTAAACATACCAATACAGATGGCGGCCATATTGGATTTATAGCAAACAGGTCACCAGAGCAAAGAACGTATCTATTTACGTTCTTTGACCAGAGGTCGCGCACAAATTGCTTGCGATGGTTTCCTAAAACCTTAAGACCATACCTAAGATTATACCAAATTTCAAAGACTTGGCACAAAGTGCACTTCTTTGAATTTCCCCTATGGTAATAGAAATTCAACAATATTTTTGCACAGCTATTGTTATTATACTTAATTAAACCCTTATTGTACTATTTTATATTTATATGCATATAACTAATAGCACATAAAAATTAATTGTCCTATCACGACGTAATTCTTCAATATATAAAGTTCACTACCAAAATAAGCAATGCTTCACTTGATATATTGTAGTTCAATATACATTTTTACAGTCAACTAGTTCATCAATTTCTTTACTTTCTTGCGCAGTGGATGTAGAGTGCTCTGGGCCCATAACCCTATTGCTAAAAATACAGGTTAATTTTGTAAGGGTTATAATAAAAAAAAATTATTCTAACCTTTTTAGCAATTCAATATATATATATATATATATATATATATATATATATATATATATATATATATTACACAGATAAGAAAGTAATTAAAAAAATTCAATGATTTATAGTTAACAATGTATAGTTAATATCATCATGTGCTACATAAGAATATAGTCTTACTAGATTAATTTACCAAGTCATAGAATACAACCAATTCTCTTAAAATTCAATAACTTGAATTTGTAATGTAAATACTTCTTGTATTATATGTAACAAAATATCTGCACTATCATAATGGATTCAAAATATCTAAATACGTTTAGATAACGTATTTCCCGAGACTCACAAAGTTACTTTTATGATTAAATTAATTAACAATAATTAATCATGCTTCAATCTTCTCTTTTGAAGAACAGAGCAGTAGCATTTCTATGCTACATACCGATTGACACAACACATCATTATTACGCCATTGTTTAGCATTTTTCAACTTCTAAACAAAAATCAATTTCATTATTGCTTGCAAATCACCATACTTCATTATTGAATCATTACATCTATTATTTTTACCTACAATTGTTATTTGCATTAAGATTCATTTATACAAATCTACATTCATTTACCTTGGAAAATAGAAAAAAAATATAAATAGATTGCATTCGTAGGTTGCATTCAACTCTACGAGTTGAATTCTTGTAGATTTTACTATTGTAGATTTATTAAATTACGAAGTGCAATGGATTAGTCTTCTTTTTGCTACGAAGTTGATTTTTGTTCTTCAGTAGGCCTGTGGAGTGGGCCCGGTAGCCGAGTGGGTAAGGCGCTTGGCTGCGGGTTGGAGGTCGCGGGTTCGATTCCCGGCCTCGGCGGAGGGCGAGAATTTTTCCACGCTCCATTCTCCTCCAAACGGGTCCTAGGGTCTACCCAGCCCTCTGTAGAAAGGGTACCGGGTTTCTTTCCCTGGAGTTAAAGGCGAGCGGGCATCGGGCTGACCTCCCGACCTCAATCTAGTCCCGTTGGTCACGAAACGCTGGGAGCCTTACCTCCCGGCTTCCGTGGGCCTGCAATGCCTGTTTGTGAGATTGCTTTAACTTAGTAGGCCTATGGAACGGACTTTCATACAATTCAATTATAAATAAATGCATCATTAACTGGCTTTTCGTACACCAGACTCAGATTTTCTACAATTCACGAGATTGAATTATCGATCGAATTTGCCTATTGTACAAAATTCATGATGCCAAGAACTCTCCAAAATTATTATGAACAGCAACACAGCTACGCGATCGAACAAAGCACTTCCTCCAATACTAGCTCAGCTTGTCTAGCGATGGATGCTTATTGCAATTCAAACAATTTCAAATTTTAACCAACATACAGTAAACTCCCGATTATCCGCGGAATTGAGTGGCGCGGCAACCACAGATAAACGAATTCCGCGGATAATTCGAAATAGGACGTAAAAGGACGAAAATCAACACAAAAATGCTTTTAACATGTTTTATTTACATTAAAATGGTAAAACAGTAAATAACCAATATGTTTACAGTAAATACTTTATAAACAATTATTTTATTTTAAATTATTTATTTATTTTTAAACTTTATTATTACGGGAAGGCTCTCCCGTAATTTAGTGTAACCTCAGCTCCGCTCACAAGGTGGTTCTTTAAATTGTTTGTCTATAATTGTCTTCACTTACTTTGTTAGCCTCTTTTATTGTTTACCTTATTCTATCATTTAATTTTTTTTTAAGTCCATAATTTATTGTACAGTAAAAAAAAATGACAACAGGAGAAGTCCACGGATAATCGGGAGTTTAGTGCATAAGCTTTCATGTGCTTCCCATGAATGAAAACAAAAACAACAGCGCTTTTACAATAATGGAAACAAAGAGGCCGTTGTCTTGTGATTCAACTCAAGTCACTCTTCTGTTTCTTCAATTGAATAATATTAAAAAACTAACGAATAAGCCCCGTCAACAATGACTGGATATTATCCAATGTGATGTCTTTTAGTTGAGATAGAGTATTTTAAGTAGAAGCTTTTTCTGTGTTTAAATATTTTTAATTTCTTCATTCATGTCGAGAAAGACTCTTTAGTTCGTCGCTGAGGGTGAGCTTCTGCATCTAATGCTCGTCTGGCCTGCGCTTGTAGTTGGCTAAGAAAAATTAACATTGAAATTTTAATTTTAATCTAGTAGGCTAAAATTAATGAGTTATTTTTTCCTCTCGCTCTTCTCTCATTGCGTCACACGCACAGCGGAAGTGATAAGATATTTAACAACAATAATTTGAATGTAGTCCACGTGGCCTAATGCATAAGATGTCTGACTTCGGATCAGAAGGTTCAAAGTTCAATTCCTATCGCGGACGTTTCATTGTAGAAATTATTTTGATTTTCATAGGAAATTAAAATTATTTTTCAAAGGAAGTGCGTTAGACAGGCAGACAGATCTGGAAAACTATATGAGAGATGAAAAATAATATTAAAATGAAAAAATTCTAATAGAATGCTGAATTTCTTTTATTTTTTTTCTCATAAATTACAGAATTTTATTTATTATTCACAACTGGAACAGAAAGCCGGGAACAGATTCCATTATGTAGAGGTATTACACCCATAATTTTTGCCGTTCAGCCAGTGTCTTATGGTCTAGAAAACGCCAAGGGGCTGATACGTCTGAACCTGGGTTCGAATCCCAGAGCCGGCATGTCTTCTTCTGTGTTTCATCTGTTTCTGTGGGCCTCGTGCGGTGTACCCTGGGCAAGAATTCTTCGGCATATGGCTCTCTTCCCTCGTCTAGTCAAAGGTGGAAATTGCCAAGAGGAGGCTTTGGAGGGAAAAAAAGAAACTCATAGTTTTTTAAATATATAATTACTTTATAAATCAAGAATCCTTTCTCTCTCTCTGTCTTTTTCTTTTACTAATAATAGGAATTTCAAAGAATATATTATTAATGATAGAGTAAATAAACCAAAGAAAATATGAATGTTGAAATACAAATATGCAACCAATAACAGCTCTGAAATTATAGGACAAAACTTAAGTAAATAAAATATCTTTGAAAAAGAAAAGATATTACTATCATGTTATCAATTAATAACATCTTAGGCATTAATATTAATAAAAAAGTTTTTACGTAAGTTGGGTCTAGTAGCTCTTAGGTGTTTTTAACATTATTAGACACTATTTTGTTAGATTGTATTGTGACAGCTGTCATATCAGCGTCCATTTAACACAGAAACTGATAAAAATTGGGGACTTTTGTGTCGTCAATTGAATATTGAAGATGGAAGACAATAAGCAAGCAAGACCGCATGTTTCTTCGATGCCCAGGCAAAAACTGTTACAGCTTGGCTGAGAAGTTCTGATTCATCCGCCCTATTCACCAGACATTGCACCTTCGGATTTCCATTGATTTCGGTCTTTACAAAATTCTCTTAATGAAAAAAAAAAATCAATTCCCTGGAAGACTCCATAGGCACCTGGAATATTTTCTTGCTGAAAAAGATAAAAAGTTGTGGGAAGATGGAATTATGAAGTTGCCTGAACGATGGCAGAAGGTAGTAGAACAAACCGTTTAAGACGTTGTTCAATAAAATTATTGGTGACATTGAAAAATGTGTCTTTTATTTTTTTTTCTACTTAAAAGCCGAACGAACTTTTTGGCCAACCCAATAGTATAATGTAAATATCTTTAAATGATATTTAAATATTGTAATCAAATTTAATCCTCAAATCTCAGTGCTCAGCTTTCACAACTCAATCCTTTAAAATAAACTTTTCATTTTCTTCCTAATATGTTTCGTACAATTTATTCATTGTCTATTTTTGAAAGGCGTTACAGTATAAAAGGAAACCTTCAATACCACATCACTAATCAACCTACTTACTCCAGTAATAAAAGTAATTATATTATCTATAATTTTTATGGGAGTAAATACCGTATGCAGTATAATGAACATTATAATCAAACAATCTACTGTACTTAAAATTCTAGGTCCACTTATTGCAGGGTTAACGAAAATGCTTTCCATTAACCAAAATATTTTTGAATCCACAATGCTTATTTATCCTGTAATGGAAAAAATTTCTTATTTTTTTTGTTGTTTTTTTTTTTTTAATATTTTTACAATTATAATGGAATTGAAATTTTTGAAATACATGTGTTAGTCATATGTTTGTGCTCGTTGATTTCAAATGCTGTTTTGTGAAACCTTCAATGTAGCAATTGTTGACTCATTTCAATGTAATATGTATGACACGTTCTATTTTTATTTATTTTTCATTCTTTAAACATTGCAATTTTTTTCTAAAGAAATGGGCTTTTGTTAATGATGAACAATTTGAGTCATTTAAGAATGACCTGAAATCAGGGTCCCCTCCCCTGTTAGGCAGAGTGGTTTCGTCTGAAAGCCAAATTTATAAAAATTATGTAAAACTTAAATTGGAGAGAATTTAATAAATATTTCAGTGAAATAATTTAAGAAGAAAAATTTTAAAAAAATAATAAATAAAATAAGCATTTCAGGGATCTTACAAATTGTATTTGTGCATGGTTTAGCAAACGCTTCCAGTGAAGATTGTAATTCCTCCCTCTTTGTAAAACCTTCGACATAGATTTTTCACTTTTCGTTTTTCAGATTATTTATTAACGAAATGAGTTGTCCATTGATTGTAAAATGTACCTGTCTCTTCAATTTCTTTCTTTCTTTTTTTTTTTTTTTTGAAGCTCCTGCGTCGAATCATTTATCTAATCTAAAAATAGCCTATTATTAAGTATAACTTATGATATGTAAGGTTACAATGTTCATTATATTGTTCAATTCATTCTCATATTGATTAGGTAAACATTGTTAGAGATTTGAGGCTACAGAGTTTTGTTTTGTTTTTTTTTTTGTTTTTTTTTTGAGTTATTGTTATTAGAGTTAGTGTAACTTTATTTTGAAAAAGGAACAACGAATTTGTGTGGACCCTTAGCGAAATGGTAAGGCCTTCACTGCTTGCTGGAGGAACAGCCTTCAGATGATTCCTAGGATCAGCCAACTGTACAATGGGTATCGAGTTTCTTTTTTGGAGGGGCGTCTGACCCATAGATTAACTGACCAAACAGATAGTCTTGGGTCTGTTTCTATTTCTTTGATCTGGCTTGAGGTCGGCTTGACCTCAACTTGAACGTAACCCAAAGGGTCACGCACTGGGCCGGATCTAGGTATCGCCAGTCCCCGCATTGCTGGGGGGCCTGCTGAAAAGGGACATTTTTTTACAGACAAACAGTAACGAAAATTCGGGGCCCGTGAAGGATTTTCGCTGGGGACCAACAATTTTTAGATCCGGCACTGGTCACGTAGGCCTATAATGGAATACTTTTAACAACGAATTTCTATACTAAGGGAGGAAACAAATATTGAAGATGGTTGTCTTGAAAATTGTATTGTTGATCTAATTAGAAGAGGGTTTTTTTTTTTAGTTCTTAGCTCTCTTTGATTTCTGTACATTGGGTATCGGGTTTCTTTCGGGATTTTTTTTTTACTTCTTTTGTTCTTTGATGCTAAGTTCATAGAAATAATGGACGGCGACCCGTTAAACTGTAAAACAAAGTATTAAATTTATAATTTTATCAGTATCAGAAAGTTATCTGTTCATAAATATATATATATATCTTATTTGTTGTTTGATCCATGTACGTATCAATAGGTGAACCCGTGGTTCAATGATATACATACTGGATTGTAGGCTGGAGGAGCCGGATTCGAATCCCGGCGGATGTGGGGGATTTTTGCTTCAAATGGGTCCTTAAGTTCACCCAGCCCTCTATAAAATGGGATCGGGTTTTATTCCTGGAGGTAAAAGGCGGGCGGACATCTACTGGCCACCTGAACTTAGTCCCAATGGTCAGGAAACGCAGGGAACCTTATTTGTCGAGTCTACAATCTCAACTACTCCCGATGGGCACTGAAACGTCAGAGGCTGTATCCCAACGGAGCCCGGACGGGAACTACTAATATACAAGGTTTCATGCCTTTCAATACATACATACATTCTGGTGGTTCCGTGTAGGGTGTTTTGGAAGTCGGACGTAGGGTTTTAGTGAGTAGTAGTCTTTTATGACTGAGTCTCACATTACCAATTCCTTGGTATGCGTAAATGCATTTCCCCCGTCCTTAAAAAAACAAAAAAACAAAAAAAAAAACCAAACATACATACATTCATACATTCATACATATCGTAAGCTTCTAACGTATGGGCATTCTGAAATAAACATATATACTAACTAGTTAATATGTGCACTTTTCATTCCCATTCTATACTTTAACCCAGTGCTTCTCAACCTTTTTTGCTTCACGGCGCACTTTTATGTTTGCAGAAATCCAGCGGCAAACCAAACTTTTTTATTACTGTAATAGAAGCCTTTGAAAAAACACTTATGATTTACCAACGAATATAACAGTTTTATTTTTAAGCTATCCTGAAATACTTTTTTCATTATTATCCTCAGTTGCTAGAATGAAACAAAATGTAGTTCATATTTCTGTTTGCCAATGTTATTCGACGTCAAGAATTTATTCTAAATAACGAGCATTTGGCTTGTGTGAAGTTAAATGTTGATTACGGGCCCTGGGCCGTAGCCTTCGTCATCCTCCGCAGTTGAGAAACTGCTTTAACCGATACGAACCGTTATTCTATTGAATAACTAGTTATTGTATGAAATAATGCATTATAAACTTTAACAGTAACATATATACAGTAGTTAATTAGAAATTTGGTGATATTCATATCAAAAGTGTCATAAATATGTTATTGTAGTCTATCCCAAATGTAGACCTACTAAAAAGTATTGGGTGTGTTATTATTGTTATTCGTAACAATAACAACAACAACAATAATAATAATAATAATAATCTCTCTCTCTCTCTCTTTCTATATATATTTTGTCATTTTGCCTGTTAAGAACAAAAAGAACTTTTAATGACGCATATGATGAAGCTGATCTGCAAATGTTTAGCAAATAGAAGTTACATGAAATAACTGCTTCTTATATTTTATAGATTCTGAAATGGCTCGTATTTAAAGAGGTATTTAATCTGTAATAACAGCTTCTGTTGCAACCGTTTGCATTCTAGCGTCGTATTTTGCTATTTTGACGATAGATGTCGCCAAAGTTATAGAAGTTGTAATGCAACAAGATGTCTTCTTCTGATGCAGCTGTTATTGACGTTGAGGTAGTATTACACGTCATTATACTTTGTGATAATATAATTACACAAAATAACATTGTACTCATAAATTTCAAAGAACCTTTTGTTAATTACTTTTGAAATTTTTTTAGTCGGATACTCAGAAGCAAGCAGCTGCTCAACTTCAATTCCAAGGTAAGGAAACATTGTGAAATATTGTTTGTTCTTACTTAAAGATTCACTTGTTTTAATGAGGTATGTGCTCTAATAATTTATGTACTTTTATATTTCTTTTTATAAAGATTTTAGTGGCAATTTAAGCTCAGAACCTGACAGGATTAATAAAGATCCCAATGACCCCAACCCAGTCTTTTCTGCTTTTCAAGATCCAGGGGAGGACGAAACTGAGCAGTCCGAGGTAACATTGTAATTATTGGTAGAAAGAAAGAAAAAAAAAGAATTTAGGAATACTACATAGTCAATGACAAACCTCAGTTATTGCACTGAGACGTTCAGTACTCGATTTACTTAAAAATATTGGAATGTCATCTTTAATATAATACAGTAAACTTCCGATTATCCGCGGAATTGGGTGGCGCGGCAACCACGGATAAGCGAATTCCGCGGATAATCCGAAATAGGACGAAAATCAACACAAAAATGCTTTTAACCCGTTTTATTTACATGAAAATGGTAATATATACAGTTACAGTACATTATAAACAATTTATTTTATTTTAAATTATTTATTTACTTTTAAATTTTATTATTACGGGAAGGCTCTCCCGTAATTTAGTGTAACCTAAGCTCCGCCCACAAGGTGGTTCTTTAAATTGTTTGTCTGTAATTATCTTCACATACTTTGTTAACCTCTTTTATTGTTTACCTTATTCTAGATTTTTTTTTTTTTTTTTTTTAATTCCGTAATTTATTGTACAGTAAAAAAAATGGAAACAGGAGAGCATTGTATAGAATGTGTTTCATGTAGTTGCATGTGGGGATGACTTGCTCCTGTATCGCAATCATGAACCCTTCAGTCTCCCCGAATAGCTCACCACTAGCCAGCCATCTGTTCGACGTTTCCACGTCTACATGTGGCTGCTGAGTTCGTGGCAATTTTATTATTATTGTTTACTGGAATTAAATATTGAAATTGATTTTTTTAGGGGGGGGGGGGTTATTTATTGACATTAAATTGAATTTTTGACATGGTTAAACTAAGTTTATAACTGAAAACCGAAATAAAAATATGTACCAAAAACAGAGGTATCGGAGTCTCTGGCAAAAGAGCTAAAATGAATTCTAGTAAATCCATGACACAACATTAACAAATAATGTACTGAAGCAACATGGGTAAGTATTGTCCTTCTTTTCCTTAGTATTAGGCTCTGATTTCTGAAATCATTCTTACTTTAATCATCAGTGAAGAAATATTTATTTTCAAATTTTATTAGTGAGTTACTGCAAAATGTTGAGGAAGATTAAACTCGAAGCAAACAATAGCAACAGAATACCATAAAATATTAAGTTTTATGTCTCCTCTTCATCACATTGTAGCCATAAACTTATAAATATACTAAAGTTTAAAAAAAGTTTCTGAAAAAAAAATAACAGATCTATACTTTATTTTTCAAAAGTGTGTTCAATTAGGGTAAAGTGACCAATTACTGGCACTAACTTTTCAGTTTTAACTGTTAGCCTATGTAATGAGATGAAATTTGAGGGTTATTTGCTTTAGTCCATTGTATCTGTGTTAGGCCTATTGAACTTGTAATAATGTTTGAAATAATTAACACAGATTAGACGTAATTTTAACAAAATATCAAAAAAAAATTTAGTTGACCAAACACTGGCACATCAGGTCTTTATTGTGCCAGTAATTGGTCAACTGTGTTATATGCATGCTTTAATAGCCTACACTTCATCTTAACTATTAAAGCAATGACCAATTATTAATTGAGTGTAGCCAACTTTTTTCATATTTATTTTATAGAGGCCTAGCTTAATGTTTCATTATTAATTTTAATACACTTTTCAGGAAGACGTTCAATACATTTTTTTTTATTATTTAGGCCTAAAACATTTGAACATAAATACTTTGATTATCTGTATGTGCTTAAAATCAATGATCTTCACAATATGACACAAAATATGAGTTAAAATGCTAAATATAAATAGTATTTTAAAAAGTCAAACGAACTGATGGATTTACAAGCTATGCTTCAGTCTGCACGGTCACTTTTTGCCTAATTTGTTGGTATGTTTCTTTGACAAAGTGGGTGTTTTCCTTTTTTTTATTTTATTGCTCATTGGACTTTTTGAGCCTCATCCTTCTTTCATTTTTTCTTCTTCTTTTGCCTTTCAAAGTCTTCCTTCTTTTTTAGTGCTTCCATTTTATAATTGTAAACTTCATCGGAAGTTAAGACAAAAAATTTTGAAACAAATGGTGCCTTTGCCAAATGCAAAAACACATTTTTTTAAATATACCTAAGTCCAATTTTTTTATATTTAAACAACAAACGATGCCAACTCATCACAATAAGGTTAACAAAAACAGATGCGAACCTATTTTCATTAGCTTTGGACTTAAATGTTAGTGAGAATTGAACCATGGAACTTCAGATACCAGTATGGTTGAGCAGCTAGAGCGTCAGACGTCTAATCTGAAGGATGGCAGTTCAATTCCAGCTGAAGCATGGTGGCAAATAAGTTCAAAAGGCAATGATAATTGGTTTGCATCCGTATTTAAAATGCAATCTACCGAGTAGGCTAAACATATTTATTTAGATAATAAGGGGAAATTGAAAGAATACAATCATGGGCTTATCATTGACGGGAATCTGGGACACCTGTTTCGTCCGTGTTAGAACTCATCAGCCATATTTACCCTCGATAAGCCCAGAAAGGTGTGATAGCCTATGGATTTCTCTCCTACTCCCGGAAGTGGAACCCCACAATAGCAAACAACAACAATAAATTACTGTAACCAGTACAGATTGGAAAACCTTAGCCTGCTAACTGCTAGGCACATGATTGTGGTTGGAAACATAAATGTATTGTAAACATAGAACTAATAAACATATTGTCTACCTTACTTGTCTTTGATTTCTGAACCTTAGTGTACCTCCTAACACATTCAGGTGACGTTTGCAGACATACATTCCACTATGAATATGGTTTGGTTTTTTTGTATTCCTGACTGACCTACCTTTAAAGTTTGTACATACAGGGAATTTTGAATCACGCTGTATTAAAAATGTGAGTTTAACAGTTCAACAGTTAAGAAAAATGAATTGGGGAGGGGGCATGAAAAAACAAAGTAACAGTACAGTTACTCTTTAAATAGCCATAGTTGTAACTTACTTTTCTGAAAAGTAACTTGTCCATCCCTTGTTCTTACCTGCTGTAAATTGCTTGAAATTTAATCTAATTGTCTTGCGTTTAGCCTGAAATCACAACAGTGTCTGTTTCAAAATACAGACAATTTCATAAGTGCCTAAGGCCTTGTACTACATCTCAGTGCAATAATATAGTTCAGTTTATGTAACAGCAAAATTTCTAATCTTAACCAAACTTAGAAATTATAATACTTTTTTTTTTTAATTTGAAAATGTATAATTGTTTAAATTTGATTTATTTTCTGGCAGTTGCTTGGTGAAAGTAAACAGGCTCCTTCTGTATTGTCATTTGAATACTATCAAAGTTTTTTTAATGTGGACACGGAACAAGTTATTAGACGAATAATGTGGTCAATGATTCCGCGACCTGGAATCAGCTTCCTTCAATATCATATAAGACCAAATCCTGATTTATATGGTAAGTTTTTGTTGTTGTTGTTTGTTTTTTTTGGGGGGGGGGCTGATTGATTTGATGATTTTGATATTGATGTCTCTTGGTGTGTATATATGGTAAATCTTCATTATCTGCTGATTCCTATCCATGAATTTCCTTATCTTTAAAAGTGTAATCCAGTTTCTTCACACACATTCATGACCATGTGCTGTAATGAAAAAATTCTGAGATACCTATCATTGACACGAGTCCCACCAAAGGAAGCTGATATGTTGTATTAACAAGTCTCCACGTCATTCTGATAACATTCCACATATTCCTAGTGTTTAACATTGTTTTTGTAATTAATGTAGTAACTTTTTTCAACAATGACAGTGAAACTTTGTGCTAATGAAAGTGTTGTACTAAGTGCTTTTAAGTACAAAATGTCTTCGATAAAATATGTACTGTAGTATGAGAAGTGTTCAAAAACGATACATGAAATGGGTTTATGGGAACAGGTGGTGAAAGTGTATTGTGAAGAGAATCTGCAAGGAAACAAACATTATTATTCCCATAGGATTGATGCTGCAGTAACTGCAGTTCCCATTACTGCAGGTTTTCCAGGTTGCAAGAATTGACTCTTATTTTGTTTCTGTAACTGTGTATCTGAAAAAAAATTGTAGATAGTATCAAAACAGGGTTTGTTTTTGAATTTTTTTTTGTTCTTTTTTCTATTTCATTTTTTGGGTCATCCTGAAAGTTCCTGTAGTTTTGAACTATTCACTTTGAAACAATATAACTCTACTGAAATTGAACATTTGGACTCCAAATGAGCACCATTAAGCTCAACAACTCACCTTTGCCATTTTTCCTACAAGTGCATTTATTCAGTTTGCATAAAAACTTGGATCTCTGGAATTAATAAGACAGAAGAAGGCATTTTCAAGCCCCACCTGTTTTTAAAAACATTTCCCTTTAAAAATGTTGTCCAAATAGTGGAAGAAATGAATGTCTTTTGGTGAAATATCTGGAGAATATGGATGAGTAGGGCTTTTGAACAACCTCCTAATGTATCTTTATCCATCTTTCTCAATTCATGGGGTGCCTATTAACTAAGCTTTTTCCTTTTCCCAATTGCACACAGGTGCTTCCCCACTGGGATGCTAGCTCTTCTGTAAATCTGCATGGATCCTTCTGGGGTTAGTCTCTACAAGTTCCTTCAGAAGATAATCTATAGGATTTGGGGGTAATCTGCTACATTGTCTTCAAGGTTCACTTCCCAGGATCTGCACTTCAGAAACTATTTGCACTGTTCTTCTGGTGCAGTTTTACGAAAAGCAGTACTCAGTAGTTTGATGCTTCACTTTAAACCCGAAGTGCCACAAGTTGAAAATCGCATCTTTCCAAGTCCAATTATGGGGCCTAAAATCTGCAGGAAAAGTCAAAATTAGCTATTGATCACTTTAAGGAAAAGAATATAAGTCACGACAAGCATAAGGATATATACTGCTGCTCAAACAAACAAACAAAGTTCTTAAAAAATAAAAATCCTTTAATGTGAATGAAATTTTCAGATTAAGTTGGGATAGTAGAACACAATAATGATTGATATAAAAAAGAATATCATGAAATATGCAAAGTTAACATTAAAGGACACAATTGGCATGAAAAAAAAAAATCAATGTCCTCATGCTGAAATACAGGCTTGACATCAATGATTCGTGCCACCATTAATATTGTGTAAGAGATCGTTATGTATGTGCATGGTAATTTAATAAATATCATTGATGGAAACATGGTACATCTTCCTTTGTATCAATCAAGCACACACCTATCAAGAATCATGGCACAGCAAACCAAAGGCAATGAGATGTTCTTTGTTGCAGTGATGTTGGAGGTGTTTTTTTCTATTGACCTAACCAAAAAGGCTTCATTTATTGAGTTGTTTTTTTTTTACTTTGTGGCTTAATGAGTTGATTACACGGTAGAGATTTGCAGAATTGCCTTTCTTGTAAAAGAGTAGATCTTACCTTTCTGAAGTAATTGGAAGTGTATTGAGACTTATATCTTCCTAGTGTGTCCCAAACATTCTACATTGGTTTGAAATCAAATGATATGAATATTGTTTCCTTCTATTGGTACTAGACAACCAGACAAGTTTTATGGGGACAAGCATTATTGGTCCAGGATGTATCACAATACTTGACAGTTCTTAGAATACATTATCATGATACTTCACTAGCTGTTAGCCTGAGATTAAGATCAGTGCAGTCATTGAGTGCCCATATCATCACACCACCACCACCAAACTCATCTGTTTCCGAGGTATTAGTGGGATGATATTGTGATGATTTTTATAGCTATATTTGTATTTTATTCCATTTATTCTATTTTATATTTTCAATGTTCGGATCAATCATAATTTAATCTGTTGTAAATTTCAAATTCTACCATTGACGGTCAAATTCTGTTTGTTTATTTTTTAATTCTTATGGTTAGTGCGCTCCCATAATTCCCTTTAATTCAAAACTTCAGTTAAAATCCAGTTGTTAATCACATGTCATTTAAATCCCCCAATGAAATGTTACACCAACCAATCCCAATCGTTGTACATAAACCTATTTTTTTTTTTATTCATTGATCAAATATTACAATTCAGTCCTACTAGGTTATTATAAGCCTGAGTTGTAGGTGCTGAGAGTTATAATGGTATTATTTACAAAAATGGTCCTATATACTTAATGTTAATATAATATTCAATTAAGTGTACAAACAAAACAATAATAATATTTCAAAAAGATTTAAGATAAAGATAGAAGCTGATATCATATTAGTACATAATGAATAATTATAAAATAGTTTTTGTTTTTTTTTTGTCTCTTCAAATTAGTTAACCCATACGATTTTTCCAAATATTATATCTTTATATATTATTTTTTTAAGGTGGATAGTTTTTTCAATTTTTTTTCATTTCTGTTGAAAATTGATCAAATATTTTATTAATTAGTCTGTTTTTAATTCTTAGTCTGAAGTTATTTTTTGGATTATCAAAGACTTGTTTTGTATATAGTCTATTTCTTCTTATTGCATGGGTATTATCTTCTTGCATATTATAACATATTTTATAATAATTCTGTATAATTAAATTATATATAACTCTTTGTTGAGGAAATATTTTATTATTTACTAAAATTTGATTTTGTTGTTCAATTTGCAGTTTGTTAAAGTTAGGAAAAATTAAATTTATTATTTTTTTTAAAATTCTGTTAATATTTTTCATTTCATTTTTATTTATATAGACCCAGTTATCAATACCTTAATTTATTATTGAGTCAATATATGATTTGTATAATATAATTTTTGTTTTTACTGAAAAGATGTCTTTGATGTGATAAAATAAATATGATAAGTAATTTAGTCTTTTTAATATATGAATATAATGAGTATGCCATGTATATTTGTTATTTATATATAGACCTAGCTATTTATAATTATTTACTATTTCTATATTTTCACAGTTAGTTTTTCATATCTTCGGGTTTTTGTGTATGCAGTTGAATTCATGATATTTTATTTGTGGTATAATGTTTATTTTTTTATTTTTTGAATTAATTATGATATATTTAGTTTTGTTTTTGTTAATGGCTAATTTATAGTCATGCATCCATTTAATTATACTTATAAAATCATTTTGTATTTGTTCTTGTGCTATTAAAAAGTTTTTGCTTGTGTTTATTAATAGTAAATCATCTGCATAAGCAAAAATATTTGATTTTTTTAAGATTGTATTAATATATATTAGAAATAATATTGGGCCTAAGTTAGATCCTTGTGGTATGCCTTTTTTTAAATTATATATTTTACTTGTTTTATTTTGTATTTTAATTTTGAATTTTCTTTTTTTTAAATAGTTCTTTAGTATTTTAAGCATTGGGCCTCTTATACCAATATTATTTAGTTCTTGTAGCAATATGTTGTGATCGAGGCTATCAAAAGCGTTTTTCATGTCTATATATATAATTAGAATGAAATTACTTTTGTTTAAGTTTTTATTTATGATTTCATTTAAGTTTTGTAATAATAATGTTGTACTCTTTTCTTTTCTTTTTTTTTTTTTTGGATATGCATATTGATTTTTATTTATTAACTGATATTTTTCAATAAAATTATATATTGTGTTAAAAATGTATGTTTCTGTAATTTTTGATAAATTTGAGAGTATTGATATTGGTCTATAATTTGTTATATCCATATAATTTCCATTTTTAAAGATGGGAATTAATTTAGATATTTTCCATTTATCTGGATATGAACCTTTTATAATAATATTATTTATTAATATAGTCATAAATTCTGCTATATTGTGATTGAATTTTTTGATATCCTCTACCATGATATTATCTAAGCCAACAGAGTTCTTATTTTTCATATTTTTGATTATTTCAGTTATTTCATTTATTGTAGGAGGAAATACAACTATAATGAATCAGGAACTGGGTAGTATTTGTTTTTAGGAGATTTTTATTACAATTACAAATTTCAACATTACCAATTTTTGTGAAGTAGTTTCCCATTTCACTGAGAGAGGTTTCTAATCCTTTTCTTTGGATAAGTTTTTCCAGATTGTTATTTACAGTTATAATGTCCTTTTTGTTTATTGCAGAATTTATTATATTCCAATATTTTTTTCCGTTTTTAATATTTTCGTTTCTTTTATTGTAATAGTAATTTTTTTTAATTTTTCTATATAACTGTTTAACCAATTTCTTTTCATTTTATATTCTTCAAAATATTTATTTATTTATTTTATTGTTTTTATGTCTTTGAAATAGTTGATCTTTTTCTCTAATGGTTTTCATGTAAATGTCAACCTATGGACTAATTTTAAAATGTCATAAAAATGTATTTTTTTGGTTTTAGCTTATTGACAAAGGTTCAAAAAAAATTGTGTTTTTTTTTATATTTTTTAAATGAAAAGGTATTTGGAAAAGATTTATTTATGACTCGTTTCATATTCACAGTATTAGCTCTACCTAAGTCAAATTTCCTTCATTCCCCAAACTTGAATTTTTAAATATAACTCTAATTTTCATTACTTTTATTTAAGTAGCACATGTTTTCTTTCTAATAAAGAAAAAAAATATTCATTTTTATCAAAATAATTCTCCAGTAATACTAAAGAACTGAGGACATTTGATATGTCACGTCTGTCACAAAAAAATAGGTGTTTTTTTTTATTTTTTAAAAAAACTATTGATACAAAATGCTTGCCACTTCATTTTCTCTTTTAATATGTCAAAATAAGATATTCATTCAAAATTTATTAAAAGGGTTTAAACAGGAACTAAAATAATAGTTTTAAATTTGTCATGTCTGTCACAATTCTCTTTCAACATAAAAAGAGCTCACAAAATTACATATTTTTTTTATTTTAATACAAAACACAAAAATTTTAAACACAAAAGTTTTTATTTTGCATTTTTGATAACAGATTGCGCTGCTATCACACCGAACTCATTTGCGTGTTGGAAATTTATTGATTTCATTCTGTGTTTATTCTTAAAGCTATTCTGACCATTTTTCCACACATTTAAGGAATTGTTTTATCATCACCACTTACATCATTTTCATTTCTAAAGCCAATTGGTATATTTCTTGTGGCATGTATACATTAAGTGAACCAGGCTAAATACTTTGAAAACTTAAAAAAGAATCTTCCACTGGAAACACTGTTAATGCAGATCAACTTCAGCAAAAACTACACTCATATCTTCCAAGATGAGATTCAATCTGCCCACTGGGAAAATAAAAGCTTCACTTTATACACTGCTATGATTTACTATTGCCATAATGAGGGAACATCACCCAAAAACTGATAAAATCGGAGCCATATGTAATAATTTCTGATTACTTACACCACAATAAATATGCAGTTGTAATGTTCAATAAAATGATAGTTGATTCATTCAAAAGTAATCATCCTAATGTTCCAATAAAAAACATAGAATTTCAATCAGATGGCGCATCACAGCACTTCAAGCAAAAATATACAATATTTGATATGACCCTGAGCGGCATACCTACCAAGTGGAATTTCTCAGCGACATCTCATGGCAAAGGTTGCATTGATGGAATAGGTGGTACGGTTAAAAGAAGAATCAGGGATGCAGTAAAAGCTCAAAAAATTGATCCAACAACTTCCTTAAGTTTTGCCACTGAGGCAACAAAAATATGTCCAAACATAAATATTCTACATGCTGCTTCCAAAGATGTGGAAAATAAAAAAAAAAAAATGCTGGACGACACTTGGAAGACAACAACTGGAGAAATTCACAGTATTCCAGGCACCAGAAAACTTCATTCCTTTCGATCATTCCAACTAGATATTGTACAATGCAGCATGACAAGTGGTGTCAAGAAATAAAAGAGTTCAATTTTTACACGGGTATATTAAAAGATGTCTGTAATAAAAATAACTCTATAAAACCTGTTGCAACTACATCAAGTGTTGGAAGTGCTAGCATTGGGCAATGGGTCCAAGTAGTCTATGAAGGTAAAAAATTTCATGGAATAATATTAGATAGTTGTAGCGGCCAGCATCTCATAAAATGCTTAATTCCTACATCAACTCAAGGACAGTTCAAATTTGAAAATGAAAATGATGCTGTATGGTACACTACGGATAAAATTATTCTATCTACACTACAGATAGAATATTGACATAACTACATTGTTAAATTCACGTGGTTATTATAAATTATAATTCATGTATATATATTTAAATTTCAATAAATGATTGAAATATAATGCGATTTTAAAAATTTATTATCATTTAGTTTATTCTTCTTCGATTTTTGAATAGAATATTCAGAGCTGTCATGTCTGTCACAAGATAAAAAAAATTACACACAAAAAAATTACTTTTCAATTCTTATATAAAAAGACACGGCAATAGATGAAACCCTTACTTATCCCATAAAAAAATCTCATAAATAAACATTCAGAAAATTCAGAGAGTTTTGAAGTTATGTAGAGGTCACAAAAATATTTGTCCATTCTCCATCATGCCTGTCACAGTGAGTTTTAAATTTTTTTTTAAAAAAAATTACAATTTAAAATTTGGAAACTGTAGTAAGTAATAGCTTAGACATAGACACTTTTGTAAAAAAAAAAAAAAAATTCTTCAAATAATATTTTCAATATGAAATGTGCTCCATTGCATGTCTGATGTCATGTCTGTCACAAATGAAATTAACCTAATATAATGAAATAAATCATCAGCTTTTATATATATATATATATATATATATATATATATATATCTGATGGCCAAACTCAAATGACACCAATTCGAGTTTAGCAATGCAAAGATTTCAATCAATCATTTGCAATTTAGAGAATTTAGAATATAAATATATCTATTTATCTTTGATGAGCGTAAATTATTTGTCATATATTTTTCATTTATTTCTTTCAAATGTCTATTTTTTTAATTTTTTTTTGATTGATGAATATATTTCATTAGCAGGTTTATCATTTTATTTGGATTATTTATGTTATATGTCATTACTTTATTTGTTATTAAATATAATTTGTCTAAAAAATGTACTTCGTTTTTTATACCATTAGATTTGTTACATACATTCATTTCATTTTTCTTTAATAAATTTGGTTTAGGTTCATGAGTTGATTATGATCATATAATGATCTGATATGTCATTTTGAATAATGTTTCCCATAATATTAGTTTTATTTGCTTTTGCAAAACAAATGATCTATGTATGTTTTAGAATGTGATATATTTGTTTTTATGTCCCTGGTTAATGCATAAAAAAATTTTCTTAGTCCGAGATTATTATATATTTCTATATATTTTTGTATTATTAAGTTATTTTAATTATTTAATAAATTGATATTAATATTGATATTTTCAAATTATGTTTTCAAAGGATTTTGATTCAATATTCCATCTGTCAATAGTTATATAATTTTTATAAAAAATTAATAATCCTCCCCCCTTTTTTTTCCACATAATTTGCATATATTATTATAAGTGTCTAATTTAAAGATTTTAACTTCTTCCAAAGTCACATTCAATTTAAACCTAAATTTAAATTTCAATTCAATGTAAATTTCACTTTAATAAAAAGATTGAGTTTAGATCAGTGTCAGTCTACTCTTATTTCTACGAACCAGGCCAAGATATTTCACCACAATATGGAGTTCCAGGCTTTCTCCATTTCAGTGTTTGTTGGAAATCACTGGAGACTGAATCAGGACTGAATGGGATATTGCCCCATTCCATTTGAGTCCAGTGTTGATGATCTTAAGATCAATTGATTTGAGTTCTTATTTGTGAAGACATTAAAGGGACACAAACAGTTGGTCTTCTTACATGAAGATATCACTGATGAATCCTTTGGGATACAGTTTGCAGCCAGCAGATTTGTTATATATGTCTTAGAAGCAGGTAGCGACCAGCCCTTGGATATCTAAGGGAGATTGTATGGTCTATTGGATATCGTTTCCAAAGTAGGTTTATGACTGTACAATTCACTTTTAGCCATCTCACTACCTCTGGGATTGACTTTGTTCAGCCTCAAATCATCCAATTGTTCCCCATCTCATTTCTACAGATAAATTGTTTTCTAAGTTGAAATGGAAGTTGAAGCAACTGCAGAAATAATATTTTACACTGAATAGGTTTGAGTGCATGCTTTATGCAAATTTCATTTACAGATTTTGAGATCTGATTGTATTAGGTAACTTCAGTTACCTAAATAGATATTTACTTTCTGTGTTTATTTTTAAGCTTTTGAGCACCAGCATACAACACATCAACCAATTCTGTTTAATAATAAATATATGAGGCATAAAAGCCAGAACCATAGAAACTTCGAGATTATCCAATACTTTTAGTTGTGCTATTGTCACATAAATAAATATTATTTTATTACCACTATTATTTGGTCAAAGTGACACTAATATCTTTCATTGGCCTAGCTTTTTAACATATGATTGCATAGTATTTTTTGACAGTAAAATGAAAAATTGCATTTGATGACTGTCATTGAAAATCGGTGGATCATGATCTTTACCCCTTCTCGGTTTGGTTGGGTCTTTGATAGCTTCTCGAAGGTGGGTGTAGTCCTGCCGTCTGCATCCCTCTACTAATAGGCAGGGCTGTTTAGGATGTGTCCTCTTTTCGTGAAATGCTCTTGACTTTTAATTATTTTTCCTTATTAAAATTTTTGTCTAGATGAAGTTTTAGGGGTTGATGACCATTTTGATTTTTGCTTTGAATGACAACATGCACATTTGCAGAAAGGCCTACATTTTCTTCTGTCTCATGGTTGTGGCCACCACAGGTGAAGACTTCTTTTCTTTTGATTTAACTTGTCTTTGTTCACGGCCTGAAACCCTTCCCAAGGGTTATTCCAATGTCATTGAAAATCATTTGTGAGCAATTCCTCTTATAGAGGAATTACTACATAAAACAAGTTTCCCAGTGTTTTGTTATTAAAAAACTATCTTTAATAGTATGAAAAAAATAAAACTTTATATGGTTGAAAATCAGTGCATATTAAAATCCTGATTTCTTCCAAATATGCACTAATTTTCTAAACACATCTAAAAAAAAGCAACTGAATCCTATAAAAGTTTCAGAAGCATACATGTATATACAGGGCGATTCAAAATTCAAAGATATGTCAGGAATACAAAAACAATTGGTATTCATAGTGAAACGTATGTCTGCAAACGCAAACCGAATGTGCTATAGGGCACTGTTTGGTAGCACATTAGTTGGGCAGTGTAAGCCATCATCATTTGAGACATTGACTTTGAATGAGTAGGATGTATTGCTTCACTAATGCTGAGAGGGCAGATATGCACCTAGCAAATAGAAATGGACAAGCCTCTTTATGATTGTGTCGTGATCGGTTCCCCAACAGATATGTGCCCAATCATCAAACATTTGTGCGTTTGCATCAGAGATTGGGTGAAACTGGATTATTCGACTTTAAGCACCTACTGTGAACCTGTAAATGTACACCTTACTATCATATTTTAAACAAAGGGCTAATAAACATGTTGTCTTTCATTTATTGTTGTTTACCTTAGTGTACTTTCTAGCACATTCGGATGGCATTTGCAAACATATGTTCCACTGTGAACACTGTTTGTTTTTATATTCCTGACCTACCTTTAAAGTTTGTACAGGGAATTTCGAATCACCCTGTATAAATTCTAATGTGTTTAAAATGTTAATAATGAGTTAAAAAAAAAATCTGATAACCTGTGTTTAGTAGAACACAAAAGAGACATCTCCCAGTTACTATTTTACCATTGAGCTAACTGAATAATGAAGTGAAGAGACTGCTACAGCAATCTTTGCAACTCTTAGATATATTGTATTGGCCAAAAAGTATGTTTTGGGATTTTTGTGTGCGTTGGCTCTAGTAGCGCTTAGGTGTTTTTAACATCATTTGACACAATTTTGTTAGATTGTATTGTGACAACTGTCATAGCATTCATTTAAAACAAAAACTGATCAAAATTGGCGAATTTTATGTCGCCAATTTAATATTGAAGATGGAAGACAATAAGCATGCAAGTCCGCATGTTTCTTCGACCAAGTAAAAACTGTTACAGCTTGGCTGGGAAGTTCTGATTCATCCGCCCTATTCACCAGACATTGCTCCTTCGGATTTCCATTTATTTCAATCTTTTCAAAATTCTCTTAATGGAAAAAAATCAATTCCCTGGAAGACACCAAAGGCATCTGGAACATTTTCTTGCTGAAAAAGATAAAAAGTTTTGGGAAGATGGAATTAAGAAGTTGCCTGAAAGATAGCAGAAGGTAGTGGAACAAAACATTGTTCAATAAAATTATTGGTGACAATGAAAAACGTGTCTTTTATTTTTACTTAAAAAATCAAACTAACTTTTTGGCCAACCCCATGTTTTCTAAAAAAAACAAAACCTTTCATTTTAACAGAATCCTAAATTGGGATCTTTTAAGTGCCCAAATCACTTGTGTTTATCATTTCCGTTGTTAGACAAAGCCTGTTGAGATTAATTGCTAGTTGTATTTATTATTCATCTTTTCAAATATATAATGAAATTAAAGAATATGATTTTATCTTTTCAGGTCCATTTTGGATTTGTACAACTTTGATTTTTACAACAGCCATAATGGGAAATATTGCTAATTACTTGAAAGTTGCTAATGGTGGAGAATATATTTGGCGCTATGATTTCCACAAAGGTGAGAATGGATATTGGAGCCTCTGGAAATCCTTAATTACAGATATTTAATTTTATTTTGACCAGATCTGTAATATATCATAAGTAAAAATGTCATTTTCTAATGCTTTTTCAATTCCAAATTAGATTACTTGATTTTATTAAATATAGAAATAAATGGATATGGTAGCCAAATATAATTTCAGTTCCATTCCAGAAAACCATGACAATATATAAAATGACTAGCGGTGCCCCACGGTTTCACCCGTGTTAAATTAAATGTCTGTTTCATACACATTATGAGTACATAACTAAGTGCATCGCATTAACTATAAATATATTTATGTAAAATATATTTAATGAAAAAAACGAATTTTCGGAAAAGACATTTCTTTTTTCCTTTTTCACGTTTGTTATCATTAACAATAAATATCGAGGTGTTACATTTCATTTACACTTCCTAGACATAGTTGAAAGCAATGACATTTAACCATTGTTATACTACAATCTATGATCATTATCTTAACAACAATATTTTTGGAAAAGGATACTAAAATAAGAAAATTAATGGAAAGCATGATAATAAGAAATACCAAAAACAGTAATTTTAATAGGAATGATGGATTGGAAGTAGATAATGTATTAATAAATTTAGCTAAAGACATGGTAAAGAAATGTATCAATAACAAAGAAACAACAAAGATTGAAGAGTTTCAACAATTGTAGGAATATTGTTGTCAAGATAATGATCGTAGATTGTAGTATAACATGGTTAAATGTCATTGCTTCCAACTATGTCTAGGAAGTATAGTCCAACAGACGGATCTTGATGATCTCGTTTTTTTGTGATTTCACGTAATTTATGCAAGAATAGCCTCTATCCAAGTATTCTCACAAAATGTCGAGAAACAGTACTATATGAAGCAGCGCATGGAAAATAATATTGCAAGAATATTTTCGTAGGGAATTAATTAATGGAGGACCTCTCATTCCTTTAGAAAGAGTTCAAGACAGAGTAGCTGAAGCTACTCATATGTATTTCGTACATCTCCCAATTCACGCAGTTATTTACTGGAAACAACAGCTGAAAGAAAAAAAAAAAAACAGAATTTACCTTTAAAGACCCTTTTCAGGGCCTCAAAATTAGACAGAAGAGCTGTCAAACATACTGATTGCCCACAAAATAAAATTGCTAAAATATTAGAAAAACTTTAATTTTAAAAATTTCCTACGTAAACAAAACAGAAAAAAATAACAGGATTATGTAAATACATTTATATAAGACAATCGATTTTAAATTTAAAATGCAACATTACATTAACGAATTAATAATCAAAAAGGCACACGATTTCTCATTTATTTTATTTGCTAATCACAAAAATCAAAAACAAATAAAAAATGCATGAATGTTTCATATAATGTAAGTATGTTTACATTTCATTGAAATATTTCAATGAATTATAATACGGGGAAATGCATGAGACTTTTGCTATATTTTAATATACTTTTCATAAATTTAAAGCAGTCAATAAACAACAATAAATTCATTTGGTAGCATTTTCCTAGTGACAGACATTCAAAGTACTAAATTCCTTGACACCTCCTGAAGAGGCTAATGGCCAGATCTCATGTTTTCCGTAATTCTCATGCAAACAAGATTGTCAAGATCTGTCTGTTGGGCTATAGATATGAAATGTAACACCTTGATATTTACTGTTAATGATAACAAACTTGAAAAAGGAAAAAAGAAACATCTTTTCCGAAAATTTGTTTTTTTCATTAAATATATTTTACATATATTTTGAAAAGTTGGTGATGTCTTTATTTATGAATTATGCAAAATAAATACTTGCCACTTGTACAAATATCTTTATTAATATTAATAATTTGTTCACTGAGTGCATTTTGAACTGCAGCAATTTGATGTAGAATATATACATATAGGTCTCCCACTGTATTTTGTACCAAAAATCTGCCAAATTCTGTGAGTGATGAAATTGGAGAAAATCATTGTTTCACATGCTGCTGAAATTCCCATACAAGTTTGATAATATTAAAGTCTGGTAACTGGGATCATACCAGAATAGTTGCTTTACATCATCCTTGTTTTCCTCAAATCAACTTGTGATGGACTTGCAGCTAGATTGCAGCAGTTCCACCAGAAACTAGGGATATTGTATGCACTTGTTCCTGTAGAATGTTCAAATATGCTGCACTGTTACATGATCCTTCAGAGTCACTAAAGGTCACATCATCACAGACCCTCTTCCATTCTTTACCATGCTAAGCAGTCAGGATGATATATGTCTGCATAATGTCAGTCAGACAGAAACACTTCCTGTGATTGGAAACAAACTGAAAGATGTTGCTATTTGCCAATGCTGATGTTTTGATGTTCTCTTCACTGTTGTATATGTTTTTTTGTTTTTGATCAGCAATGAGATCAAGATGTCAAAATCAGCATATTGTAGTATAACCTTATATATTTAATCTGTGAATTTCCCTGAATGGTTGAAATGTGATGTTCTTGACTGCTATTTGTTCTGCCATTGTTTTATGTTTTTGGTGCAGAATATTGTGTGATTGCTTGATCGAAATTTAAAATTTGCAGCATTTAGTTTTATGCAGGCACCATAAGTAGATAAGAAATCAATGTTTATAATCATGTCATTCAATATAAAATAAGGACCTTCGTTAATACATGAGATTTGATTTTCTATTTACAAGACTGTACCTTTTATCAAATTATATAACATTTTGACAAGATATAAAGTGTAGAATATCTTCATTGCTGTTTTCAAATGAAAATTCCTAACCTGTTTCATGAAAGAAATTGGAAACACATGGAAGGAATAAAAGATAGATCTGATTGAAGCCACTTATCACTGACAAAAATGAAATATTGGTGTCCTAGTGATGTAATTACATGGTTGATAAGAGGGTTTGGTAAAAACCAAAGCACAGAAAGATATTATGAAGAACATATTGAGGTATTGAATCATTGAGCTCAAACAATATTGAATTTCTTAGTGGGATGTTCTACGTCAGAGCAGTGATTACAAAAATACTATTTTTATAGTTTATTAACTGCAAATTTAATTTGGTTGTGTGTGTTAAGATATTACAATTCTTCCATTCTGCATCATTGTTCTGTAATAGGTCAGTCATCATAATCGTTTCAAAATATTATTTTTAGATCTACATATTGTTTTTTGTAGATTGGCATGAATTGGAGTACCTCTCTCCATACTGTTCTTCCATTGGGCTGAAAGATACACATAGACTGATCAACTTAATTATTAGGGTTAGAACAAAGTCGATCCTAATGATTAGGTTGAGCAATGATGAAGAACCCTTATTCTTTATATTGTGTTACTGAAATTGATGGGGGAGGGGGTTTGTGTTTATTTTTTTTTACTTTTTTATTCATAAATTGTAATATTTACTTTTAAGGCAAATAATTTTTGTTGACTTTTTAGTGACATTAGCTGCAACCACAGTGTATAGTTACGCTGCCATTATTCCCTTGTTGTTGTGGGTGTTTTTGTGGTACAGAAAAAGTGAAGCAGGTTACACATTCCTAGAGATTTTGTGTATTTATGGATACTCATTAGCAGTTTATATTCCAATTTCAGTAAGTAAAAGCTTCCTATTTTCCTTTGTAGATATATTTAAGACTGACAAATTCTGCTGTTAATATTACTCCTCCTGCAAGGAAAAAAGCCCAAAAACAAAAACAAATTCCACTTATATATTTCTGCACCTCATGTGATGCAGTAACGATAGACGTCATTAACCAAATGATTGTACAGTTGTCCTCATTTCATTTTCTTGTGGATGTTCTTTTATTTCAAACTAATCAAATTACTGAAATATACATAAATTTTAACATTTTTAACACATTTTGAAGGAAAGGTAAAAAAAAACAACTTCAATTATCAAGAGCAATCGTACATTAAAAAGAAATTGATTCTTAGTGATAGTAAATGGCTATAATTTCAACAGTGGAGTGGGATTGTGGAGAACCTTCCATTTCTCTGACAATTTTATCACTTGACTGTCTATTGACTTCTATATATATATAGACAGTAAAGTGATAAAATTATATTAAAATTATGTATATATATATATATATATATATATAGTATACTCTCGATATCGAAGTCGAAGGGACGCTAAAAAAAATTCGAGATAGCGAGTTTTCGAGATAAGAAGGTTGAGATTACATGAATATGTCATATCAAGGGGAAAAATAATTTTTCGATATGTCTGACTTCATATAGTTCACATAACCCTCCCTCCTTTCCAATTTTGGAGAAGACTACTTGTCTTAGTGTTACTTTGTTGCTTATCTTCATTTGTGTTCAACCTTCGTGATTTGCATTAACAAATCTTTTAAGAACACACTGTAGCAAACATTGTGGATGGAATACAAAAGAAGTGTAAAAAGTGGATCCTGAAAGTTTTATAGATAAAACTTTTATAATTAAGATTAAATCTTTCTTGTGCAGTTGCCAGTGCACAGTATACACTTCAGAAGCCTTTATAGACATTACACGACCAGTAAAACCAAAATATTTTTTCTGATTATGTGACATACACTGCTGTGAATCAATTTTCTGAGGCCACCAATTTGATGATGAAAGTTACCAGAAAGATATAGTTTCTATTGGAAATAATGAGCTTCAAGAAAAAAATAAAAGCACTCAACAGATCCCATAAAGTTGACTGATTCTGTCTAAATGTTGCCTTAAATTATATGTAAATTCATATAAAGAAAACATTGTAAAATATTATCTGATACTGAAAATGAGACACCAGATAGGAAGAAACAAAGGCAGAACATCCTTTAACTATTGAAAACATTAATTTCTTCAGTAAAGGCATCATAAATAAGTAATTGAAACCTTTCAATATATCTTCTCCTGTGTATTACATATGAAAAATATACAATATTTCAGCTGTAGTTTTAGGCCAGCCTTCATCAGGCGATTTCAAGTCCTATTTACACTCTAAAAAAAAAAAAATTACATTACAAGAGAATAATAAAAACATAATATAACAAATAATAAGTTTACAACACTAGAGAATAGCAATAGAAAACATAATAACCAATAAACTCTCTTACAATTTGATGGAAATTAATTTGTTATATATTTATTTATAATTTGTTGGAAGATTTCTAAAGTTATTAATAACTATTGCTTTGTGTTTATTTATACATTTAAGTGAGTTAATTATGCATGTTTCTATTGCAAGTGATGCTTTGTCATCTTTAATTACAAATAGAATCTTTGTTAACGGGTCTGGATGATGTTGTGATTGAAGGCAATGGTTTGCCCAATGTGAAATTTCTGTTTGTTTGTTGTTGTTTTTTTATTTATTTATTTTTATATGCTCTTATATGTTCTTGTAGTCTCTCATAGAATGTTTGCTGGTCACAATCTCAGCAATTTAATTCAAAGGCAACTCCCATACTATAGATATTGGTATTGTTTTTCTTGAATTTACATATTACATGAATTCTTATATATTATTCTAATGTTACTAATCTTCATTATTCTCTTATGTGATGACGTATCTTTATTGTAGGATTTAATTTGAATACTTTATCAAATTTTTCTTCTTTTGTTTTAATTTCAATCTTTTTCTTAGCTCTAAAATATTCATTAATTACTGAATTTTTAAATTTTGGAGGATATTCATTTTATATTAACTTTATTTTCATTTCTTTAATTTTCTCTTGTTGAACTTCTTTAGATGTTGTTGTATCAATAACCCTACAGACATAATTTAATATTATTCTTTTTGATACCTTTTTAGCCTGAGTAAAAGTTCAATATCTGATTACTTTTATACTTTTTTTTTTTAAAATGCCCCTACATCAATGTTGCTACCTAATAATAATAAATAATAATTAGTTAATAAAAACAAATCTAAAAATGATAATTTTCCATTAGTTTCTGCTTCTTTTGTAAATTTTATACGTTGATCGTCAAAATATTGCTCAAATTGTTTTATTAAGCCCAGCCATACAATGAGGGTATCATCAGCCTACATATAATATGCAAAATTAATATTTTTCCATTTTAGGAGTTTGTTGTGTTCCAATTTGTTTACATAAAAATTTCATAAAATTCCAGATATTGGACTTCCCATTGGTCGTATAGTTGTGTTTATAGTCGTAGAGTGTATAGTCTATAAGTCCTTGAAGTGTTTATAGTCGTAGAGTGTATAGTCTATAAGTCCTTGAAGCGTTTATAGTCGTAGAGTGTATAGTCTACAAGTCCTTGAAGCGTTTATAGTCGTAGAGTGTATAGTCTACAAGTCCTTGAAGCGTTTATAGTCGTAGAGTGTATAGTCTATAAGTCCTTGAAGCGTTTATAGTCGTAGAGTGTATAGTCTATAAGTCCTCTAGTGTTTGTAACCTCCACCTGAGAAGAAAGGAAGGCAGTTGATTTATAGATCTTGAGCTCTGATGAACATCTAGACACTTAAACATCCACAAAGAAAAGTTTTCTTTAAGACACATTGTCTCCTGGACAGCCAATAAGATTCAAGAAGATTTAGTTTTGTGAGTAGTGGAAATGGAAGATAAATGAATATCTGTCAAAATGATAAAAATTATCTGCCAATTCTGATTTGACTGAAAAGGAAGCAGCCCCCCCCCCCCAAAAAAAAAAAAGATTGAATTTTGGAAGGAAACTTGTATATTCCTTTAGCTGATAATTTATACTGTTAGACAGAAGATATATTGCTTGAAGTTTGTTTTGTAGAAACCAAATGGAAATGGATGAAGCAGTTAATTATTGAGTAAGCAGTCAGTTAATCTGTAAAAAAAGATTAGTCTGCACTTCTTCTGATTAGTAGAACATATCACCAATTAAATAAAATCAACTGCTATAGGTTCAGAAAGCATTGACTTTACCCAAAATGAGATTAACAGTTATGGAATTATCCCATGTGTTAGGAGTTGATGGAAATCGTATTGATAATTTTGAAGCAAATATCCATGCTTTGTAACTTCCTACAATAAACTCTACTCTATTAATAAATCTCATTCTTTTGAATATAATTTAAAGTTTATGCAATGAAAGCATAAGTAAAGTTCTGCTGACTAAGTAGCAACAAAGGTAATTAATTCAAAAATTTCACAGAAGCTAAATAATATTTAAAATTATAACTTGAAAAAGAAAACTGGAATTGTGCATTGGGATTCTATATATATTAATATCAAAAATAAGTGTAACAAAAAAGTGTATTAATATTTTTAATAACAGTTTTGAAGAAATACATTAGTGTAAATGTTGTTATTCAAAAGTTACAGAAGTTGTTTTGAATTAAATGTAGTTAAATAGAAGTTTCTTTGAATCATTATTTTCCACATTAAGCTGAAAGAAATTGATTAGCATGCAACAAAAATTGTTGTCCATTTCAGTATTTACAATTGAGCAAAGTTAAAACATTTTCTTTTCCATTCCTGCTTTCATTAAAGGACTGATCTCTTTACAAAGATGCGTATTTCTCCCACAAGTCCTCAAAATTGACTCCCAGTACTACATAAGACTGAGCTAACAACAATAGCTCCAAAAGAACATGGGAGACGCCATTTTGAAAAGCAAGCCAAATGTTGCATCAGGCATAGGAACTGTTAAGAAGTTTTTTTTTACCCTACTAAACTTTGTTAAAAGAATATTGAGATTTTTTTAATCTTGGTTGAAAACACTTAAGACAGTCATTTAATGTAGATATAATAATCATTGTTTTAATTCTGAAAAAAACAGTAATTTTCCAAATTTCAGTTCAGAAAAATTCAAAATCTCTTAAAAAATAAAAAAAATAGTGCCTCTATATTAAATAATGAATTAAATTACGAGGAGTAATCATCTTGTTTGTTTTTTTTTTTTGAAGTATTATCATTTGAAAATTATGATTTGAAAGAAAATAAAGGATTTCTTATTTCATTTGCATTTGAAAAGTTCACATGTAAATAAATTCTTCATAAACATCTTTAATATCCACATATAGATATTAAAGAAGAAGTTTATGAAGAATTTATTTTAAACATAAACAGTAAGATGAAGTTTGTTCATATGTTAATGTTTGCATTATCATATTGTCAATGAAATTTGCAGTGTCATTTAATCAGTATTGTAAATCAAGGGACACTAGAAAATGTTACTCAATGCTGAATTTGACTGTACTGTTAATTGGTGAGGATGATGTGAGGTTTAAAAAAGTATTGGAATCACTTCTAGTGAATGTATACTTGGTTCATTTCTTGACAGTTAAATCTCTTCTTCATGCATATTAATTCTAAAGGTTGAATTCAGGATGTTGTTTTTGTTTTTTTGTTTTTTTTTGTTTTTTGTTTTGTGTTTTTTTCGCTGACATAAAATCTTTCATCTGTTCTTAATTTGTAGATATTGTGGGTAATTCAGCTGGAGTGGCTGCAATGGATTTTCATGATTGTTGGTGCTACATTGTCAGGTGCTGTTTTACTGATGACATTATGGCCAACAGTAAAGGATGATCAGAAGCAGGTATTAAATTATTTACTCTATTTCTTCTCTCCATTGTTGAAAAACAGTTTTTCTTTCTGAATCCAAAACACTTTGAGACCAAATTTCTGACCTGATAGTATCGAATTCTAAAAAGCAGAATTAGATTCTTTTATAGAGAAAATCATAATACATTAAGTAGAGATTGCCCAGATGCCTTCATTAACACATTCTTGAAGAGGTCAAGCGCTTATTTATTTTTCTCCTAAAATACATGTAATAAAAAAAAAAAAAAACACTCAGATACATTCAATTAATGGACACACATAGTCATTAGCTACCCACACAAGAAGAGGTTTGCAATGAAGGGATTAACTAGCTCTGCCTTCCCTTCAAATCTGTCCCCTTGGGAACAAATGTTTTTTCACA
>JAFIDM010009631.1:6273982-6340740 GCA_023159025.1 Thereuonema tuberculata
GAAATTCTTTATTTTTAGAATAACTAAGAATACCATTAAAATTTCTTAACATCTACATGTTTAGGAGGAAGGCTATTGTCATCTAAGTGGGTTTTTTTTAAGAAATAAACCATCTGAACATTAATAATTTGAACAAAATGGATTTTTTTTTGTTTGAAGTTCCGAACATATGAAAAAAACAGGGTGATTCACGAAGATATGCAGAAACTTCGGGAGTTCATTCTACATGTAACAGTAAAGAAAAAGTTATATAAACATAGGTCCGGAAATGCTTCGGTAGCGAGTTACGGCTAGCGAAAGAATTCGCCCATAATGTAGTACCCTCGGTGAAATGAAGACTTGCTGGAAGTCTGGGAAGGTAAATTAAGGGGCGAAATCAGTGGTTTCTTATGGTTGTTGACCTGAAAAATCGAATGAAACATGTCGCAGAACTGTATCTCCCAGTGGTTTGAAGCTTATCCCACGTGGAACCTACAAAAAAGTTGGCAACACAATAGCAGCTGTTCAACAGTAATGTGAATTGTATTGCTTTGATTTATTGTGAGAGCTAACAACTGTAGTCCATGTGCGTATTGTTGTACTACATTATGGGTGATATCTTTCGCTAGCCGTAACTCAATACTGAAGCATTTCCAAACTTATGTTTATATAACTTTTTTTCTTTACTTTTACATGTAGAATGAGCTCCCGAAGTTTCTGCATATCTTCGTGAATCACCCTGTATAAGCAGCTAATCACTGTTTTTATGTTTTATATGGAAGTTCATAATTAAATTTTATTGTTTGAGGAAAAAATTCATTCAACCATTCAGTATCTGCCGATAACAGACTTAATAAATTGGTTGTAACTAAAACTATTATCATTATTATTTTATTTTTTTAGTCAAAGGAGCCTTAATTCATATTTCAATGCATTTGTAGAATATTTTGTATCAATATAGTTATATATTCTGTAAATACATTATATTGCATGCAATATACAGATAACTTTTAAAAGACATTTTATGCTATTATTATAAAAGTATGCTGCTAGAAATCTAAGTATTTTTCAATTTTGAAACTTTTTTATCAGTAACTCTGGACTAGCCAGTTCTTAGAAAATGCCTAATAAACATCATTTAATTGATTCTTTGCTGTTGATTGGATTGAGTCAAGCTGATATAGTCATGAAGTTAAGAATGGTGGTTTCAGGATTGTGGAAACATCACAAGATGACTTGTGAAGGATATTTAACTCGTCACAAGATCTTAAGATTGTTACATGTTGTTTTAGGGGGCGCTCGCCATCTAACGCATCCCTAAGCAAACCACGACTACGGGACAAGGGGGGGAGAGGTGTGTAAGGTGGGAGTGAGGTGTTTGGACGGGGAAAGGGGGAGGTGCCGTGGAAAGCCAGCCTAGAGACAAGTGGCCCGCGCCTTTCAGATGAAAAGAGAAAGGACAAAACTCAGATAAAGGGTTAAATGAAAGATTTTATTATTAAAATAAACTAATAGAGAAAATACAAGATAATAAGTAAAGATAAGTCATAAATTCACTCTCTGATTGTCCGTTGTGTTCAGTCCTGGTCTGATAAAGTTCTCATGGGTGGCACGGTGGCGAGATCCTTCGCTGACGGGGGTGAACGGCTGGGACGGTCTCGGAGGCATCCTTTGGGCACAGCGGAGGCACACTTGCGAGCACTGAATTCGGTCTCCGTCGGTCTCACTGAATTCGGAGGTGGCGGCTGGGTTGGAGACTGGCGGAATCGTACTTCTGAACGAGTCCGCGATGTCTTCTCTAGTGTCTGCCTTTCCACATATGCACTGCCGTCGACCTTCTTTAGGGGGTGAGCTCCTAGTGAAAATGAAAGCGGGCAGGTTTTCTGCGACGACTGTGCACGCTTACAGCGTGAACTTCGGGCCGTCTTACCTGCGCCATGCCTTCCCAAACGCTGCTTGCCTCCGTCGTGGATCCACTCCGAGCAGGGAAAAGTGCGGGTGGGGTTCTTGGTGACTGGAGCCGCTGGCCGCGGACCGTGTCGCCTTCCCCAAACCTCGCTTCCTGCTCCTGGCCGCTGCTTGTCGGATTCTCCTCGGATACTGCTCGGATACTGCGTGGGTCGCCATTATATTCCTGGGAGGGGTGGCGAGACATTTCTGTCCCCATCACCGCTTGTGGCTACACCACTCGTTGTTGTGACATCAGGCCCTTTGTTTTCCCGGGTTCCCGATGCACATAACAAAAGGGAGAAAGCTTTTTTAACGGTGAACAATAGGCTTCATGGCCTGATAGCTTTTGTGGACCGTTTTGAGCAGCTTTCTCGGGCCCTTCCCGAAGTCGTTAAACCATTGTTTTAAAGTTTCTTGGTGCCGAGTTGACGGGACTTTCAGACTTTTTCAGACTTACAGACGCCAAGGACTGAGAAGGCGAGAGAGAGATATGTGAGGTTAGAAATGGAAAAGAAAAATGTGTTAGAAATATTAAAAATATGTTAGGGAGATGAGCGAAGCTCGGGGCACGAATAGTGTTCGTGACAAGATGACTGTTACAAATTATTACTAAGCTTATTTCCACCTCACTCAAAGCCACTGGAAGGAGAACATCATGGGGAACTGTGAGCAGAAGGCTTCATAAAGTAAACCTTTATGCCAAGAGACCAGCACTCTCTCCATGTCCCTAATTCAGAAAATTTTTTGAAATGTGTCATCAAAATGTAACTTGGAATACTTAACACGTGGAGCAAAGTTCTCTTTACAGATAAGGTAACATTCAGTTTATAATCTGATTGACTGGACATGCATCTTGGAAGATGAATTGCTGCTTTCATTCCTCCTCTTAAGAAGTCTTATTGAGTTTACGACTGCCCTTTTTGCTTGAAATGGCCGTTAATAAATTCATAACTGTTTGTGGATAGTATGAAAAGGCTCTGAGATGTACATTGCTGTCCTGAGATGATCATATACCTTATTAACCTCGAGGACACTAGCATGTGTATGGGGTACATTTCACCCATTGCAATTTGAAGGCTTTCTCATTCTAACCTTAATTTTTTTGAAAATTATATTCATAGATTATTAATTTATATATTTTCACTTTGTAATCAGTGGAGTTACTTGAAAATTCATTTCTGATAAAAGCAATAAAAAATTATTTTCTGACAATGATCTTTTACAATTCTTTCAGGGTCAAATAGACGGAAGGAGCAGGGACACGAAGATTTCATTATTTTTCAAACCATGTCTGCTCATTTTTGATAATTTAAAGAAAAAAAAATCCATGTACACTATTGATACAAAGAACAACAATACTGTACTTAGTTGTAATGTAATCGGGCAGAAAAAAGGATACTATAAAGTATGTGCTGAGATAGTTTGACAGAGGTACATCAGGAGTCACGTGGTGTAAAAATTACCCCAGATGGACATCATCAGGTACTAAAGGCACCGCCTTGTCGCTGCAACCGTTCTCTTTAATTCATAATAGCTTCGGAATTCCAGAACCCTTTATGTGTCATCCAAGAATTTTCTTCTTGGTCTTCCTCTTCCCTTTTTTCCTGCAATATTCCCTTCCAGAATAATTTTTAGAAAATTGTTATGTCTAATCATATGTCCCAAAAATTTTGTTTTTCTTTTCTCAATATCCTGTAATAATTTTCTCTGTTCTTCCACCTCTTCCAGAACTTTTTGATTTGTCTTCTTATCAGTCCAACTAGTTTTTATCACACTCCTCCATATCCACATCTCAGCTGCCTGAAGGTGATTAATATCTTGTTTTTCTAATGTCCAGGTTTCACTGCCATACATCAGGATGCTCCATAGAAACGTTTTTGCAAAGGCCTTTTTAGTTTCAATATTCAGATGGTTTGATGTCAGTATATTTCTTTTGTTTTGGAATGCTTGTTTCATGATAGCTATTCTTCTTTTTATTTCCTCAGAACTTCTGTTATCATCTGTTATGTAGCTTCCCAAATAGCAAAATTTTGCTACTTGTTCAATGTTATTTCCTCCTATTTTTATAATTTTTATAATTGCCAGATGGACAGCGATACAATAAATCTATTGAAATGCAGTGATAAATTAATGAATAGCCTTGATTTCAGACCCTTAACATGTAAATAAATGCATTTTTTTAACTCTGGGATAAAATTTACCCCAATGCATATCCTCAGGTTGAGATTATCATGCATTTTTCATTATTTTGAAGTTTAACTCAGAAACTATCTGTGCTGGGCAGGTTTTCTCGGGGTTCTCCCGTTTCCCCTGCACTTCTCCCACCATACTTTCTCAGTCTTTCTCTATTTCCATGGGATAGTATAATAGACCTCCGGTTGCAGTGCTTGGCTTCTCTGCCACCCACTTTCACTACATAAACTCAGAAACTAAAACCTTTTCATTTATATGAATATATTAATATAACATATCAATGGTCATGTTCATTTCCTTAAAATTCATTTAGATTTTTTTTATTAAAAATATTATTTTGTGTGTTTGTAATATAACCTTCACTGTTTAAAGCAAACAGAATATTCCAATAAGATAACTTTGTAATTTTCCCTTTTATTATTTGGCTGAAGTTTTTTCTATTCAAAGGAAACAAATTCAACAGATTGAAAATAATAATAATAATACAAGAAAAAAAAGATAAATGCTTCATGAAGTGGAAATCTCAAAAGCAAAGAGGGAAAAAATGTGTAAAGAATTCAGTATTACAAGTAATAAATATCTTAATTGTTAAACAAAATTTAAAACAATTTTGTAATGACATCAAGTGACACCACCAAAAAAATGACTGAGTTTTTTTAATTGGGTACAGCTTACCTTTGTTAAAAGGAATCTGGTAAAAACTTTTGACATAATTTTTTTTCTTCTATTTTAAGAATATAAGAAGGTAAATCTCTTTTGTCTTAAGTAAACAATTTGGAAGATATTTATTTATTTATCAAAAACCATGCAAGATTTTCTCATAAATTTATTGTTTGGTGAAGTGGAACTAAAAGGAATGTAGCTGGTGATTCCAAGTAGAGTGTACTCATTAATAACTTAATAAATTTATTTTATAAGAAATGACCAAAATTAGTTGTTCAAAGGCAAATAACAGTAAAACTGCAGGGTGACACTAGTGTGTGTAGTCTATCAGGACATTTACACAAACAAATAAAACATAGAAAGATGTTGTATAATGACATCACTTAGTATCACATCCTTGATTGCGGTAAACCACACGCTATAGTGCCACCAACTGCAGAATATGAAATAAATATATTTTGGAAGTTAAAGGTGCTTTATCAAATTAAATATTCCTAAAATTACTTTGATTAAACAATTGGATTTTTAGAAATTTTAATTATTTAGTTAAAGTTAAGTAGATTTTTATTTTTGAACCCTTAATTTAAGTTTCAATACAAGAACATCATTGATTAAATATTGTACAGGACTGACCAGTTGAATGAGAAAGAAACCTGAAAATAAAGCCGTTCTAAGCAGAGTATTTATTTATTTACTAATAAGGAAACTAAAGGGATTGTAAGTTTTCCTGTAATATTTAACACCCACAGATTTTAATGTGCAACTCAATTAAACATAATAAAGAGAGCAACACACATTGAAATAGATCTGATGGTTTCAGCTGTTTTTGTTGACAAAGAATAATAATAAAAAGAAGAAAAAAAGTGTTTTTTGTTGTGTGTGTTACATAAAACAAGCAATGGAAATGAATATTCTTAGATATCTATGATACATCACCACATTTCATAATGTAAGCTATAATTATAACTTAAAGTATTTACATTTTATTAATGAATAGTATAAAAAATGTAGTTTCTTTGCACGTAAGTGCTTTTTTTTTAACCAAACATTCCAGAAACAATGTTGATATTTTTTTTTCTCTTTTGTAAACAGTTATAGGAATTAAAAAACATGAAGCAGCATTAGTAGCTCACAGCACAACCTTTTGATTCTTCATCTTTGATTAAATTTTTATTATTATATTTTTTAACTATCACATTTTCTGAGGATCTTATATCACATTTTCAGTTTTATGGCATAAATATAAGATTTTAAGATTTAACTTTAATTATTAGCATGAACAATTTGAATTATTTTTCTTATTTAATACTTTCCATTTTATTATTAGTACTTAACTACATTAAGTATTATGAAAATATTTTTACTGTTCTATGTTTTAAGCCAAGCTAAAGAACAGTCTATTTCATAAAATCTACAACTAACCTTTCCTTGGAAGGAATTTTAATTATTCTTTGGAAATCTTAGTGTTTTACTTTTATTTTGCCACTTTACTTGATTAAGAACAACAATAATCTGATTAAGTAAAAAAAGTCAATTTACTATGAAAGAGCACCAAGGCAGTGATGGATCTTTTTGACGCCATTCAATTATAAAACATGATTTAAACAAAAATTCTATAATAGCAAAGATTTTGATGCTCTTCATGATTTTTCTTCCTTCAACTCACTTAGTGATCCCTTTTTTGAATGATCTGAGACCAGGTAAAATTCTAAGGATTCTTTGACAATTGATTCAACCACTAAAGTATAACAATTCATAGGAACTAACAATGGTACTAACCCAAGTCACTGATTCAAAACATGATGGACGAAAGAGAAAGCAAATAGATTAATGAAAAATTACCTTTAAAATATTCAACTTAGGGATAGTCGATAAATATTACTGGGGGCAAAAAAAAGAGAATATTCAAAAAAATATTTTTTTTATCAATTTGAAATAAAAAGATTCAACTAAAAAAATCACTTTCTGGCTTTAGGGAAAATATTAAAAAAAAAATTAATCAAAATAATTCAACACAAAACAATGAATAAAAGTGAGATCAACATCAATCCTAAAAGTGTTAAATTTTAAATCATTTAATATTTTTTGTTGCCTAAAATTTAATAATACTTCTGAATAAACTGATAAGCATATTGATAATAACTCAAGGACTGACAAGCCTTCAGCCATTTCCGTACATGAGTAGGAGCCGATTCAACTCCTTGTGTTTGATGAAGGGCACTCCACATCACAATATCAGCCAATGTGTGGTTTTTGCCAACAAGCCAAGTTTGAGATCCAAGATGGGCATTTAATGACCTAAGAACAGCTGCACGTTCTTTGTTATTACCATGAATAACAGATACATGAGCAACTTCTAGCCAGTTATCAATAAGAGTGGCTGTTAGTACATCATCTTCATACGAAGGTGAAATATGACGAGCAAGATAACGAGCTACATTAATCTCCCCTGTTATTGGAATGTGGTTTCTCTCTAAGCCCACGTACAAAACAGCATCTAATCCAACATTTTCCCAAACAAGATTTATCACACACTGATATTCGTCTTTTTCATATTGATGGCAGGTACCATTTTGTAAAAAGCCTTGTAACTTTCCACAAGAATTTGATACATTCTCATGAACTTTAACATTTACCAACACTGACAACTGTTCTGAGAGTAAAGAATGCAGAACAAGAAGGGACCATAATGGTTGATTGGGATTAGCAATAATCATAATATTGGGATAAGAAACAGGCTTCGACAGCTCCTTGCTTGTGCCGGGAAGAACATCCTGTCCTGAAACATTTGGATTAATTGTACCATCGGAACTAATCACTCCCATTCGTTTCTGCATCTTCTGAATTTCAGCCCAAATATTCTGCAGTCTTTTCAAGATCTGCTCTTGTCTTTTTTCTAAGTTCTCCACTTCTTTTTCATGCTGAACTCCTGTCATAATATCAGGTCTGGAAAAATAAAGCATTCATTTAATTTTTAAATTTGTTTACATCTTATTTAGTTTTTACAAAATCAAATATCTATTCTAGAAGACCAGGCTTTTTCAAGAATTAATATCATGTTGATGTGAAAGAATTAGAAGATTTCATACTTTAAGTAAAATTTTATTATGTACTATTCAAAATATTAAAAGAATATATTTACCAAAAAAAAAAAAAAAAGAGTTACATTTAACACCAATGCTAAAAGTTAAAAGTTGTTAAATGGAATTGGCAAGATCATGTAGGATTTGCAAATGTATTTCATTCAATGCTAGATTCATATGTCCTGAGTGGGTCACAAAATTATTTCATTAAAAATAGAAATCATTATTTAATAACTTGTGTCATATAAATAACATTGCAGGCAACATTTTTGGCAGAAGTAACATCACCACTGAAACAAGTAAAAGAAATTTGTGTTGGATAGTTTAAAGTGATAAGATCTACAAGCTAGGAAAGGATTTATTTCAAATTATAATTATATAAATATAAAACATTAAATAAGCTTAATTTAATCAAAAATGTTCTTCACTTGTAAAAACTGCATTTCGTTGGTTGTGACTTCAAATGAACAACTGAAAGAAAACGTTTTCTCTCAAATCCCCTCCCCCAAAAATAAAATTGAGTAATATTTTTAGTGCCCAATTTGCAGCTATTGTGTTTGTCCTATCCATCTGTCCATCTCTAACCACACCCGAATGGAAGGGCAGATCACCAAATGGACCATCGTGTTAGGAAGTCCAAACACTGTAGGAATAGGGGATTTTTTTCTGCCTATCCAGAAAAATGTGGACAGAGCCGACTGTTTGTTTTGGCAAGTTTGCGAATATTTTCCTGCACCACTACTGACCCGATTGACTTGAAATGCTTTAGTTTAGTGTCTACTATACAATCTATATTTTTATTCGACCGTATCTATAACAGTTTGTGGACACAGTCGTTGTGTCCGCAATTTTTATAGTTTGTAAAGAAACAAAGGTTTGTTAATAATTCTATAATGAAACTTGAAAATTTGACCTTGGGATTGGCCTCTAAAGTAAATCCTCTGTTAGGGCTATTCACAGTTACAATACATATAATTCCTCAATCATGTGCATGATATATAATTAAAATAAGTATATGTACACCAAAGAGCCATTACATTATGACCACCCCCATCCTAGATAAATGAGCAAGTAGAACGAACAGTCACATATCAATGAATACACAGCAGTATACCTACAACTGCAGAACCGACTTTCTGTTAGTAGTGTGTTCAATATCAGAATGGGAAAAGCTGCCAATTTATCAGAGTTTGATAAATGACAAATTGTGATGGTACGACATCTAGGACCAGTATCTCTGAAATCGTGCGGCTTGTGGGTACTGTCGTGAGTACATAACAAAAGTGGCGCAAGTATGGGCAAACAACAAATCGTTGTCGACTGCAGCTCATTGATGCCAAATGCAAGCAGAGACTGTCGTGCGTTGTTCATAGCAATCGGGCCACAGTCCGAATAAATCGCGTGCAGCTACAACAGTGGTGAACAGGGCAATATTTCACAGCGGACAGTACATTGAACCCTTCTGCATATGGGACTGCTTAACCACAGACCCCATCGGGTCCCATTGCTAACTGCACTCCATTGATGAAGGCGCATAAAATAGGAAAAAGATCATTGACATTGGACCGTGGATGACATGAAAAAAAGTCACCTGGTCCGACAAATCCAGATTCCTGGTGCATCACAGACAGCCTAGTGCACATATGCCGATTACCATCAGAAGCTATGGCATCTGGATGCACTGTTACGTGGAAACAGATCGGCGGAGGAGGTATGATGCTATGGGAAATGTTTTCATGGGGAATTTAAGGGACCATTAACCTTGTAGTTCCTATACCATACAAATTCAAATTACTATTTTTACTTACCATTATAAAAAAATACTTAAAATTCATACACACATTTATATCTTGACGTTTTATAGTATTACCATTTAAAATTTATTTTTTCGAAAAGAAAAAGAAAAACTTTTTTAATCATGTTTATTCTTCCTAACAATTTAATTTTTACTCTATTTTTCTCTTATATCTTTATAGTTCCATATCCGTTATGCATGCGCAGATTTAAGGGGAGGGGGGACCTCCTCCTTCTCTCCTTGACTTGGACGATAAGTAAAAATAATACTGTAATTATAAACTGTCGCCCTGTTTTAATCCTGAAAACACGATCCCCCTTTTAAGAAACGTTTATCAGAGACATAATTCTAAAATAATTAATAAATTGAATAATACTTTTAAAATTTGTGAACTCTTATCTGAATCAACCTTGTGTACTACTGATGGGTTTCCTCAGCACCTTATGATTAATGAAATGGACCATTCATGCTGAAGATAAATGTCATGCCTTGGTTTTAGTTCACTGCAAGAAGAGCAAATCCCTTACAAACAATGGGAGGTTTTAAAACAAGGAAAATAGTCAAAAAAACAAATTGGGTACTTGGAAAATTTTCAAAATGACTAAGTAAGAAGGATATCATTAAAAATTTGAGACCAACGTTCAAACTGATATCTCAAGACAGCCTGTTTCACTCTGACTAGGCAATCATCAGTTGAGAGTAGTCAGAATGAACAAAGTAGGTCTCATAACGGAGGTGTATTTGAGCTTGAGTGGGGAAAGAAATGGAACCTCCTTGAATATAAACTAAAAACATAAAAACATATTAAAAATAAAGAAAAAGAAAATTCATGTGCTGGGCTCTGCCAGCCTCAATGAATTTCTTATGCACATATAAATAAAGAAAAAGTGCCTAAAAATGTCCAAACACATTAAAATTTGAGAACCAATGTTCCTAAGTGACATCTCAAGACCGCCTGTTTCACGCTGATTAGGCAATCATCAGACTGAATAAATATTAATAATAAGTAATTAAAAAAAACTTATTTAACTTTAGTTTGTGATCAAATGCTTTAACTTTGATAAAATTTTTTGTTTGATAACTTTAATTTAAAAAACTAATTGGATATCCAAGAATATTACTTAAAATATATTTTGCTATAAAGATAAAAAACAAATTAATAATATTTTTCATCTGAAGTGAGTTGAGAAGTTAACTAGTACAGCAGCTAAAAATAACCATGCCTAAGACTTTCTAATATTGATTACTGATTTAAAAGACACTTTTTGCTTTCTTATCCGAACTGATCTAATAGTTTTCACAACAAATTTCAGTGGCCAGCATGGTCTAGTGGAGTAGACGGCTTTCTCCCATGAGGCTGATACGCCGGCACCTGGGTTCAAATCCCGGCGGCGGCTTGGACGTTTACTTTCTTTCCTGTGTTTGTCGTCGTCTTCTTCTTCTCTTTCTCTGTCTATGGCATTGAAGGATGTGAAGATTTCAAATGGAAACAAAAAATTTCACCTTTTCTGACCTTTGTAGGGTTAGTGCGAGAAATCCAGAAGGATAAAAGCACACGTGGGATGTGCCCACGGCCCAATAAAGAAAAACACAAACAAATGTCAGTGTCTTCATCCTAAGTCACCAGTAAGATGAAGAACCATCACATGCATTGAGAGGGTAATGTCTACCTTGCAGATATGCAGAATGGACAGTTAAGAGTCCATCATTAAAAAATTCGTTTTAATTGCTAATAACTCTTAAGTGAATTAGTGTTTTACTAATCAGTACTTTGCAGAGGTTCTCAAGAAATACTTTTGAAACTGGAGCTTTTCAATTATTTTGAAAGAAAACTTCTTGAGAAATGAGAATCCATAAGGAATTAAATTCATTTGAAGAATTGTTAATTACAATCACTACTGTTTTTAATACAAAGTGAAAACATATTAGTCATTTAGAAAAGAAATTACTCAATGTTAATTGGTTCACCTTTAGGAGAATTTTTTTTTTTTTTTTTTAAAGAAAAGCTCAATCAGTACTTGGTTACCTAAAAAGCTCTTTAATATTTCTTTGATCTGGTCAAAATCTAAGAAATAAAACTAGAAGTTTTTGAGGATTTCAACTAAAAACAAGCAATTTCTCAGTGCAAATAATAAAAAGTTGTCCTAACAGATCTGATGGAGAGTTAGTACAAATCAAGGAATACATAAAGATAAAGAAACTAGACAATCAAAATTCCATTAAAATCAAGAAAAAGAAATGAAAAATAGATTTCTCCAGTTATTTTATGCTCTTTCCTTAAGATTGTCATTACAATTTAAAATATTTCCTTAAAATACCACAATATGCAACTTGATCATTCATAGGTCATTTGTTGTCTACAGGAAATAACAAAACGAGATCTTTTATAAAATAAACAGTGACAAAAAAAAATCAAAGCCCCATTAATGAAACATAGTTTGAATGAAACTTTGTTAAGTGCCATTTGGATGAAAAGAACTGGAATTGATTCAAATTTCTCAGTGAAAATAACAATAGCAGCATTATTACATTATCAGGATTGTGTGGAGCCACTTTTGGCTGCTATGCATGCCGATATATAGCATAGCATGAAGTAAAACAATATCCCGATGTTGTCTTGTGGCAGATCAATGCAAGCGTGTTGCAACTACTACTATAAATTGCCTGATGTTCGACGATGGATACAGTTGAAGTCCTTGCATGTCCCAGACATACTCAATTCAGGACAAGTCTGGGGATCTGGCTGGCCCAAGGATTTGAATTGCTGGGAAGTGTGCAGTGTGTGGATTATCCTATTGGAAAATTGCTCCTGTCAGGCAGGACACAAAGGGCAAAATAATGGGTTGCAGGATCTCCTGCACATATCATTGTGCATTTAAAGTTCCTAGAATCACTATCTGAGGAGATCTTCTGTCATAAGAAATGGCTCCATACACCATTACACTAGCTGTAATGGTTGTGTGACTCGACAATATTGCCAGGATTTAATCGTTGACCAGTCCTTCTCCATACACAGATGTGATGATCTTCTGCTGCAAGGCAGAAGTGGGACTCATCATGAAACACAATACGAGACCGTTAGAGAGTAGATCTTGCCTCTCACACATGGCACCACTCTAGACATAGCCTTCGATGATGGGTTATTAAAGGATAATGGGAATGAATCCCAGCATCTGTAATTTGTCTAGCAATAGTGCAGATAGATTAACGGTTACTGTATGCCACATCTTTCTAGATGGTGGAGAGTGAAGCTGCAAAACCGAATGGCTCTATCAATGGTACTGTTGGGCCGACAAGAGCCTTGGCAACATGAATCAGTGCCCTAAAGCAACTGTGAATTCCAGCACCTTCCCACAGAAGCACCACTATAACTCAGATGGCGAGCGATTGTTTACAGGGCCAGATGGCTTCTTGGAGTCCCACACTGTGGCCTCTCTCAAAATCCTGCAATGGCTCGTAGAATCTTCAAGTGTCGTCAAGGCATCACTGATGGAAAACGGTTCCACAAAGCTGAATGTGTCTAGTAAAATTCTGAGGGCCCTTACATGCACCACAAGATGAGCACATCCATTGAACCATAGGGGTGATGGCGATGTTTCTTGAAAACTAAATTTTAATCATTTGCATATCTAATGGGAAGGTGGTTGCATACAGAGTTTATTTCAATTCAAGGTGCTTCAATTTCTTGGTCACCGATTATAAAACTCAAAGGGTGAAAGACAAGACAGAGTAATGGCTGATCATAGAGTTCAAATATATCCAAAAAATGTAAATCATCACTGTTTTTGAAAGTGAGAACTCAATTACTTTCACTAAAAGATTTGTCTGCAAATTATTTATTTAATCTAATGCTCAGACATTCGGGCATTTAAAAATCATGAAAATTCTTGCATTTAAAAGCAATGATTATCACAAAATGTCGGCTTATTTTGAATGTTATCTTTAAAATATCTAAAAATGCCTAAGTAAACACATTTTTTTTTTTCTTAATAAGTAAATAAGATTTAGTCGATTTTACAAATGTTTCATCAATGCCTAGACCTTTCTATTTATTTAAGAAAAATGTATTTGATGTATATGATCCTATATGCAAAGCTGAGTTAAATCACAGCTTTGTATTTTTTTTTTTTTTGGTCACTAGAAAGAATAACCTCCTATAGGAATGTGTAATACAAATGACAGCTTTTCAATATATCTTCTCAGTGAAACAAGATTCGGAACCTAGAATAGAGATTCATTTAATATCAAAAATATTTTCATGATTGTTGAGGAATCATTCTGAGACTTAGCTAACACCTGCTATTACTGCTCAATATAAGCTATTATTGATTTTCAGTTCATGATTCTAGATATGTCTTAATAAGGATAATTTTATAAGTCTTTTATTTTTTTATATAGATCATTTTATAAGGAAAGGATTTCAATTCATCTGGGATTACCAGGGTTCAATAAGACAAGCGAATACAAACAATTCATTCTTATAGATGTTTGTGTAGGACAAAATAATGGTAAACTTTGCTGCTAATGAAGTTAAGATTTCACTGACAGTCAATTATGATTAATAAATCAATGAAAGATCGGTCAGTTTGCTTTCTATGCTGTAGACATTATATTACATCAAATCATATTTTACAATTTTTTATGATTGAATAATCATAAAAAATTTTAAAATATAATTTCCTGGAACTTTTTCAGTTATAGAAACAATAAAACTAAAAATAAAAAAAGAGAAACTGTTCCTATTTCTCAAAAGAGTAGGAGGAGTTCATGGAATTTTCATTTATATTCTTGTAGAACTAAGCAAAGAAATCCCTGAAACTTCCTAAGAAATAGAACAAAATGTGAAATGAAGTAGAAGTCATTAACATAAAAAGTTTGGATTAAAAAAAATGACTTAAATCTAAAATTTCACAAAAGATGACTAGATTACAGAAACACTGTTAATATTTGCTAGATTTCTCATAATAAGGTATTTGAAGATTATTTTCTCTCATCAATTTAATTATTGATATGAGACTTAGTTAATGAATGAACCACTACTGTGTTGTTGTTTTTTTTTTTTAAATTGGTTTAATTTATTTATTTTTTGAGAATGATGTAATTTCACATAAAAATCAACTAAAACTTGGTAAAAATTATGATGTCAATAATGGGTAAAGAGAGAGACATCGTAATTAAAAAAAAAAAAAAAAACTCAATTCCTTCACCCTTACCCTCAAACAAACCTCTTCCACACAATGAAATGTTTGCTGCCAATCTCAGCTGAATCTCTGGGAAGAGACTTGGAAGCTTCTCCTTGTTATTGTTAGTAGTGACCTTTTTGTTACAGATAAACATGTTGCTTTGCTGATTTTTTTTTCTGTAAAAATGTTTGTGACAACTATTAGTCAGCAATTAAATGATGGTGCCTACTTTTAGAGGTAACGGCACTTAACAGTAACTGGGAGCAAAAGGATCATTCGAGTTATAATAAAAAAAGGTTTATAATTGCTGTGCAATGCTTAATAATTAAAATAAAATCTATGAATTATGGTATGTTTATATTAAACTGGACAAAAAAAAAAACAATAGATCCTTGTCCCATAGTAGAAATGAAAAGTTGGTGCCAGTGACAGAATTGGTTTATGGATGATAGTGATATCTTCATTTGTTTAGCTAAAGTCCATGAATAATTTAATCATTAAGAGTGCAGAATAAAACTGGCTTTTTACAGAAACAGAATTTGGAAAGGAATTTCTTTAAAAATAACAAACTTGCTACATGATGTTCTCACCAGTAACACTAATATTCTTCTCACAGTAACAGACAAAACTATCAAGAAACTTTTAACAGTAAAGAAAGCTTTCTATAAAGATTGGTTATTATAATTACAAGGATCAAATAAACCGTAAGCTAATTATATCGTTCATCTTACTTAAATAAAAAAGAAGAACAAGGGATGTAGATCTGCTGAGATTTTTAAACCCATTTCTGGACTATGTTGTTCAATATCCAAAATAGGGAAACTGAAAATGTTGTAGGAACATTGTAATAAAGTGACACTTCCTTGGCAGACTATTACTGATTAATCAATGAGATTATTAACAGAAATACTAAAATACTGCATAACAATAAATGGGAATAAAGGACATTTTGTTCTGAGAATAATTTTGATTGATTTAATACTTTTTTATTATTAATATTCTGACACTGCTGTCTCTCTTCTTTTCACTTAAGTGAAAGTGGTCCATGTTTTGAAATGGAAGCATCAAATATATAAGTACAAAATAATGGTTTTTCTCATATTCTATTACAAACAATTTAAATAGATTTAGTAGAAGATAAGATTTCTACTATCAAGACTATTCTGAAAATATAAACTGTGGGAATGGAAATTCAACCAAAAGTTTGTTGAAAGGGGACTAATCTCTTAGTGGCATTTCTTCACTAGTGAACCTCTGTTGCACTTGCTATTATCTACCATAATAACATTCTCATTATATTCTTTATATTTTGTTGACACAACTATCAAAGAAAATAGGGGATCATTAAGTAGATGTCCATCTTTGTCTACTAAATAGTGTCATATGAAGATTTCTATTTCAGTGTAGCAGTGAAAAGATAATCATTAATAGTATATTATATATCAATACAGCAAATGAGGGTTATAATCCTAATATCCAAAAATATTCCAGAAAGTAATAATAAATGTTATCATCTGAAGAAATTATTTCCACTCAAATTTTAACTAAAATGAAACTTGGGAAACTTTCCATTTCTTACTAAAGCGAAATTTTTAAATATTATTAATTTTAAAGCAATTTATAATAGTAATGTTCTTGAAATAAGGGAAAGGATTACAAGGAATAAGGAAAAAAAAATAAAACACAGAACAACAAAATTTAAATAAATAAATAAAAAAACTTTATTGGACAGAACTGGGATTTTTAATACAATAACTGAAATAACTTACAAGCCTAATAGCAGAACATGCAATGAATTAATTATTGCCATGCATTCCAAAATTTACATAAAAGCATTAATTTTCAAAAGAAAAAAAAAAAGCACAATAAAATTGCAATAATTTTTAATAAATGTACAGACACTCAGGTATTGCAATTGTTATTTTAATAAAATTAGCATGCTGTGTTTCAAAACTAAGACTTTTTTTATTAATTTATTTTTTGAACAATTCAAAAATAAATAAAAAACTAAATGAAGCTTTTCTTTCTTTCTGAATTATTTTAAAGTGAAAAAAGTAAAGAAATTGATTTAAATCTAATTTCTTGTTTAATACTTAATGTGGGATGAAACCAATTTTTAAATCCCTCATTTAAGGAACAAAAATTACAAGACTTAAATATGTCTTGAACATTTAATGGGTGGAATGTACTTGTACTGAATGGCTATAATGCCAACATTAATAAAACTCATTTATCAAATTTTACATTAAAATAAGGAAAGATGTTGTAAGACAAGAAACATAACAAAAAGGTACAATGTTATGTCCTAATACATTCACAAGAAATGACAATATTTCTAATAATGGCTGTTTATGTAAATTAGCATCTCTACTTCAAATGGACTCATGTTAGAGGAATCACAAAATCAAATCAAATTCCCAGAATCCTCATCATTTACTGAAAGGGGCATTATCTAAACCTACACACAACTTATTTTATTTTTCTTCTTCATAATATTTAAAGTCTAAACACAGCAGAGACTTTTTTTTTTTTTTTTTAATCTTAACTTAATTGTTTCATCCTAATATTAAAAAGCAGTTAGCTAAATTAAATAACAATTAATATAAAATAAGTTTTTTTGTAAAACTAAATATTTATTTTTCTTTTTGCTGAAATTTAGCAGACTACGCATAAAAGCAATGTCAAAATTGGGATTAGCAAAACAAAATCAAAACTAATGTCAAAGGAGGAGGAGGTTTGTTTTTATTAATAATAATTTAGTAGTGGAAGAAACAAAATAGTTACAATTTTAAATCCAAGTAAAAAAATTAATATGTCTAGAAACATTAACAAATAATGTCTTGGGTTCTTTCCTATCATGCAATCAATTGTTATAAATCTGTCTTATTTAATTTAAACAAAGCAACTACTTTTTTTTTTTCCTCAAAAGTTAGTGAAAACAATAAATTCTGCTGTAAATAAAAGTAACAAAACATACATTTAACTGAAATAAAAAAAAAAAAAAGGCAAAATACTGAAAGTAATAAAACTTACTTAATTGTTGCTTTCAATTAACAAAATAATGGAGTAACAAACAAAAGATAAAAACAGACAAGGATGAAAAATTATATCAATGTTTGTCTACAATCATTAAAACAAAGTACATTAACTAATATTTATTTTGTAACAAATCATAAACTATTAAGAAATTCTTTTTCTTCATACATTTCATCAAACTGATTCCAAATTTAATGTAATCAGGTTTTACAATAGAGTAAACCTGTATGTGATGAAAATCAAACATAACAATTTATATCAACTGATGTCAAAAATTTCACTAAGTTTGAAAAGAAAAGTTACTTGGATTAAATCTTGTGTATTGTCCAGTTTTCAAAGTCAGCTATCTAATAAATAATTATAAATTTTAAACATCTTAAAATTAATGTTAGGTATTTAACAAGTGTATTCTTTTCTTCTCTTAGATCACTGTAATAGTAAATTTTTTATACCACTAATCATTATTATGTTAATTTCATAGAAAAAAAAATCTACTGCATTGTTAGTCTCAAAATTTCTTAAAGATTAAGATTTGGTAAAATAAAATTAAGTAGTTTTTAAGATGGATTTCTGATACTGATATTAACCATAAATTTATATTCAAAAACTTAGAAGTATAATTTTTCAGGAAAATTTTTAAAATCCACTCAATCCAGATGTAATTAAAAAAAGGCACCATACATTGTATTAATTAAATTACTGAGAATATCATAACTCTATCCATAGTTTATTTTCTAATGTCTCATTTTAAAACTATACATCATTTCAATATTTTTCTTAAAGAAATTTAAATATGGTTTAACAAATAATTTTCTTTATATATTCTTTAAGGGAAAAATATATATAACATTGGTAAAAACCTTAAAGTAGTCGATCAACATTCTTAGGTGGTTAGGCCTTAAATGTATCAAATAACAGGAGTGTAGCTCAAATTAAATAACATGCCTTCAAAACTTCTCATATTATTTCATCATTCCTTTTTGTAGAGTGCTAATAAAGCAAAAGAACTCCATTTCCTTATATGTATTGTCACATGACAATACTTATTGAATTAACTGTGCTAGAAATGCTAAATAAATGCATTGCTCATTGACTGTCTCTGAAAAACTGAATGACTATATCCTTAAAAGATATATTTGTACTCAATTATTTAATATATATTACAAAGAACAAAAATACTTTTCTTTTTGAAGCCATTGTCGATATCTAGGAACAGTTTCCTAATTCTTATTCAACCAAGGACATTCAAAAGCTTAATATCAGTTAAATGCAGTTGTTTTTGGTTTTCATTTTCTGCACGAGCTTCATTTTCTGCTTATTTAATTAATACAACAGTTTCAATTCAGCGATGTTTTCTTTTATAATGTATCTATACTAACTGCTGATTTCTTTCGATACCTAATTTCTTTCAATTGAAAAAAGTATATCAAATGTATCTAATTCACCTACTGAGAGAAAATAATTTAAAAGCTAGTAACACCACTATCATATATATACAAAATCAATGCAATCTGTCTTCAAATTTGTGTTTTTATACTGCATAAGATGCAAAATCTAAATTTTATAACTTTGAAGTAAAAAATCTAAATTTATTTATGGATAGATTTTCAAGTACTGGTGATTTTTAACCTAGAACATTGTACATCCATGATTAGCAACATTCTGAAATTGATTCATCAAGAAAAAGTTAATATCTCAAAAGTACAAATGTGTCTGTTTAAAACTTTGTGGAAGAAGTATTTTTAAAATAGATAAACACATTGGAAGGCAAAGTAACAACCACTGAAGTCAATAACTTTTTGGCAATTGTCTTTTGTTTAAAAAATGAAATGAACAACACACTAAGACTAACGATAAAAAAATACTTATGTGCAGCAGCCCCTCTTCAAAACTAGTTTGTTTTTTTTTTTTTTTTTTACCGGATAGAACCTGAGTAGAAACACAGATGGATTATTCCATAAAATTATTTTAATGTGTGTGATAATTTTGCACAGGAGCCCAAAAGGTTCCACGTAAGTATTTTGTATCATTTTAAATTAGTCTTAAGGGTATTGTTCATTATTTAATTATTGCACATGTTAAAATGTCTTTTGTAATGGAAAAAAAGATTATAAAATTTCAAACAAAAAAACAATGAATACATGGAGAGTTATTTAAGTAAACTAAATTATTGAATTATTTCAATATTTTAACTTAGGAGCTTAAAGATATGAGAAACCACAACTGTCTTAATATTTTATTTCTCGTTTGGTTTCAATGTTAGATAGTTAATATTTCTTGTATCTTTATTTCTAAATGAGAACTAAAGAGAGTGTGCTAACAGAAGTAGGATTAAAAAATGATAATTTCTTAAAATACTGAGTTAAGAAATAATTACTTAATGTGGTATTTAAATTATGACCATTGAAAAGAATATCATCTTTCTTTTTAAGTCCAAAGCTTAAGATTATGCAGGTTTAAGAAGACTGAGATATGAAACAGATTAAATCAATAATTTAAGAATAAGCTCAAATGAGATTTAAAAAAAAAAACAATTACTTATCAAGACGGCAAATAGGATTATCGTGCACCATTTGCAAATTCACTTTATGGCCAACCAAATCCCTGATGTTATCAATATGATATTTAATCATTGTTGGCCTAAATAAAAGAAAACAAAAATTAGTGAATCACACTTCAGCAAGTTTTAAATTACTAATAATTAATAATTTATTTATTTGATTAGATTATTAAAAAAAAGAAGCTTTTTTATATGTATAACTAGATATTAACCCTTAAACCCTACCCGGGGATCCACCAAACCCCAGTGATTAACTTTTCACCTGTGGCATGTGCAGAAAACCCATCTGCGCAGCAGTGAACATACTGCACCTAGGTGTGAAGAATGTGTCACCAAAAACAATTATTTTTTTTGTATTGCTTATTAAGCTTTCTTTCTTAATAAATAATATGTTTGATTAAATTGTTTTTATTTCATAAGTATGAATGTTTTAAATATTGGGGTCCCTGGAACCCCTGGATAGTAATAGTGTTGTGTTTCTCCTAGGATGGGTAGGGTTTGAGGGTTAAATTTTAAAATAAATTAATTTATATTAGTTAAGAGAAATTCAAGTAGGATCAAAGGCTTGAGTGACTGATGAAAGGATAAACAGTTAAGAAATAAAGACTGAATGAGGAACCACTGGAAAAGAACCTGACTGAACAGGAAAAAAAAAAATTGTGAAAAACTAGAGAACAACTCAATAATTTAACCAGAAGAATGAAAGGAGGGCTCTTATCACAAAAAAAAAAAAACAAAAAAAAAAAACAGGGTCAATTTTAAGAAATGCTAATCTAATATAGAAGCTTGCCTTGGTTAATGTCAAAGTTTCTTTTATTGAGTAATTGTCATACTAATAAGAATGAAACAAAGACTGGCTGTTTTAAGATTTCATCTCACAAAAGGGCAATGCACAGGCCATGTCCTCTCCTTATGAGTCGTCTCAATGTCAGTAATGATCAATTTTTAGCTGAAAGTTTAGCAATCTCACTTTTTATTTCCTAATGACCCCTTTGACAAATATAGATCAATCAAGAAGAATAATTTTTAATTATAACATGTGAAGGCAATTCATTATGACATCATAGCCATTCAGCATCACTTCCTTTTTTAAAATTAACATCACTTATAATTATAGATTTTACAGGAGGACTCAACTAAAATGAACTGCTCTATAAATAGTACCAGGTGTTAGAATTAAAGTAACCCTACTCTCAACTCTCTGGAGCAGTTTCTTAATCAACATATCTCAAGGAAAATTGATTGTTGTTGTTGTGTCCCTGGTCATACAGTCACACTCTATGATGGGGAATTTTTATTGCTTTACTGTCATTCAGATATTATTATCCAGGAGGCATCCTAAGGTGACTTCTGCCTCCTTTGAAGAGAAACAAACACTGAAGAAGAAAGAAAAGTCCAAGCCCCGTGCCGGGATTCAAATCCAGATTCCGACATAACTGCCTCATGGCAGGCCGCTGTCTAGACCAATCAGCCATGCCGGTATATGCTAATTAGACTGTGACGAAGTGATTTCCGATGAAAAAGAATTGGTTCAAAGTTTCCCCACCAGGCAAAAATATGGTGTTGTAAACACAGTCTGAAATTCAACACTACAATAAGACGACTTTATTATTCAAAGACATTTACAGAACGTGTTCAATATGTGCTCCAGCTAAGTTGATTACATGCTAGTTGTATAACACAACATGATTCCTTGAAAGAAAAGGGTTCTTTAGAGATCACTGTCTTCATGCAAGATGGAGCAACACTGCAACCAGTGAAGGAATTGCTTTATGCTATCTTTGGCAACAATCGCATAATATTCAGAGCCTTTCCAGATGAGTGGCTCCATGATCTCCAGACTTGAAACCCTGTGATTTCTGGCTGTGGGATATCTGAAAAACCGTCTTAATGAGGAAGGCGTAAGGTCTCTGACTGATCTGAAGGCAAGCATACAGCAGCATGTTGCTAACATTCCACCATAAATGCTTCATGTAACAATTGATCACACAGTATTACGCATCCAGCATGTAACTGACGTAGCTGGAGCACATATTGATCACATTCTGTAACTGTCTTTGAATAACAAATTTTGTTTTATTATTATAGTGTTGCATTCCAGGTTGTGTTTACAGTGCTGTATTTTCGTCTGGTAGCAAAATTTCAAACCATTTTTTTTCCTGGGAAATCGCTTTCCCATGGTCTAATTAGCATATATACCAATTTTCCTTAACATATGTTGATTAGAACAAGCTCCAGAGAGCTGAGAGTAGGGTCACTATAACCATTCTGCAGTTCCTTCACGGCCAAGGCCTTTTTGTGGCCATTCATTTCATTATTCCAGAGTTGTTTGTAAATCTAACAACTATTTACTTCTTCATTTTCAAAATAGCTTTGGCTGTAGTAATTGATACTAATTTCAAGAATTTAAAGACACAAAAGGACATGATCCATCAACTTTAAATTTTTTAAAAAATATATCAAAAAAACTATAAATACTACATGCTCTTTCTTCCTTTTTTTATTGATTATTCATGGGAATCTGATATACCTGCATCTGGATTCAATTCTAAGAGGGGTGTTTGTTCTCTTGTTTTTTTTTTCCCAATTGTTTATAACCATTTCATTGTCTTAAGCCATGTACAGGGCAGCGAATCTATTGACATTTATAAATTATGTGTGTACATGTTGTTCTCTGTGTGTTACTTTTCTTTGAACAGACAGAATTCAGTGGTTCAACCAAACTGGCAAGTTATAGTCCAAATGTTAGTATTTAAACTTTTGTTTTCATTTTCACATTTACAAATTACATTTGATGTTTTATAGTCAAAATTAGATATCTTTATAGGATTATCAGGAAAAGAACAGGGATGTTGTTTGAAAAAAAAAAAAATAGATTTACCTCTCTAATGATAATCCCCAAGCTATAACTTTAACTTCTTCTGGAAGACCCATTGGCAGCAACATTTCTGGCCGGAAAATACCAGAATTTCCCACTTCTACCCATTTCTGTAAGCCTTCATGATAACTAAAAATTTCCATGCTAGGTTCTGTATAAGGGTTATATGCAGGCTTGAAGCGTAATTTACTTATTCCTAAAAGTAGAAACAATTGATAATATTATTCAGATAAACAATTTGTGAAGCTAAGCAAACTATACTATCAACGAACTTTTTTTAATGTATTTATCTTAAATTTAATGCAAAAAATTTTAATTTACAACCATTATTTATTTTAAAAAGATAGATTTACTTATGGTTTCACTTTATTTCAATGCATATATATAGACATCCACTGTTTTTTCTTATTTATTAGTTTTTCAATATTTGTTTGGTTAATTGTGGGGGTGGGGAACCCAAAAATTAATTTAAAAAGATTTTGTTTTAGTTTTTAAATAATGAAATGTGGCAACTATAAGCTCTCAATATAAATTGGAAAGGCCAATACAAGTTTTGTATTAATCTATTTTTCTTTTTCTCCTCCCTCAATTAAGTACTGAAACAGCCTTGAAGATCTAATTTTATTCTTTAAATGTAGTGAGAACAGCATTCATGACTAGAACAAATAAAAACAATTTCAGTAAAAAACAATACCTAACAAAGTAATAAATTAAGCAAAACTGATTTAAAGGCATTTAATTTCTGAGTAACTTCATTTTTCCATGAGTTTCAAAACATACCAAAATTGGCTGAACAAATTGCAATAGGTACAACTTCAATATTAGCAATAGTCCAATGTTCTCAATTGAACTGATGATTCAGACTGTAATCAAAATCTCACTAAATAGCTAGTCAACAGTAGTAGTTTAGTTACACATTTCAAGTTGCAGTTCTACTGTGAGAGTCAGAGGACTTTGTTTAAGATAAGAGCCTCTTAATATCAATCTCAATCTGTTTGCATTGATAAACACTAAGTAGCTTTAATCGTTTGCTTGTGAGCAGAAACCTACTGAAGTTGTCAAGTCATGATATCTCAGCTAATAAACTTATACAACAGAAATAATAAGTGCTCGCTAACATTGTATTTTATATTTTCTATACAGGGTGTTTTAGAAATACTTTTACATTCTTTGGGGGCGGGTTCCTAACACTTAAACAAGAACTAAAGTCCATATAAATATGGGTCCAGAAATGAATAGTTTTCGAGAAAAACGTATTGTATCATTATTCAATGTAGGTGTGTTTGTTATTGTTTTGTTTTGTTGGCACAGTACGATGCAAGAAAACATATCGCAAATATTCATAAAATGAAACACAAATAAGCAAAATAGGGAATGAAGGAATTAATAAACGGTGTTGTAAACCAAAAACAAACAATTAATTGATTCAGAAATGAATAGTTTTTGCACAAAACATAGTTTGCAGTTATCATTGTATTGTTATAGGAGTAAAAAAAATAATTGTTGCTGCAGCCGTGTTTAACTTCATTCACATTCACTAACTTATTGACATGTGTTTTATTCAACACTGTTTATTAAATCATTCATTCCTATTTTGCTTATTTGTGTTTCATTTTATGAATTTTTGCAAAACGTTTTCTTGCATCATACTGTGCGAACAAAACAAAACAAGAAACAAACACACCTACATCAAATAATTTGATATAATACGTGTTTCTCGAAAACTATTCATTTCCGGACCCATGTTTATATGGACTTTTGTTCTTGTTTTAGTGCTGGGAACCCACCCCCAAAGTATATAAAAGTATTTCTGAAACACCCTGTATATCTGTTTACACAATTAACTTGCCTGAATGTTAAAAATGATTTAACAATTAAAAGTTAAAAATTGAGATGACCTCATAAAGAGCAGTTTTAACAACAAATTTGCTAATTTTTAACTTGCAAACACAACATTATCATGACACTGAATTTTTTTCTAATTTTTATAGCATGAGGTCTTAATTGTTTTTCAGTAAAAGTAATTTTGTAGCATTACAAAACAACAAAAATTGATTCATCTTTGCAAAAAGGTATTCAAGAGGTATTCTTTCATGTGTTCTTCTCTTGAATGAAACAACTTCTTGTTTTAATCCTAACTACTATTATAAAAGTGAAAATCTGTAAATTTCTTTGTTTGTTTGTCATTCTTTCACGCCTCAACAGATCGGAATGAAATTTTGCAGACAGGTAGTCTAGGACAAAGAGTACATCGTAGGCTACTTTTCATCCTGATCGATCAAGTAGTTCACGGGAGATGAATGAAAAAGTTCTGGGCTGTCCATACATGGCACTAGCGCAGTTGTCAAGGAGTACATTTAAAATATTCCCAAAACTGGTGATAGATAGCACCCTTACAGTTTTAAATCGCACCTCAGATCTGAATAAAAAATATGATATGGTTAATACGTTGGATTTCAGTATTGTACTGGTATTGTTTAAAATTTAAACTTTAATTTAGTTTCAGTTCTACGTTTTGGTTTTTATTTTATTTGATGTAATTTGGTTTTTCAAATAACTAATGCCAAAGCTTCTGGAGCGAAACGATGGTAGCTGGCTAGTAAATTATAAAAAATGCAAACCTACCAATACAATTAGTTCCAACACAGCTTTAAATGTTTCTGATCTCAATGATGGAAAATTTACATCCAATTCACAGCTTGCAGAATTCAGAGATGTTTTCATATTAAGTAAATACTTATTTCCAAAGGAAGATGCATCTCATCAAACTCCAAATTTGTTATTAAAATTTTCACACTTGAAGATGTGTCAAATAATGCATTATAATGTCTGTCTGTCTGTCTTGCAATCAATGACAGCATGGCTGAAAGAAGTGAAGATGAAGTAATGTTTCTTGAAATGTGTTATTCTCGGGGACTGACTGAGGTAATATATATCTAATGGAGATGTACACTGAAGCAAACAGCTCTCAGGAAAAAAAAGTTAATAAACCCAGGTTGAGAATCCCCAAACTCTGTGTTTAAGCATACATACTTTTAGAGATATAGTAATTCTTAACTCTTGCCTTCTAAACCAAATAAAGTGAATATTAATTAGAAACATTCCTTATATTAATGCTTCCCTACAAGCAATAAAAAAAAAAATCTTGGGTTTTATTTTAAACAACATATTAAAAAATATTCAATCAATAAAAATCAAAAGTTCCTCAAAATAAAAAGCATGTCAGTTTATAAATAATATAAAAACATCCTAATAACAGAATTGTTATGCAATAAGATACAATGGATCATCTAATGGAAAAGAATATAATGGAAGCAAATAAAAAATAACAATAAAAAACATTTTTATTATTATTATTATTATTTTAAATATTATCATATATCGTTTACTTTTTATTTAAACATAGTAATGTCCTGTGTTCTGCATCATTTAAAGCAGTGGTGGCCGAGATGTCGACTGACAAGCCAAGGATGGTAGCCCACAGTGATTTGTATGAACGACACTAGCCAGCATACAATCCATTTTTAATATCAGAAAGGAGAGAAACAAATAAAGAGAAAGAAAAGGAAAAACAACACTACAACAGAAAGCCCCGGAACAAAACATTGAAACAGCATAATTAATGATTATCTGACTGCCTGTTTGAGGATAGCAGTAACATCGTATGACTCATTCCTGAAATGCAGCATCAAGTATCTGATACTTATATCTCTTTTCTTATACTTATCATTACTATTGCCTAGTCTTACTGTCTGGTTCATTACTTTATTAATCAACTGGCAGTATTTTCTTAAATGAAGAGTGGCTCTCAAACTCAGAAAGGTTGACCAGCTCTAATTTAGAGGATATCATGTCAAAATGTCTAATATTTGGTAATAATTCCAGTTCATGTATGTTTCTAATTTTAATCACTGTTAAAATTAGAATACAACATCCTCCTTTATTATTTATTTTCTTAGTGTTTTAATCATTCTTGTATAAAAATGATTAGTAGTTTAATCATAAGAAATATAAGAGTTAAGTGTAAGAGTGGACTTCTAATCCGAACTTCATCTGATAGTAAAAGCCTTTTACATTATATTGTAACTGAATTACTGATTTATTAATTTTACACCATCTACTAACAGCAGACATTTGTCTATTAGTATGACTCAATTATAAATTTAAAAATAGCATAATAATAATAATGAAACCCAGCTTAAATATCACACAGAGTAAGTGCACAGAGATTATGTTGTAAGAAAGCACTAAAAGAACCTAATTTTGAGTTAATAATGCAAAAAATAAAAAAAAAATATATACTTGTATGTATAAGAACTATACTTATACATACAAAGTGGTCTTAATTAAAGAAGTGTTCAGAGCCCTGTGGTAAAAAATTAGTCGACAAAATTCAACCAAACTTGGCTTAAGTAGTCTCTGGAACATAGGGTTTCGATTTATTAAACAAGTACAAAACTTTTCCACCACGGGAAATTTGGCACTAAAAGCACTTGATTTCGAATTATTTGAAAGAGTAATGGCTAGAAGAGACACTACAAATCAATTTCCGTGTTCGTATAAGTTATAGATGTAGTTCAACGTGTCCTCCTATCAGATGTTCTAAGAACTGCATTCTATGAACAATGTTTTGCATAATCTCACTGTTTCAGTAAACAAGTAAAAAAAAAAATAGACAACTACTGACTTGATCAACTTGAAATTTGGACATGCTTTAGTTTAGTGTCAATCTATATTTTTATTCAGCCGTATCTATAACAGTTTGAGGCACAGTCGGTTTTTTGTTTGTGGAAACAAACACTTGACTCTGTCCGATAGGCAGAAATAAATACCCCATTCCTACGGGTATTTGGGCCTCTGAACATGATGGTGAAGTTCTTATGCTGATCCAACCTTCCGTTCAGGAGTTGTTAGGGGAGAACAAGACACGGACGGATGGACAGGACAAATGCAATAGGACCCCTATGGATCGCTAAAAATTGTTGGTAAAAAATGGAAGTGAGAATCTCAAGAAATAGAACCAATAATTCACGGTACATTGTTAAAATGACCCATACCTTCCAATCTAGAACTCATGAGAAATCAAGTATATATCTTTATCTATTATATATATAATATTGTTTAAATATAATCATTTAAATATTTACTAATAACAATACAGTGAATTACATAAATAGATGTATTAATGAAACGAAATGTATATATCATCTAGTCTTCCAATAAATTAAAGTTAAAGATTTTATTATTCCTGCAAAATAGTTTAGTAGAAATTTTACACAATAAAAACCAAACAAGAATTGCAGCTCAAATGCATATATGTTGCAGCCATTAAAGAAATTTGGCATTTAAGAAAATGACCAGAACTTTTAATCATTCTTGTCAGCACACGTGACACCAGTTCAAGAAACTTGGTGGCAAAGGATCAAGTAGCAATAAACAAAGACACTGCACAACCAATCTAGGCCTAGAATTTGGAATGTTTCCCAGTATTTCAATTGACAAGAGAATGGTGCAGGTATGTCTGAATTGTTCAATAAATGCATCTGTTTTCACTGTAAGAAATATAGTCAAAAGCAGCAGCAGATAACAAAGCAATGGAAACAAACAATTCTTTTGGGGCTCCAGGAAAAAAGTGGTTTTGCTCAGCACCAGTTTTTTATACGGGGTGAACTTTTGTTAGAACTACCATCACTGAAATTTTCCAAGAAAATCATTAGCCAACAACTGATTTGATTCATTCAAAAACCAATAAGACTGGCTTTCTTGGAAGTTAAACAACACTGAGTCCTATTTCGCATTTGAAGCTTTAAATGAAATATCAACATGTGAAATAAAATATCCGATGTTGTAGACAATCATCTTATATATTAACAGCAAATATCTTTCTTTTTTTCAATTCAATATAAAAGGTTCTTTTCAGAACCAAGAAATTTTACAAAAATGACCAATTTGTTTAGTTACAATTAAGCACAAAAATAGATTTCTAAGCATTTCTCCAACTGCAATTCACCAAATATAAATCAACAAAATAAAATTAAATAATGGAGAAAAAAAGGAATAAAACAAATCTAATAATAAATAAAATTGATATTTTAAAAATTCAATTGATATTTAAATTTAGAATAATATAGTATAAGGAATTACAAAAATATACAATATCGCATTATTTTTACATTCCCTGAAGAAATGCTTACAACAGTTCAGGTTTTTAATAAAAATAAAAAAAAAATTGCTCAGATATCTGAAATGGTTAATTCATTACTAATTGCCATATCCCTTTTTATTGTTTGAATAACAGATATAATTATTCAATTTAATGTATGAATACCAATAAGATACATAACAATGTGAAGATGATCATTTTCATTCAGCTTTGCAACCAGACCTAACTTTCTCCTAAAAAGACTAATGTCTATTCATATTGCATGAAGGATTATCACTTAGCTCCAAGTATGTACTAAGAGGATGCGATAATATAAGTTATCGTTAAACATTTAAAACAACACTAATACTCAAAACTCCATATCTGATGATATTTCAAAGGCTTAATCAGCCTTCTTCCTCAGGCCTTTTTACATTTAAATATTAGTACGAAGAATTTATTTGTTTTTATCATTAAACATGTTGTAGGAAAGATTTTTTTCTAGCATGCCTAGAGACTGTGATTATTGAGAGCTTTCCTGTTTTCTGGATTTGAGATTTTTTGTTTTCTGCAATAATTTTTATGGAGAATTTCAGAAGTTATTTTGTTAATAACAAATTTTACATGCCTACTAAAAAACAAAACGCTAACTACGGAATGCAAAAGGAATCAAAAAGATTTCATACCTTGAGCTGTCACCAGGGAGAGTCTGGGACGGCTGTTTTGTCCTCTTTAGGACTCATCAGCCAAACTCCACCGATGACAGGCTCAGAAGGTACAAACATATAAGAATCCGACTCTCGTTGCCAGAAGTGTGTGCAAAATCTTTTTGGTTCCTTTGTGCCTTGCGTAGTTACTATTTTGTTAAGTTATTTTGTTTTTCAAGGAATCTCCTGGCCTGTGATAAATATATTTATACACATACATTAAAAAAAAAAAAAACAATTTAAAAATGGGAGATGCGAAAGCTAAAATGTTTTAAAAGTTAATTTGAAATAAAATTTCTCAAAAGGCAGCTGAACTCTTATTTTCTTTTTAAAATGAGGTGCTTAAGAGAAATGAGAGGAAAAAATGTCTCTCTCTTTTTTCTAAACCCAGACACTAGTTTTCAAAAATGGCAACTAAGAATGCAAAGAGATCAAACTAAAACAATGACTATTTTACAGTAAAGAAAATATTACACAACTCTCATAAGAATTGTATGATTTAACGCAGGAAGTGAATCTAATGTAGACAGCAGGCGTAATGATGGGTTATTCTACAATTATAAAAACTTTTATACAACTTTATCTAACTTTTTGTAATGCTTTATAAATTTTTACTGTGAATAAAATATAATGCTTTAATTAAAATTAATTATTAATTATAATAATATCAATAACAGTTTCTGAGTTAAAAATATTTATTTAAAAACAAAACTGACTACTTTTGTTTTAATGCTTGTATCCGTCGTCTTTTCTAAATTTGTTTTCAGATATTAAAGATTACGATGGTATAATAAGTAAATGCAAACATTAAAAGTTTATAATTTATTAGCAATTAAAAAAAATACTTTTCTATATCTTTGTTGAATTTTAATTAATATTTTAATTGAAAATTGAATATATATTGAAAATATATTAATTGAAATTCAACAATCACTAGATTTTTGTATTCCTACTACTGATAAAATTATTTTTTATTTATTTTTATGTATGAACCAAAATGTTATTAGAATGTTAAAATTTATTTATAGATATAAATGAGCAAGGAAGAGGCATTTGGAACCCCTTTGGATTTTAATATAGTTCATGTAATTTCTCTTTAGAAGAGGAATAAATACAAAATAAAGGTAAATTTTAATTAAATTATTATTTTATTTTAGTTTCCTTTTTTTTTGTCCTCCCTTTCCAGAAAATTGTTTGTAGGTGCCCATTGTAAACACAAAAGAGAACAAAGATTTTTGGTGTCTGTAATAATTTCCCCAATAATCACAGGATTTGCAGATTTAAGGACGTTAGAGCTGAAATAGTAATTTCTGGGTTCCATTTTATTATCCTCAAAGGCATATCTAATATATTTACAATTTTGTTTCAAAAACAGAATATGTAATTGGCAGTGAGGATCCATCTAAACATTATTTACAAATCTTTTTGTTTCCTATAAATTAAATAATGCATCACAAGTAAGATGAAGGGAATTACTGTTCAAAACCTGACAGAAAATCTCAAGAAATGTTTTTTTTTTTTGTTTTGTTTTTTTAACAAACAAAAATCACGAGATGAGATTTTGAAATAAATCAAATTCTTTGAGAATTCTTCAGCACAATCTCAACTGTTGCAAAGTTCCTAAAGGCAAATAACTATATGTTTCAATGCCTATTTATTGGTCTTCTTTCTGTCCATTTTTCAATTTAATTATGTACTTTCAGCCATATAGGCATTATAGTTATAATAGATTTCTTTTTAATTATATTAACTGAAGTTCTTCCTATTAATAATAAATTTGTAACAGTGATATCAAATATTAATGCATTGTTGGAATTTTCATTTTTTTTTTGTTTGAATTAAAAAAATCAAAAACATGAAAATACCTAATTTTTTAAAAAATTCATACAAGACTCCAATTAGATCCCCTAAAGTAAGACCATAATCTGCTATAACTCCTTCAATCTGGTGGAACTCTGCTAAATGTGTTGCATCTAATGTTTCATTCCTAAACACTCGGTCAATACTGAAGTATTTAACTGGTGTAAATGTTTCCTGAAAAAAATGCATACTAAAGATAAACATAATGGAAAATGGATAAAGTAAAAAAGAAATATTTTATAAATAATTAACATAATAAAAATAGCCTGATATTCTTATAACCTATTTAAATTTAACAAGCAAAATCAAAACACAAAACAGAATGTTCAAGTACAAAGAAAAATATTGACTGCTAACTAAAGAAATCAATACTATACTATCCATTAACCAACAAATTTCTTACCCACAATGTCCAATTCCATGAATATACATCTGCATTGAAGCAGTGGCGGCTATTCAGGGGAAGTAGGTGAAGTGGCACTTCACCAATTATTTGTAATAAATTAATATTATTTATTTATAATATAACAATTATTATAAGAAAAACTTTATATTCCTTATCACGTATGTTGGTTTTAATAGAAACGTATTTTTGTATTTTGTAAGTCCCGCGCGTCAAGTTCTGGCACCCAGCACCAACCAAGATTCTGACCGACCAAGTGAAGTTTGCCTCGTTTCCAGTTTCTCAACCTCGGGGGCGGAGTTTTAGATCCACAACCGAGGCGATGGTTGCTATGACAACCGTGACATCACCCGCTGTAGAGTGCTGTACTACGCTGCTGTACGGGTGAAGTTGAAGGAACAGAGAACAATATTCTCTTCCAGTGGCTTGTTTCGTAGTGCTAAGCTGTTTTAAATATGAATCCTGTTTATGATATAGTGTGTGTTTTATTAGAAACATCATTTTCACGTTGGAAAGACGAAGATAAGAAGGAAGTTATTATAATATTTTTTATTGTAAAATATAATTATTTTCCTACTAGCTCTTCACCTAACTTCACAGCCACGAGCCGCCACTGCATTGAAGAATCACTGAACAATCACTGCAGTGATACTTTTTTTTTGTTTTGTTTTGTTAATCAACACTGAAAATTATTTTGAAGCTTTTTTTTTTTTAAATGATTAAATAATTTAAACATGTATTTCATATACTTTTGACATAATGAAAACATTAAAACATCTTACAACTTCCCAGAAAAAATATTCAAAACACCTTTGGCAATATTTCGACTTATATTTCAAATTACTTTTTATAAGATATTATAATGAAAACATGTTTTATATTAGTCATGGTAATGTAGAAAAAAATAAAAAATTTTCTTTATTATTATTATTATTATTTATGAGGGTGTTTTGAAAATTTCTGCCTCCGACGCAATAACTCTGGCAACACTGCCCTGAGACACATGAAACTGGTATGAGAATAATCCTCGATTCATTGACTTTCACGACACCAAGGGACGTTTGCCTGTAACGGAATGCATGTGCAGAATACTGAGAAAAAAGGTGACGTACATGGACTTGCAGATGAAACAATGGGCTGACATTGAATTCCTCATCGAATGGTTCTATAATACGTCCGTTGACATTCATCAATGAATTAGTGCAGTCTATGGTGACACCTGTGTGGATATGAGTACTGTCAGGAGGTGGGCAAGAAGTCTGAAAGGTGGCAATTCAGCTACAAGAGTCTGCATGATAACGACTGAAGACATAACAGCTATGGATGATCAGCCTCAAGTGAGCGTAGACAAAATGGTTCATGCCAATCACTGTGTAAAGCAAAAAGACATTGCTGCAATGGTTAGGATTTCTTTTGAGCAAGTCCATCACATTATCCATGATCTGCACTTGGCTATAGGAGTCCTGTGCATGCTGACTCCAGAAATGAAATAGAATCGAAAGCAAATTTATCAGGAACTTTTGACTCAACATGCACAGGAAAGTGATGCATTTCTCTGCTGGATTGTCACTGGTGATGAGTCTTGGGCACATCATTATGACCCAGAAAGCAAGGGGCAGTCAATAGAGTGCAGGCATAAGACCACACCAGCAAAAAAAAAGATCGAAGTTGTTGCTTCAGCAGGGAAACTGTTGATGATCATCTTTTGGTAATGTGAAGGCATAATCCATACTATGAAATTTTAAAAAATAGCAACACTTGTCAACTCTGACTGATATGTGAGTACTTTGGAGAAACTCCATGCACGTTTGCTGCCAATTTGTCCTTGTAAGAACGCAATCCTTCACCATAATAATGCCAGTCCACACAGCAGTCGACAAATGCAGAATGTATTGTTGTGTCTCAAATTTCACGAGATTTTACCACACCTGCCGTACAGTCGGATCTCCCATCTTGCAACTTTTTTTTTTCGGAAAGCTGAAAGAACAACTGAAGGGACACCCTTACACCACTGATGCGGAGGTAAAAGCAGTAGTGCATCAGTGGTGCCAGGTGAAGATGCCAGCTTTCTTCACCAACAGGATGCAACACCTTGTTCGACATTGACGTATGTGTGGGGACAGAGCTGGTGACTGTGGAAAAGTAAGGACATTCCAAGCCTTCAGCAGACATATAGTTTATGTGCGTATCTATCATATTATTGAAATTCTCGAGTCGGAGGCAAAACTTGTCATAATGCCCTCGTATTATTATTATTATTATTATTATATTATACTTGTTTCTCAGTTAAGCTTTTAAGGAAATTAATTTTTTTCTCATACACTGAATATAAATTTTTGTTATAACTGTTATAAGTTCTTATATTCAATTTATCTGAACATAGGAAACTACAAAAATTATTATTTGTAGTTATGTACACAACTGAAGAATGCCTCCATCTAGTTTTAATTTTTTAGGAGAACTAGTCTTATTTATCATGATTAGCTACCCACACACGAAGGGAATTTTTGTGAGTTTTGGTTTTAAAGAACAATTCCCATATGACAGTTATTTACATTAAGTGAAAGCAGAGGAGATGATAGGTAGGGGTGGAGATTTTTCAGATGTAGGTCATGAATTCCTATCCTTCAGGCACAGCTTAACGAACAAATTCTCATTAACTATCAGTTGACAGGATTTTATTTCGAACTTGCCTAGACTAACTTTTGAACATGAAATGACAAGTAAATGTTATTTCTGTCAAATTGATTATGTAATTGACTTTATAGTGACAACAGCACTAAATTTATAACTATATTTTGAACTTGTATAGTTATTATACATTTGATAATTGAAAACACAGTTACAAGAAATTCGAATTGCAATAGGAAATTTTCTCTTTTCTTATTACAGTGAAGTTTAATTTTTTTAATAAGAATAATCTTTATTATTATTATTTTTACAAAATATAGGCCTGTTAGGATTACAAATTCAAATCCCATCAACAGATGCTAGAAACTAAGAATACAAGACACAATTTAAATACATGCAAAATAAGTCATATACATATAAATATCAAAAAGTCAAAAAATCTTAATCCTAAGTGAGAATTAAATTCTAGAATTATAAATCTAGTCAACCAGAGGATTTATATTTATTATTAGCCAATTTCTAATGATTTTTTTTTTTTTAATTTGATATTTTACAAATATAAGACTAGACTAGGAATAGACTAAAAAAATGATATATGAAACAGCTGAAGAGGAAATTAGATTTACAGAAAGTAGAATATAAGCCAAAAGGAAAGAGAAGTGTTGGAAGGCCAAGAGCACAGATGATGATAGAAATTTGATGCCGGAACAGGTCAAAGGCATGGATTTGAAAGTTAAAAAAGCCATGGATAACAAATGATATGACAATCAAAATGGAAGAATATAATCAGCAAAGAAGGAAGAGAAAAATATAGATTGCTAAATAATGAACTAAGAAGAGAGACGGATAAGGCAAGAGAAAATTGGCTAAGTAATGAATGTAAAGCTATTATGGACAGAAAAGGACTATATGATAAGATGTTTATGAAAGCCAAGGAACTTACGCATATTAAAAAGAAAAATACAAGGAGCCTACCCATTGAGAATAAACAAGGAAAACTGATATACGACAAGGAAGAGCAGGGAGATAGATGGAAGGAATATATAGAAGAGCTTTATGCAAAGAATGAAAAACCAGATAAAATAATAATGGAAAAACAAGGAGAAATATTAATGGAAGAAAGAGGCCCTGAAATACTGAGATGTGAGGTGGAAATGGCTATTAATGAGCTACAAAATGGGAAAATTGAGGGAGTAGAAAAGATTCCTGGAGAAATGATGAAACAGCTGGATGAATATGGAATAAATGAGATGTTGGGGCTATGCCACCTCATTTATAAAACGGGCAAATGGCCTAGAGATTTCACTGAAAGTATTCTAATACTAATTGGAAAAACAAGTCGCCCTTCTAAATGTAGTGACTATAGAACAATTAGTATAATCTCGCATACCTCTAAGGTGAAGCTAAATATTATTAAATGACGACTATACAATTGAAGAAAGAGACATTGTTTGCTGCTTGCCATTGGACCTGTCTGCGACAGAACACTAATGATGATGATTTTTCAAAATTTTGGTAAATATTTTAGATTTATTTTATTTATCACATCCTGTAGTGATTTTTTTGGGTGGTATTCTCCATAAAGTTTTGTTTACATAACAAATTTAAAAAATGTACAAATAGTAATATCATTCAAAGAGTAAGTAATCTATACTATTATAAAGCTGAAGAGTTTGTGTGTTTGAACGTGCTAAGCTCCGATTTGAAAAATTCTTTTTATGTTAGATAGCCCGTTTATTGAGAAAGGTTATAGGCTATAGAACATCACGCTACGACCAATAGGCGCAGAGCAGTAAACATAACATCAACCAATTTGGCAAACTGTCGGGTGTGGCGACGGCGTGTTGGGTCAGGGGCAGGTTGGCTGTACGACAAGAACCGAACATTACCGAGAAGGGCTGAACTGTGAATGCCTTTAATGTGTATGAAACAGATATGTATAATCAAAATTTAATGTGGGTGAAGCCACGGGGCTCACCTAGTATTAAATATTTAGGATATTTAAAATGTTTACTTGGGATACCCAAATTACAACGAAAAAATTAAATGCAGTTTCTTTCATTTTTCATCATATAAAAAATATTATACCAATAAATTATAAAATAATGATTTACTTTTCTTTTTTTGATATTTATTTAAATTATGCAAATTCTATCTTGTCGAAAACAAATAATTGAAAACTTAAAAGTATAAATATTTTACAAAAAAAAAGTATTAAAAAGTTTTGAATATTCCAATATAAAGTAATATATATCTCTAAGATTATAATTGTTGTTCGAATTTGTACTGTTCATGTAAATTAATTGATAATAACTCTTTATTACTAAATTTTATAGAAAGTTTTTGTTTTGAAATAAGTATTTTATTATGTATTGAGAATTCCCTTGTTATTTTATTATTTGAAGTATTTTTAGAATATATTACTAATTTTAAGATTTTTTTTTTTTTTTTTTTTTTTGTAAAATATTTATGCTTTTAAGTTTTCAATCATTCGTATTAGACCAGATAGAATTTGCATAATTTAAATTAAGAATCAAACAAGGAAAAAAAATCATTATTTTCTAATTGATTGGTATAATATTTTTTATATGATGAAAAATGTAAGAAATTGTATTTAATTTTTATTGTAAAGTTTTAATTTGGGCATCCCAAGAAAACGTTTTAAATATCCCAAATATTTAACATTACATACTCTTTGAATGTTATTACAATTTGTACATTTTTTAAATTTGTAATGCAAACACAGTTAAGAGGTGCTTGAGCTCTGTGCCAAGTGAAGGGAAACTTTCAGGATTTCAGTTGGACTGAAATTCCAAAATCCAATCTCACTTGGAAGGTCATTTCAGCTAACACAGTTTTGATATATCCTGTAAATAATTCGTTAACCTGAGGAATAAGAAATTTCTAGTTAAGCTGTCACAAAACATTTGTTCCCCAAGGGGTGGAGATGTGAAGGGAACACAAGTCCCCCTCAGAGGACCCAAATTTTCAATCCCTTCATACCAGACCTCTAAGTGTGTGGGTAGCTAATCTTTCTTCACATTTGTGATCTACAAATCTGTGACTAAATCCCTTCCATACACGTATACAATTATTAATTAAATCAGAAAAATGAAATGCATAAATATACTAATATACTTTAAATATATATAAAATTAACTTACTCTATATTCGCAAGATTCCTTTTGAATGCATAAAAAAACTCAATATTATTAAAATGTAACTCGTCAACACAATGCATTTTTATACAGTACAATATATCTTAATAATAACTAATAACTAATTAAAAATACTTATCTTCTGTTATTCTTCTTTTTATTTACAATATTTCGATCATGCTATTGCCGATCTTCTTTAGGTATTACAAATTCGTTATTTTGAAATTTACAATAGTGAATTTCACATATAATATATATTACATTTAACTTGTTGAAAAACAATGCATTCAAAATAATATTCATAATAAAGAATACAGAGAAATTTTTATAATTGTTAAGTTTTTCTTAAATAAATGGATTGAATAATCATTAAGTTTGATACCTTTGTCTATTCATGTATTTAAAGCTATTTATTACAAAAGCTTCCACTATGAACCTTTCTTTATCATCTTTTATTTTATATAGAAAACAAGAGAAAAGAGAAACAAAAAGAATACATTGTGAATTTAATTATTGCTAGAAGGAGACTATTTAAGGCTACTATTTTTGACTTTTCAGACTACTAAAACAACTATTTTCAATGTCTAATTGTGATGGCAACATCTAATATTGGTCTTTATCATATACAAAGTCTAAAACCTTTGCTTAATAGTTCATTTTCTTTTCCATTAAATTTCCTATCACTTAAGTGATAGGAAATTTCCAATTAAGTGATGGGAAATTTAATAGAAAAGAAAATGAACTACTGTATTTTCCAGAGTATAAGACGACTTTTTAACCCAGGAAAATCTTCTCAAAAGTCAGGGGTCGTCTTATACGCCAGGTGCTAAAACTTCTAAGCCAGACTGGAGAATCTGCGGTCGCCATATTTGGTGGGGGGAGCTCAAAAACGGCTGATGCCGCATCCCGCTATATGCGGCGACCGTATGAAAGCAGCAAGGGCGGCGCTGTACAAGTACTGTAGAAAAAAATCCACTCACCAGGATTAGTGGAAAAAAGTGACTTAACGCGGTCCCGATGACGAGGTGAGGGGCCTCACTGGGAAGGTGTAAGTGAAGGACGGAGCAAGCTGCAGGCGTCCAAGACGCCCGGGGTATGGAAAAAAGAGATAGAGCGGGGACAGAATAAACAAGGCTACAGTTAAGAAATGCTATGATTTTAGTGAAAGTCTAAAAATGTAGCATTAAAATAATGCACCAGAATAAAAAAAAAAAAACAACAGTTACTTGGAGACAAGGAGAGCTGATCAATCCAAGCAGGCGTTGTATACAACAACCAGCCAATAGCCAGTAAGGTACATCGCTTGCCGTGATTGGATGGTTATTATATACTGGGAACCACATACGGTACAGCACCAGAATCTGTACCTGTTCATACAGTACAGCACCAGTACATACAGTACAGTATACAAATATTCAACAGTGAAAACCATTTGAAATTGAAAATAATCGAAAAATCAAAATCCAACGCAAAAGTTGTACTGAGAACTTGAAAAAATAGGGATGAAAGGGTATAAGGTAAAAGGGGTGGGGAGGAAATATTACAACAGTGTTTGCAGAGCTTGACTTTGTTATTATCGGCTTTTAAGTAACTACATTTCCGAAGAGCTGAATTCTCCAAAATACTAAAAAAAGGATCACATAAGACCTTTTTTTAATTCCACAACAATACCCTGACACCCTTTCACCCCTTTTTTTCAAGTTCTCAGTCCCAAAACCTGAGGGGACTGCCTTCCTAAGTTAGAACGAACTGTAAGTGAATTAAAAAATATATGAAATTAATAATTAATAATTCTCAAACGATTGGATAAAACAATTAAATTGATTCAAATTAATTTTACAACACAATTTAAAAGAATCCGTAGAGATTTGCTGTTTAAATAATTAAAAAATGATGAAATTTTTCAGATTTTTGCATGCATCTTCCAAAAGCAGAAATATTTATGAATGACTGATATATCGTTCGATAGAACTTTCAAATACCAACATTTTCTCAATATAATGTTCTCTTCCAACTTTTATACTTTTCGTTTAAACTGAGAAAAAGTCAAAATTTGATCCTTTAAAAGGCACCATCTTGGAAACCAAAAACTTTTTTCGAAAGATTTTTGTAGCATTTTGTTTGTCTTGAAAAGCTCTACATTTTATCCATTTACATGACCAATCTATCTCTCATAGTTTGAACACAAAATTGGAAAAACTGAAAGTCTTATGACAGACAGAATAACGCTTTTATGTTATAAGATATATACATACATGAAGGGATATTTTGATCTATGAATTATGAAAAGGAAGAATTTGAGAGAAAAATATAACTATAAGACTTATGACAAAATTAAATATATTGTTGATCAACAAGTTAAATATAATATATACAGTGCAACTTGGATAATTCGAACGTCTTTAATTCGAAATCGTGGTTAATTCGAAGATTTCTCTTGGTCCCTTGAATTTCTTATTAAATCAATGTTAAAAAATCGTGGACAATTCAAAGTTCAACTTCCTTAATTCGAAGTTTTTTATAAAAAATTTCGAACCATAACGACTTTTCGGCGTTTCATCGTTAAGAAATTCGACACGTGACAACTGAAATCCCCTTCCCGCCACCATTCGACATGTGACGCCATTCGACACGTGACGCTTCAGACGCCATTCGAGTTTCCTGCTGTCAGTGTCACCATGTCTTTCAGTAAACCACGCGTGTACAAGAATTTAACGTTCGCTGAAAAGGTCGCCGTCATTCACGAGGTGGAAAAGGGTGTGAAGAAGAAATGCCAAATCGCCAACGAGTACGGGATAGCACCGAATTTCGTGGGTACATTGAAGGACAAACCAACGTAAGTGAAGCTGTTTTCACTAAATATGCTTGATGATTTTGCTAATCTTAAGCGACCGAATTCTACAAAACAATCAGACATTGCACAATTTTTTGAAAAACTATAATTTTCTATATTGAATGTAATATGTACTGTAGCTTACGTAATATAAATATTTTTTTGTTTACACATAGTGTTTAAGTCTTTCATACCATGATCTTTCTGAATAAATATTTATTTATTGACAGAATAATCTTTTCAAGCATTCAGTGGACCTGAAATTAAAGTTAAAAGATGTAACTTGTTTAATTCGAAGTCTTGGATAATTCGAAGTTTTGTAGTGGTCCCTTCAGCTTCGAATTATCCAAGTTGCACTGTATTAAATGTGAAGCTTACTATTGTAAATTTCAAAATAATAGATTTGTAATACCTAAAGAAGATCGGCAATAGCATGGTCGAAATATTGTAAATAAAAAGAAGAATAACAGAAGTGTTATGAATATTATTAAGAAGAGTTTTCTTCATAAATAATTAAAAAGCTTTATTATACAAGATTCCATTCATAGAATGTGAGAACAACATAAGATAAATCCATAAAGTTAAATAAAGGAAACCCAAAATGTAGAAATTCTCTATTTTTAATCTAACAACATCCTTCATTAATTGTTGCTTTGCTCTATTAATTCCCTTAGGAATATCCACAGCTAGAAATCATTCTGTAAGTAGCTAACAAATCATAGACAATGTTTCAAATTATTGTTCATTAAGAAATAAGAAGCAATACAGAATTGTTGAAATTTTTCAATATTTAAGCCATCCATTTTCAGTTTATCTTTACAATTAATTTCTAATTTTGATTTCCTAATGATATTACAATTATGCTAACTTACTTGCTGAGCAAGTTTGTATAGCATCCGTGCACTAACAGCTGTTGTATGTGTTCTTAGTAAATTCTTCTTGGCCTCTTCCAATTTCCAATCATATTCATAACTGCAACAAAAATGGAAATGAAAAAAAAAAATATATTAAGAGAGTTAAATAAAGGAATATTTAATTTCTTAAAAGCACACCCTGAATCTACTTTAGTTTAAAACAAATTTTAATCAGCAGTTTTTTTTATTCAATGAAAACCCTGGCAACTGAAGTCTTTTCTGTCAAATATGCTACATCCTTGAATCGTGATTCTAAATTACACTTGGATTGGGGAAATACATTTTTTTTAACCTTTATAAGACAGGGCCAAGAATGGTTTGAAGTTTGATGATAATATTTTACTAAAATGTTATTTTTTTTTCATGATAAAGTTGAAGAAATGGTTTCCATTTCAGCAAGACTGGGAGAACAAAAACAGTATTTCAGAAATGAATACTGAATAATTTTCACCTGGAAAAAATTTGAGTTGAAATACTGAAATATTGAATTTTTTTTATTTTTTTTTGATAATCACAATTGTGGATTAAAAGGGTATAAAAACATCTTTGCCAGGTTTTAACTCTATTCTCTTCTGTGCCTTACTATGAGATTGTGTTGCTTAGATGCTCCATCTCCATACCATCCATTAGAGCAGGAGAACCTGTGAACAGAATCTTCATAGAAATAATATTTAATTTAATAATTAAGTTACTTTATCCACAAATGCAACTGAAACAGTGATACATGGAAAAAAATATTATAGAAGGATGAAGAAAATATTAATAGAGTAACATATTCACTGCCGACTGTACAGATCCATGTAGACTACACTAGTAGTATACATGCCGATTACACTGTGCCATGTCATGTGGCTAGGCAACTTCTACTGATTAGTATGCTACTGGCACTTGTAAGAGGAACTTGTATTGTGTGCATTATCTCAGTAGACGCCTCGAACTGTCGTAAACAGTTGTTGGCACCGAACTTTGTGTTTTGTTTTATTTTTCCTCCCCATATAGACAACATTTTTAAAGATATTTACCTATCAAGTCGACCACTGCTTTTTATGGATTAGGAAGAAACATGGGTTATTAAGTCAGTACATCCTGAAGTTAAGGCAGTCAAATTAATGTCCATCTCAAGTGGTTCCAAACTTATTTAATTGGTTGCTTCCCATTAATAAAAAAACGAAACTTTTGGTGTGTAAGTATCTGTATTTTTTGATAAGTCAAAACCACTAGCATTTTCATTGCATTTGGTTTAACCATGGCAGTCAAATTTTAACTATGGTTATGTTCACTCAAACCTCAATATCTCAGCTCTGGTAAGTCCTATCATCTTCGTTCAAAAACTATCATTTTATTAAGGACATTCCAGATCACATTTAGGCATGTATTTTTCTTACGGTGCTTTCTAATAGGCTTAATTTTAAACTGAATTTGACATTTGAGATCCCTGAAAATGAACTTTTCAGGGAAGGCTTGAAGTCTCTGACACTGAAATATTTTAAGGAACACCCAGAGACATACACTATGCCCACAAAATTTAAGGCTTGAGATATCTGTCTTTTTTTCTTTCTTATAAGGCTGTGAAAGTGTGATTTCATATAATTTTCACTTACTTTTGGAGTTATCATCTCTGATAGGGGACCAGATAAAAATCTGAAATTTTTTCAAATAAAAGTACACAATAGTATTAAGATTCAGTTAAAATTTTGAGTTTAAGGTTCAACTGGAAACAGAGCTACAACTAATAGAATCATAAAAAAAATTGAGGTATTCCCATACAATATATATATTTAAATGGTCAAGCAACATTGTTGGGCCACTTCATTTGGATTGAATTGCCAATCTGCAAAGGAAAATAAAAAGACAACTTAAAGCTTTAGTGAGCATAATAGTTCCTTGAGAACGGATCAGCTTTGTAGTAAATGATCCAAAGAACATTCTCAAGGAATTGAAGTATATTGGATTAAGGGTAAGTAAAGCAGAAGCATTATCATTTTCTTAAGGCTTCAAGTATCAGAACAAGAAGATTCAGACAGATGACACCAAGCTTTCTGAATGGAAGTACAGTCACTTAATCCCAAATATAACAAACATTCTTTGACTTTGAATGTATAAACCTTATCAATCATAAATGAGAGTCCTCAGACCATCCCATAAGTCAGATTCTTTCATCAGATCATGGAAAGAATGAATCTCCTATCCAAAGGCTTTTCACTGATGAGGCTGTGGGTGACAGTATTTCCTCTGCTATATTTCTACAGAGGACATGCCATATAAAATGCTTGCCCAAAAACAACTCACAACTAAACTTGCTAGCAACTAATTGCTAGGATATTTCTATTGCTTTCAAGTCTCAAAAGAATAAATAGCAAGATAGATTTAAATGGCAACAACATTGGCAAAAAAAGGAACAAGAGCTGGAAAAAGAATAAAATATTTTTGGTAAATGGAATCACAGCAACAACACATGATCAATTAGATGATAATTTGAATGAGAAGAATATTAAGACAGCCGTAATAACTGAAACAAAATCATCCTATTAATAGACGAAAGTTGTACGATCTTGGTAAATTTGTAGTTTTGTAAATTTGTAATTTGAAATAACCAATCACAGTGCAGCATTGGAAAACGTCAGGCATGACGTCATGCCCATCTTTAAAGATGGCATCTCTAATATTTTCTCCACTTCACCACAACGAATCGCAATTATACAATTATTATCAATTATTATTGAGATTTTCTTTCCCACATAAATGAAGTTTACACTGAAATGCATGACGTTCATGCGTCAAAATTTATCAGAGAGTTTGTAAAACCTCGGTTTTTACATAATTTTGGCTGTGTCGCCGATCTCTCAATATTCAACAAGTAGGAGATAATGACGATGCACGTGTCCTCATTGTTGCCCATACAGGATTATTGGTATTGGCTGTTGGACATTCGTTATTGTTATGGTTATTGTTGAAACTGGTAAATCAATTTTTTATTTTCTTTTATTTTAACAAAATTTGGCTTAGTCATTCAAATTATATGTGGGCTGTTGCTGAAGTCATGGCTTTTAAAAAATGAGCTTAGAACATCTTTTTCAATCTTGTGTTTTTCAAAAATTTTAGGATATTTCAAAAATGTGGAATTTGTTTTATTTCCATTAATATTGCCTCAATTTCGACGAACCTATTATTTTAGAGCAGAAGGTTGCCATTATATTTCATAATGAGAAATCGCTACTATGAAAGTGGTAAATCAATTTTTTATTTTTTTTTAATTTAACAATATTATAATATTATTTTAACAAATAAGCCGATATTCAAATTACATATGGGCTGTTGTGGAAGTCATGGCTTCTAAAAAAATTAACTTAGAACATCTTTTTCAAAAATGTGGAATTTGTTTTACTTCCGTGAATATTTCACAGGTCGCAACTAGTGTAAATTAAAAGGAACCAAAGAACTAATAATTATGTTCAGATGTAAAGTGGAGTCAGTCAAGATATGTGAGCACAAGCAGGAATTAAGTTGATGATACATAAATCCCTTAAATCAAAAATAGACCATTATACATTTTGAAATGAAAAGTCTATAGAAGCACGACTTAAAACACCACGAAGATATTTAACTGTAATTGTTGTATATTACCCAGAATTAGACAATGATAATTTATATACAGTATTTCAAGTTTTGAGGGGAAATCAAATAAAGTGGAATCTCTTTTAGTAATGGGAGATTTCAATGCTTGGATAGGTAACTGATCAATTGGTAACAATACTGGATCACATGATGAAAAAGAAGAATGCAAACAGAATTATTGATTTTGTGATTTATAAAAATTAGTTTGTATGCAATACATTCATTCCACATAAGTTCACATGATCCACCAGAGGACACAGCTCTATTATTAATTACGTAATAACTAATGGAAAACTTAAGACAATCTGTTATTGATGTGCATGTATTCCGATATTTTGAAAATAAATACGACCACCAGCTTTTAGTATGCTCAGTATGATTTTTACCCAAATGGCTTTGTAATAATAGGAAAGTAACAAAACCATAGAATAAAAGTGAATACTCTTTTAGAGTTGATCTTTTATATGATCCAAATATTAGATGGCTTTATCAAAGAAAAATGAGAGAAATTCAAGAATTTTACAAAATTGTGGATTTTCTTGAATTAGAATGGAAAAACATAATTTCCATTTTAACTGAAACGGCAAAACAGTGTTTAGACATTAAAAGACAATGGGATAGAAAAAATAAAGAATTTGGCATGAAGATATTTAAAAAAATTATTGTTGACCAAAAAAATGTTTATATGAATTTTTTGGCAACGAGACAGGGTGAAGGATTTTCTTGACCATAAGAAAAGAGCAACAGCCAAAAGGAAAACAAGAAAAGAACAAACGGAAGAATGGACTAATTTTGTGAAGAAAAATTAGGAGAGGAATATTAGTAAACCATCTTCTAATGCCTTTGAAATAATATACAGGGTTTCGATTGAATAGAGAAGGAAAATGTGATGCCGATATCCAGACAATAACTAAAGGCAACTGAGGAAAGAACTTCCTTAAGTTCTGGATGTATCAAAAACCACTCACAAATACAACCTTAGAATCCAGTGATAATAAATTCTCCAGATGATTAAACACTTGATGATATCTTAAAAGTACTCTATGTGGAAGCTGTTCTAGATTATGTTCAATGATATAGAACAGCCAGGAAAGAACATGTTCTCTGAATGAATAATAGCAGACTATCCAAGAAGATGCTCAAGTAGGTTTCTTCTGGCAAAAGAAGTGTGTGGGAAGACAATGGACTGAGATTGTAACAGACCAATGAGGTCTAATACTAGACTGGATGATGATGAACCCATTGGTCCACAACATTGACTCTCTTATTACTCATATTCAGGATTTATTAAGGATTTGCACTGCAAATGTGAAATGGCCATCGGTCTGCAATTAGTATACCAATCAATTTCAGAAATTTATCGATTCTACCATCATGAAGATGGATCCACAGACTATTAGTTATCTTCATTCCAAAGGATTTTTTGTCTTAAAGTTACAAAATACCTTCAACTCATCTTTTGATTGTATGTATGAAACCTTTTGCTGATTCACTGACTCAACTTGAATAGAAAGTAATTAGAATCATTTTCCCAACAAAGCAATTATTTTCTTTCTTCTTCTTATTTATGAATGCCCCAGTATTCTAATGATTACTTGCAAATAAATGTTAACTGTAAAATTCTAATTGTTCTGTCCATTCAATAGTGCTTTCCTTCCACTCATGGCTTTAATGAGATTGAAAGAACAGAACAAATAAGAATTCACACAGAATACAAAGTGGTTTGCAAATGAAACTACATTCTATTAATATAAATGGAATACACCAAATAACTAATATTACTAAAATTATTATTATTTGTTTTGGTAAATAATAAAAAAAATACTAACCCTCTGGATCCAAATCCTCCTCTTTCATGTATATTTTTTACCCTCTCTAAATAATCTTTTGGGAAATCGTTTGCAAATTGAGGATCTAAAAGTGAAGTAATAATTGAAAATAAAGTTTTCAAGCATCATTTTGGAGCATAATCAATTTTTAACAAATTCTAGAACAAAAACTTAAAAGCTCAAAGATGACAGTTTTATATTTTGTTATTTTTTAGTTGTTTTCATTAATTTAAAAATATCTTCTAATTTTGATACATAAATATATATGTACATGTAGTTATAACTGAACCGATGACCTGTGAATTAAAATGATTAGCAATAATAAAATAAACCCAGATAAGTAAACTAATGAAGAAATAAAACTTACAAAACTTCTTAAACTACTTTATTTAACAATAGAAATCCTCCATTACAATATTTCGGAGGCCGGCCGACCCTCCGTTTTTCAAGCCTTACACATTACACAAAAGGGAAAAGAAACCATCATCTTCTTCCCAAATAACTAAAAAATAACGCACCCTGAGAAAAAAAATAAGGGTATTCTGACATTGGTGGAAGAGTAAGATTATCTTCAGTGGTACTGATCATAGCAGCAGCAATATTATCACCAACTTTCCAGCAACTAAAAGACATTTCTATGTAAAGATAAATACATGTCTACTTGAGTTTTTTGTGTAAACAATGCAAATTATGTATCTTTATAGTAAGTTGAATTAAATATTATTAATTTACTTTTATTGTTATTTACTACCATGTCAAAATCATGAATCCATTTTTTATTAGCTGCATGAGGTCAGTTTGTAATTGGTATTTCACTGTTTTGATAATCATTGCTGGAATTAAGATAAATAAATCAAATGCATTTAAATACTTAATAGTAAAATAAATTTTTATGTTAACCATGATTTGAATCATTTGGAATGAGAACTTTCCAAATGTTACATTTTTTATGATTTATGTAAATTCTATTTTTTCATTTTTTCTAGATAATCATTTTTATTAAATCGATAGTTTTCTCTTATTATAACGTAAAGCTATTTAAAAACTGAGTTACATTACTTTCAAAAAAAATATTTATAACATTCATTAATAAAAAAACAAAAACAAAATTCCGGTTCCAGTTCTTTACAAAAAAAAAAAAAATTATTCATTCATTCATTCATTCATTGCTTCAACAGGTGCTCACAAAAATATTTTTTTGTTTTTGGTTCCTCTCAATAGGACTAGCACAGGTTCAATAACATACATTTCTCCAAAAAACAAAATATGGAAATTGATCAGGAAAGGAACTGTAAAAATTCATTCATAGTCAGCAAAAAAAAAGAACTTAGTTCAAAAATATGTCCTTTCTGAAAAAAATGTATGCATTCACTTAAAAGTTCCTAGAAAAGGACCACATTCCTTCCTAGCACTGGTAATAAAGTACAGTGTAAAGTACTGGTAATAAAGTACAAGGCCTCTTAAAATTTCCACATATTTCTGCTTTTGTTTTTCCTTGCAATTCTGTATTGATTATATAACAATACTACATTGTCTCTAGGCATTTTTTTCTCTTGAAGAAATGGGCTTGATATCATGACTAGAATAGGAAATGAAAATAATCGTATAAAAACATTTTTATTTCACTTTATGAATATATCAAATTTATTAGTCTAGGAAAAAAAAAAAAAACCTATTAAGTCACTTCACAAACTGTCAATAGTTTCCTGAGACTCCCTGTATTTTCACTCTGTGATTTCAAAGCTAATAAGCTTTGAGATTTACTGGCTTAAGTATTTTCTGATAAACTTATAAATGCAATGAAGGAACAATTTCAATAAACACAAATTTTTGAGTTACTTCATTAAAATGTAATTATTACACAAAGTAATTTAATAAGGGTAATATTTATAGAAATGTAAATTCCTCTTTTCTTGATTCAGCAATGCTTGCTACACTTGGCATATTTTAAACATTGCACATCTTTCATATTAATTATCACTATACTTAGAATAGATAGTTGAAGATCAGCAAACTTTAAAAGGAGTGAGACACAACACACACACACTATTAAAAAATGAAAAATACATTAAAATAGATATTTTATTTTAATAAACACAAAAAGTCACCACTAGGGTCAGGATTCCTATGCAAATGCATATTTTTATTGGTTAATTGAAAGTCATGCAAAAACATTTTTATACATGTTTTGAACGTCTCTGATGACGAATATGCAAAGTTAATTGTGCATATTCACATATATTCACATTTTTGTAGAAAAATAATAAAATTATTAAATAATAATTAATAAAAAGAATATTGGATTTTGAATGTTTTTGCATATTTCTTGTTTGTGTATATATATTTTCGACTTTGTGCATATAAATCCAAGCCCTAGTTATCACAAAAAAAATGGGGATTTTTTTTTCTGGAATCTGACATCGAGAACTTTATAACTTAAAACTTTACTTCTCATGACCTTCCGAGTTACATTGACCTGTATGGCCTCTTGCTTTTCATAATTGTTGATAAGTTTCAGAAAAAGAAAATTATCATCTGCATACTTTATTTTATAGAATAAGTTTTATTTATAATATATTATTTATCTATAATATATGCTTGAAACGTAAAAGTTCTGACAATTATGCCAATTTATTGATTGAGATCTTTTGGCTGATGAAAACTAGCAAGTTTTCAACCTTTTATTAAATCAATGAAAGGTTGTGAACATTTTGTCATATTTACTGTCAAAGCTATAATGAACTTTGTTTCAAGATTTTATAATGTTAAGAAACACAGGATAAAACAGAGATGAGATTTTTAAAGAACAGTTTTAAAATTGCAATTTCTAAAAAAAAGATAAAAATTTGAAAATGTGATGTTAATAATAGAATAGTGTGAAAATAAAATGTAAGAATGGTTTTAAGAAATAAGAAATAAATAAATAAATAAACATAATAGCTTTTCATCATTTTTCTTACCCTCCTCAATTTTTTTAAAACCCCAACTGCAGAAAATGCAAACATCCATATAAATATAAATTACATACAAACATATGCATAATATTGCAATATTTGCATTTATTTGTTTGCATTTTTTCAACTGGGATTAAAGAAAGAAGTTTTGTGAATTTACCTGACACAAAGAATGTATCATGTGCATCCCTTGCAGGATGTTGCTGAGGTTGAAAAAGGGCATCAAAATTCCAGAAAGAACTTTCAATGAAGTTATTTGTGGGCATTTCTGTGAATCTGAAAGTCAAAATTAAAAGAAAAATTAATACTTCACCTTCATCTATTTGCTGACATTTGACTAAACTGACTAATGTGTAAAAGCATGAAGGCTTCTCATTATGCTGCTACATTCTTTGTTGTTGACTTCAATATATATAGGAAATAAATTACATTGGCTTAGCCCAATTCCTAATCACTGAAACAACTTTGTGATAAGTCTTTTTTTAAGTACTTCCAACACTTACTATTTCTGTATTAATGTTTGTCAGCTTTAAAAATGAGTTAAGTGGTAAAAAGGTAAACTTAATATACTTCTTTCATTCATTTATTTAAAAATTACAAAGATTCTAATTAATAGGATTTGAATTACGTTCTCTTCCAATTTTTATGATTGCAGTTTTGTTGGTGCCATTGTCCAACAATTTAATAATTTTCTATAAATTAACAGCTCTGACCAATCATCTAGAGATAAACAGTCAAATTGGGCTTAAAATAATTTTTAATTAATTCTGGCGAGTTTTAATCTTGGAGGCTTTTATTGAGATTTTCACAGGTCAGTAAAGAAATTGTAGAGTCTAAGAGATAAGACTTCTCTTCATCTGCTTTCAGTTGTCTCTTCTATCATTTAGGTTCAGTTGATATTGCAGAAGTGGAGATATAATAGAAAAAGCCAAAAACTCAATAAATCTACCAAAATCAAGGCTTATTATTAAACTAAATTAAACATTGTTATTAAATCTACAATTACTATTCATGCAAGTTTTTTTGGATCAATTCATATTTTGTACATTTGTAACAATAAAAATGCATTCTTAAAAGAAAAGAAAATTTTGGGAAACTTAATAATTCTACTATGGGAAATATACAGTAAATATTTACAAAGCCTTTCAACTGACAAATGTTTGTTTGTTGTTTGGTTTGCTGAAATTTTAGAGGAAATTAAGAGCAATAAAAATCACACTGCCTTAATATTAGAAAATATTACCATTTGAACCATAGATGGGAATTAATGACAGTTAATTTAACTTTTTATTAGTAGCAGTCAGTAGTGATGAGCGATGCTGTGATTTCATAGTCACAGTGATTCGTGATACTGTAATGTTTCGATATCAGTGATTTTAAACTGTGATTGTGATCACAGTTTTCATCCCTGTTATTAAAAGCAGTCTGTTGAGCAGTCTCCAATCCACTGCAGTAGCAACTTCCTGCGTCAACAGGTGGCAGCCCTGCATCCGCTTGCTGACATGGATGTTCGTATTAGACAGTGTTCTGTGACTGAATTCTTGAATGCAGAAGATGAAACACCCATTCGCTTGGCTTACGAAAAGCGGAGCGGCAGACCAGCGAATGCAGTGACTCCACGCAACATTCAGCGAGTCGATGACATCGACAACCGAGTGACAACAGATGAATTGTGTCGCATTCTCTCCCTCAGTAAAGGCAGTGTGATGACGATTATTCGACAACAGGGGTACAAAAAAGTTTGTTCACGGTGGGTACGAAGAATGTTAACCGACCAGAATAAAGAGACAAGAAAAACAATAATCTCCGAACACCTGCAGCGCTTCCATTTGGAGGGAGAGGAGTTTCTGGAAAAAACTGTGACTGGAGACGAAACGTGGGTTCATTTTTTTGAACCTGAATCAAAGAGGCAGTCAATGGAATGGCATCACACAAACTCAGAGGAAAAAAAAATTCAAAACTGTGAGATCAATGGGAAAGGTATGGCAACAGTATTCTGGGATGTAGAGGGTGTGATTATGGTTGATTTGTTGGAGCATGGATGCACAATAAATTCTGTCCAATACGTCACAACCCTCAAAAAGCTTAAACGTCTTCAGCGAGTTTCCCAACAAAAGCTATGGCGGATGTTCTTCTTTTGCATGACAATGCAAGACCACACACCAGTCGTCACACCACTGAAGAGATTGTAAAAATTGGATGGGAAGTCTTGCTTCATCCCCATACAGCCCTGGCCTAGCACCATCAGATTTCCATCTGTTCGGGCCGCTAAAGGAAGCTCATCGTGGGATTCACTTTGAAGATAAGGAGACTGTGAAAACGTCTGTGCGTCAATGGCTTAGGAAGCAAGACCATGCCTTTTACCACGCTGGAATACATGCCCTTGTTAAAAGGTGGACCAAAACTGTGGAAATGGACGGAGATTATATTGAAAAGTGATAAATTAATCGTCAATGTTGTGGTTTTCAAGCTATGTAATTGCATTTGAATTTCTTGACAATTAAAAGGAGAAAAAAAATAGGAGGCATTACTTATAGACCGACTCTCGTATTTTCAGATATCATTGAAAAAAAATCGTAGTTCATGAAATATCGCTCATCACTAGTAGTCAGTAACTTAAAAGAAAGAAAAAATGCAAAAGTAACTCAATTTTACTTGTAGTAAATAATAACAACAACAATAACAATAATTTATTTGAACTTATTGATTTAGAAACTGAATATAAGAAATATGTTTTAATTATAAAATCTTAAAAAAAAAACTACTTTTATTTATTGAGTAAAACAATAAAACAGCAACAACAACTTTGGGGTTTTTTGTAAACAAGAACAATATATTTTTGCGTTGCTTAAATAAATTTTCAATATTTAGCTAAATTAAATGATTGATGCAATGTTAAAACTGATCCTAAAATGTTATTGAACTAAAACTACAAACTTACCCCATTTCTAAAAATATCTGTCTAAACTGAGTACGCACTTTCATTAAAGGATGCAAATGACCACAAACAGGAGGAATTCCCATAGCATCAAAATTGTAAGTTTTAAATGTTTTCTCCTTCCAGGAACCACTAAAAACAAAACAAAAAACAAGAAACAAACCACTGAATTTTCAAATTACTTATAATCAGTTTACAGATAAGCTGCAGAAAGTAAATTGGATTTTTCTTAGTTAAAACTTATAAAATACACGTTCTTAATACAGCAAGTGACCCTTCAGAAACTAAAGTAAAGAAAAATAATAAAAAAAAAAACAACAAATTGTGGAAATCAAATCCTTGGGCAGCTAACCATTCGGCCACAAAAGGAATCTGACCACAAAGTAAGAAATCAATGAATAAATAAATAAATGAAATAAAATAAAAGTAACAACAACCCTCTAATGGGTAAAAGGAAAATGAAACAAATCATCATAAAATGATTGGGGGAAGCCTTTTGAGTCAATCCAAGACAGCTGTTCCTTATCATTTTATGATGATTTCTTTCATTTTCCATTAGAGGGTTTTTACCCATCAAAAAGGGTGGGGAAAAAGTTCTAGTGGTGAATTAAAATACTTTCTAATATAAACTCAACAATTTTGGGAGCCAATTACAAAATTTTCTGCCATTTTAAAATTAATAATTGCTTTTAAAATCAGACATTAATTGTTTCTGAAATCTACTGTGCAAATAATTAATCTGTACTTAAAAAGCTGCCCACATATTCACAAAATAAGTATGCAATTTCAGAATGATAATCAGCTAATTTAAATTAATATTTTATTACTTCTTTAACCATTTTCCTCTTCACTAAAAGTAAAATTCCGTATTTAAAATTAAAAAGTCATTATTACATCCAACCATTCATTCCAGTCCCCAATTAAGACTAATGATTATGCTACATTTGCACAGTCAAAATACTGATACCATTTAAACTTGGAGAACTTAAACACCTACTGTAAACAGTTCACAATTTGAAAAATTATTATACACTAACAGTATACAGTCTACCTGATTAAGGAGACTTAGAAGATGTGGAGACAGCAAGAAAATTCAAGATGAAGAAGAATATCATTCTATAAAGTCAGAGTGCAAATACAAAGGAAAAAAAAATGTAAAGAACTAATTATCACCACAAAACAAAATGAAATGCCATTGTGATTTGAATGCACAATGCAATGAGAAAACAAAGATTTAGAAGTACATAGGAAACATCAGATGGTTTATAAGGTCCATAATAAGAGTAATATAAAGTGAGCTGATAGTATGATGAGTTGGTATTATCACAGAGAAAAGAAAAGGATCACGACAAAACTAATCAGAAGAATTGTTGACTGGCTCAATGAGAGAATAAGAAAAAGATTGAGAGAATTGTTGGAAAATATTATTTCTGATCTCCAAATTGGTATAAAAATTGCCACAAAGTCCATGCTAATAAGATCACTAAAGGTGGTTTAAATAGTAAATAGATACTCTTCATGTTATCAAATGACCCACCTGTGTTGCAGCAAAATAAATTTATTGATTTCATCTGCATATCAAGTGATTCAATCCTAATGTAAAGGATATGGAACATTAGCCTTTTGAACTTCAATGCAATCAGATTTTACTTTATTTAAGATTTTGACAAGCCACATCAGGGTCATTCCATGTCAGATCACCTGATGAGTTCACCACACCATCACAGATTTTTATGAAAATTTATTTGCATGTAAAGGGTCATAAGATAACACATTCTGCAAAATATGGGATTTTTTGGTTAAATATTTGCCGAGATATGAATTTTTGAAGTTTTTTGGGTGCCACGCCCCTTTTTTGACGTATTTTCTTGAATATCTCATCTCCTAATCAATCAAATGGAACCAAATTTGTTTTCCCCATGTATTTTTTTATACTGAATCCAAAACTTCCAACAAAATTAGTCTTGGACTAATAGTTTTATAGTAATAGAAAGCATGTAAGCATTTAGGAAAAAAATTAAATGGTCATGTGGGACAACTTTTAAAAATTAGAGATTTTAACCCAAGTCTAAAAAAGGTCTAAAGTAATTGATAAAAAAAAATCAAGATGGTGTTTTGCTCCTGAGCTTGGGAAAAAAATCGTAAAGTTGGTACTCTTTTTGATTCACGTAAAGAAATATCCAACAATTATTACTTTGTCACTGCATATTTATTTAGTAAATTCAAGTTACCCTTGCTTTAGTCATAGCTCTGTAAGCAGTAACTCTCACTTATAGCCAGGTAAAACCCATATTTCCAAACTGATTCAAACTGAATATAGTTTGAAAATATGGCAATTCAAACAGAAAATTCACCCGTTTCAATCACCAATGCTAGGCAGCATAATAATCCAAAATGTTACTGAAAAAATACAAGTCTTAATTTTCTGTAATATAAGTGTTCTACATAGGTGTTACTTATAATATTTTCAATAAAAATTAATTTTTTCTGACAATAAAAACTTAAAATACAAAACTACTGTTATTATAAAGTGTGTTCTATAAATTTCAAAATTATTAACTAAAAGTTATTCAGGACAAAATATCTAAAGCACCCATTTTTTTTTCTCACTTTCTTTTCAAAATAGTTTCCGTATTTTTGGTTTTGAATCATACAATTGTACAATCGTACAATTTACTTTAGTGAATTTTTGTAGGAAACTCAACCCCTAAAACCGAAAGTGAAGGTATCCGACCTCAAACAGAAAGTCAGTCATTCCCGCCCTTTCAACAATTGTATGATTCAAAATTTCAAAATCGCCTTATTTTCAAACTACATTCAGTTTGAAAATATGGGTTTTATTTGGCTATAAGTGAGAGTTACTGCTTGCAGAGCTATGACTGAAGCAAGGGTAACTTGAATTTACTAAATAAATATGCAGTGACAAAGTAATAATTGTTGGATATTTCTTTACATGAATCAAAAAGAGTACCAACTTTGCAATGTTTTTTCCCAAGCTCAGGAGCAAAACATCATCTTGATTATTTTTTTTCAGTTGCTTTAGACCTTTTTTAGACTTGGGTTAAAATCTCTAATTTTTAAATGTTGTCCCACATGACCATTTAAATTTTTTCCTAAATGCTTACATGCTTTCTATTACTACAAAATGTTAGTCCTAAACTAATTTCGTTGGAATATTTGGATTCAGTATAAAAAAATACATGGGGAAAACAAATTTGGTTCCATGTGATTGATTAGGAGATGAGATATGCAAGAAAATACATCAAAAAAGGGGCGTGGCACCAAAAAAACTTCAAAAATTCATATCTCGGCAAATATTTAACCTAAAAATCCCATATTTATCAGAATGTGTTATCTTCTGACCCTTTACATGCAAATAAATTTTCATAAAAATCTGTGATGGTGTGGTGAACTCATCAGGTGATCTGACATGGATTCACTCATCATGAAATTTGCTATCACAGATTACCTAAGTTTTCTATAACTGTTTTAATTTATATTTCAAAAGAAGAGCCATTATTTATATAAATGCATACTTACATACATATTATAGATCACGATGTTTTTTTGTAATGCTTACCTGGCAATCATTTCAGGTATCAAATCAGTTTCTTGCTTAGAAATTGTTACTGTGAAATCCTGACCTCTACTAATCAAATAACTTTTCACAAGCCTGCAAAATATACATAATATACAAAAATACAATATACGGTCTAATAGTGTCAACTCAAAAATAAAATAAATTTAAATACACTGAGAAACAAATAAAAAATCAAAAAGAGAGAAGGCAACCAGGAACTTTTGCATGATTAAGCTTTTATCAGTTGGGGCTTTATATGTCTGAGATTAAAGAACAGTATAAGTCTGAGATTAAAGAACAGTAAATTTAACAACAGTGTATCCGGTGTGACGGCTGCACACGATGCTTTGATGGATTCTCGCAGCGCTTCCAGTGTAGCTGGCTTTTACCCATAAACTTCATTCTTCAAGGTCCTCCACACGTAGAAGTCCAGGGGTGTTAGGTCTGGAGACCGTGGTGGATACTTAATCACATCTCTGCAACCTACCCATTGTCCAGATACAGTAGCATCCAAGTACGCCCTGACATAACGATGGTAGTGAGGTGGAGCACTATCTTGCTATAGGTAAAATACCTCATCGCCAAACATCTCTTGAATGGTAGGGAAAATCGATGTTTGCAGCATATGGAGATACGTCTCACCAGTTACAGCATCTTCAAAAAAGAAAGGGCCGATCAATCTGTGAGATGATAGACCACACCACACATTGGTAGATTCACTTCCCTGTCTATGTGAACGTGTGGATTGACAGGAGCCCAGTATACATAGTTGTGACGGTTTACAGTATCGCTGAGTTTGCACTGCGCCTCATCAGACTGATAAATTTCCCTTCAAAATCCTCATCATTGAACTACACTATGAACTACATTATAGTGCAAGAATTGTACGTCTATGTCATTTTTTTCCGAGATATCAAAAATACTCTAACTTCAATTTTAAAAATAAAATTGATTTGCACAAATTTACTACAATCTTACAAAACGATTTCTCAAATCTCAACTAAATATTTCATATTTAATTTAAAGCTATCTAAATTAAAATTCTAAAATAACGACTTAGACTATAGTTAAGCATCTTAGAGATTCAATACTAGATATAGCTAAATACAGATTAGGCAAAACAAAATTAAATTTAAAAAATAAAAATAAAAAATTGAAAAAGAAGTAATACTTTTTAACTTCTCTTCTTACATATTTGATACTTTCTCCATCAATAAAATATTAAACAAATTCAGCATATCCAAACTATCCATTAAAACATATTTAATGCTTATTTACAAATATAATAAACCAATTAAAAATCTAAAATGTAGTTATAAAACTATACAACTAGAAATACAAACCTGAGAATGTTACAAATATAATGATAAATATAAATGAAACTAGCACATAGTCACAGGCAATTTAAAATTTATAACCAGCAATTTACTAAGAAAATCCTTAATTAGAAATCAATTACAGACTTCAATCCAAAAATGCTTTGTGTGGAGTGTGGCATTGTATGGGGCAGAAACATGGACATTACGACACAGTGAAGAGAAACGACTAGAAGCATTTGAAATGTGGATATGGAGAAGAATGGAGCATGTGAAATGGACAGACAAAATAAGAAATGAAGCTGTGCTAGAAAGAGTGGGTGAAGAAAGAACAATGCTGAAACTGATCAGGAAGAGAAAAAGAAACTGGTTGGGTCACTGGCTGAGAAGAAATTCCCTAATGAAGGATGCACTGGAAGGAATGGTGAACGGTAAAAAAGTTCGAGGCAGAAGAAGATTTAAGATGATCGACAACATTAGGGTAAATGGATCTTATGTGGAGACGAAGAGGAAGGCAGAAAATAGGAAAGATTGGAGAATGCTGGGTTTGCAGTGAAGGACCTGCCCTTGGCAGAGAACTATGTATGTATGTATGTATGTATCCAAAAATGATTGACAAACTTAAAAAAACCAATTCATACATAATCTAGATGTGATACAAACATAACTTAATATATAAACAATTTTTAGATTGGAAAACGTACCTTATAAATAAATTTTAAAAATTTAGAAATTTTAATTCGAACAGAAGTAACTTAATAAAAATAAATATACAACACATAAAAACCATATAAGTTCAATATTATAAACAATTTATATTTACAACAATGGATAAAACACAAAATAGTTTAGCCATTATTTGAAAATTATTTTACTCACAAACAATAAACAACATTTTAAATAATCAAAGTACTTTAACAAAAACTAACATAAATAAAACGCAAATCATCAAAAAATCAGAAACCAAAGATCCCCAATACCATAAATATATCTCTAAAATACAATACCAAATTACAAAAATTACAAAAGAATTAAACTTCTTATTTCTTAACCCCAAAATGCACAAACCACAAAAAAATTCAGAATGATTTGCAATACAGTCAAATCACATCTTGAAAATGCCAATTTAATTTTAGAAAAACTATTAAAGACAATGCTTACACATATCAAAAAACAAATAGATGAAAATGAAAATTGGATAATAGACAACAGAAGTTCAGTAATAAGATACATACAGACAAACAAAATAACATCCATAATAACGACAGATTTTGAAAATTTGTTCAAAAATATACCATTAAATCAATTACTAAATATACAATAACACTAACAAATAATATACAAATACTAACAACAGAATTCAAAATGAGCATCTTAATGGACATTTCTATAGAAATATTCATAAAATTTCTAAAATTCAATCTATTTAACAATTTTATTGAATTCAATGGACAAATTTATAAACATACTAAAGGAATGGGAGTAAAATTAAGCTCCATCATAGCAAACCTATTTTTACTTACATAAGAATGCCAATTTAGTAAAACTAATACAAATAATTTCAAAATTTTTGGATACATAAACACCTAATAATTTTTAATAGCAACTTGGAACCTAAAAGAAATTTCAACTAAAATTTACCAACCAAAAATAACAAGAAAAACTATCAGATTACTTGGAAATAAGAATACACATAAACAAAGACAAAGCACTCTATATAATAAAACATTCAAGTTTCAATTTTCAAATCAACAGATTCATAAAATATCACAGCAAAATAAATTTAAACGTGTTCAAAAACATTTTCATAAACGAACTCAACAGATATCTACAAATAAATACAATTACACTGATTTCAAAAATAACAGCAACTACCTTATAAATGAATTTAACAGTAACAGATTTCATAAAAACTTAATAAAACAATACATATTTATTTTCAATAAAAAATTCAAATACATACTATATAATAACTACAAAATCAAAAATATATTTAGTAACCTAGAATTTAAATCTGCATTCAGGAACAAACTTTCAAATCAACAATTGCTCAAAAGAAAAGACACGGAATAACAATTCAAACCAATTCAAGCTAAGATAGGACGAGTAGAATTAACAACAAATTTACACACTAATATCTTATGAAATCAGTAGATTAAATCCTCAAAGGAAGTTTACTGATCGATCCCCCGATATTAATTTTTTCATTTTTATTTATATTATTTTTAATTTGGTTAATAATTTTATCTTTATAGTTTTATAATATATTTAGTTAATTTTATTTCAATTATAATTTAACTTAATCAGTCTTAAATAATTTTAATTTTACGTTTACAGTAAAGATAAATTTTATCTGCTTTGGATAAATATTTAGAGACATATTTACTTCTATACATCATATACAAAATAATAAAATTTTATATAAATATATAAATAAATTTTTAAGTTACTTCGCAATTTATTAATTAAATTATATTTTATTTACTTATCTATTAGAATATAAATAACAAATTTAAATCTACAACCAATATTTTAAGTACAGTAAAACCTCTCAAATCTGGCCCCCATGGTAATTCGACCTGGTCCTGAGTAATTTTTTTTTTTTTTTTTTTTAGTAACTAAATTTGTTTCCCTATTTTTGTTTCCCTATCCAAGCATATTCATTATGAGTGAAAAAAGAAAGAAAAACTTTGTCACTATGGAACAGAAGCTTAATGCGTTAAGGAGATTGGATGCAGGGGAATCTGCAAAACAAATATCACTAGATCTTGATGTCGGAAAAAGCCCATTTGTATTGTTTTCATTAAACATTTGAATGCAAAATTATAAAAATGGTGTTAAATTAATTAAACCTGGCATTATGTCTTCACAAAAATTGAGCTACTGAGTGTATTTTAAGAACACTTTGGGTAGTCTGGCTTTTCCGTAATCTGGCCTATTGGTTGCCACATTAGGCCGGATTTGAGAGGTTTTAATGTATATTATTAAAAAATTTTATTAAAATATAATTTAGTTATATATATTTTATATATTTAGTTGAATCCATAATTACATTCTTATGCACTAATATAGTTAAGTCTTCATCCCTTTCTATTTTTTTTAAATCCTCTCAGACTTACAAAATTCAGTAATCTAGTGCAATTTAAATTACCTCAGTTGAACAAATATGAGGAGGGATGTTGGTTTGACAAATGGCTACTAAATTCTTCATTTACTTTAGTAATTCATTATATATATTTATTTATTTATTTATTTAGAAAATATGTCTTTATTCATTTAATACACATCAATAAAAACATGTCATGTCTTAAATAAAAAAATACTAAAAAAATATTTCTAAAATTTTATTTGCAATTAAAAACCATAAAAAGACATTACTTACACTTCTTGCAGCAATTTCCTCTTTTTATATTCCTGCTTTTGTCCATCAGAGATGTTTGATTCCTTACGATCTCTAATATTTCGCAAAATCTTTTGAACAAGATCATCTATTTCTTTCACCTAAATTTATTAAACACCATAAATGACATTTATCTAGTTTTTCAGAAAATTTTGCAATACGAGAAATTTTATCACAAAACATAAAATAAAATCTTAATTTTTAATTAGTAAAATCAAAATTTTCATAAAAAAGATATAGTTATAATTGTTTTATGTTTGTTTGGATTGTGTTTACAAATAATTTAAGATACCTGTTAGCTTTAAAACATTAATAATAATAATAACACCCCATTTTGAAGTATGGCAACCATAATGCTTGGGCAACACCATCCAGCCCAAATGGTCGGAAGTGTTTCATCAGTGACAGAGCAGGCAACCACCAAGACTGGGAAGCTGCACCAGTGCATCTAATGGTCATCGCAGATGAACCAGGATCTCATGTGCGACTTTTACACCATTACACAGTTAGGGACTCATTTCACAGGATACAGACAGCCACTACACCAAGCATTCACCACACGTTATTCATCGTTAGGGCTTAGGAAACAGCAGGTAGCAGATCAGTGACGTTCCGTAGAAGTTAACAGACTTATTCTCTCAACCACACTTGCACAAATTAGGGAGGAAATCACTGAAATTAACCACAGGACACCACACCACACTGGAAGACAATACCTCTATGGCAAACACAGAAACAATCTCTACCTCACAGTACAACAACCCTGCAAGGAGGGAAGCCAAGGACTCTTCAACCTCATCACCCTGCACAATAAGGAACACTTCCACCAGAGAGCACAACACTTCTCACTCCACTTAGCCATTGTCGAGACTGACACACACCTTATTAGAGATCATTTCAAACTGAAATTGGCAAATATTAAAATTCATTATTAGAATAAAGGAATCAGTAAGTTTTATAATGAAGGTCTACTACATTAGAAAAGGTTTCAAACTAACCACACATTTAATATAAGGATGAAAACTTGATCAGCAACTATGCTGAAATTCTGCGGAGATAGGCATAGTTTTATGAGGAACATTTTAAATGTAACAACAAAGATGCAACTGTAATTGATGATATATCAAGTGAATGCATACTGTGGAACCTTCTACTGTACCTCCATCTTTAATTACTTTGAAATTACGACTAAAAAACCAAAGAGTTATCAAGTTTCTGGACAGGACTTAATCCCCTCTGAAATTTTTAGAGAAAGAAGAAATCTTAATCTGGCCATTTCAAAACTTATTGCTAGTATTTGGAAAGAGAAATTAATTCTACAGGACTAAAAACATTCTATTGATTATAAAGGGGGATTCTCATTCTTTGATGAGAACTATGAAGCTATCTCCTTACTTTGCATTGTCTATAATATTATTGCTAATCTTCTCTTCTCTATACTTAAATCATTAATAGGTTAATATTAATGTGGTTTACTTGCTAATAGATCCACAGTTGAGCAAATATTCACCATGTCAACAGATTTTTCAGAAGTGGTGGGAATAGAATACTTATGTCCATTACACTTTTCATCCTTTGTTCTTTGACTTTCAGTCTGCATACGATTCTGTTTGGTAAGATGAGATATGGAATGCCATGAATATGAATGACTTTCCTTTAAAGCTGATCAATTTATGTAAAATGATCTATAAGGATACATTTGTAATAGTCAAGCAGGGAAGGATACTTCATGATAATTCATTCTTGATAAAGACAAGGTGATGCAACATGATCTTAAAATTGCTATTCATCATGCAAACATCTAGACTGTAGGAATCATCTTCAGTAAAAGTGTTCAGATTTTGGTTTGCAGATGATATTGTGATCATTGGAAGAAAGAATTCAGATGTTGAAGAAACTTTATGTCTTTGGTAAAACAAACAAAAAGACTTGGACTGGAAATTAATAAACAGAAGACCAAGAAGTTCCTCAAAAGCCATCCCATCCTGTACTAATAGTATCAATATGGGAAATAACCAATATTAATACTATTAGTACCAATTTGACTTTGGTATAGGAATGCAACTACTTTCAATCATGACAGCAAAAATGAGGTCAGCATAGAAAATGCAAGAATCAACAGTGCTAATTGTGCATACTTTCCACTTTACTTCTTTTACAGAATTAAAACATTCCTAGACACATCAAAGTCACCATATACAAAACTCTGATTAGCCTAGTCTTTTCTTATGGATTGCTTGCATGGGTTTTGGTATCAGGTGTATGCAAACAACAGGCTGTTTTTGAAAGGAGGATTTTTGAGGCTATATTTCCAGATAATGTTTAGAGCCTTAGAAGCAACAATGAGCTGTATTCTTTATATAATGATCTGCATCAACATTAGCAGACTCAAATGCATAGGCCACATTAACAGAATGAATGAAGAAAGAAAGCTTATTAATTATAGAAGTGGTAATTTTATTCAGAATAATTTGGCACCATGCAGACTTATTCATGTTGAAACATGTTCTAACTCTGTAAGGCTTATTCATATTTAAATATGTACTAACATGTTCAAATATTGCATTGTTTTAGTAAGCAGGTGGCCAGTAGCCAATATTGAAATTGTAGTGAGTCTGGCAACACGTAGTGGCTTTCTGCTGTATATTGTTTTTATTTGTAAGTTGTATGAGTTTTATAAACGTTTCAATATGCCAAGAAAGTGTTTAAATCAACCAAACATTTTCTGCTATGTCTGTGGAGAACTGACTTTCAAGTCTCAGAGGCGAAATTTCACACCACTTGTGAAAAATGTTATGAGCTTTATTTTGGATGTAAAGCTGGTGATTTCGATAAAGACTGGAGCCCAAATGTATGCTGTGTATCATGTGTTAGGCTTCTCACTGGATGGAAAAATGGTACTCATCATATGCCGTTTTCAGTCCCTATGATTTGGAGGGAACAGAAGGACCATTCAACTAACTGTTATTTTTGCTTAACTAACATTAAAGGAATTACGTCCAAAATAAAATATACAGTTAAGTATCCCAATTTGGCATCTGCAAAGAGACCTGTGCCACATAGTGAAGAGTATCCTGTACCAAAGTGTCCAGATTTCACATCCTTAAGTGATAACTCTGACTCCGACCCAGCTCATACTGAAGACGAAAGGAGGGAAGTGACCCTACATTTGAAGCAAGTAGTTCATCAGAACCTCACTTTTTATCTCAAGAAGATCTTAATGATTTTATACGGGATTTAAATTTGTCTAAACAGTCAGCTGAGCTTGTAAGTTCCAGGTTCAAAGGTTGGAATCTACTCCAAAAAGATGCACGGATATACGTTTATCGTAGTCGCAATAGTGATTCAAGTGACTACTTCTCTAAAGAAGGTCATGTCGTTTTTTATAATAATGTTTGTTCAGTAATGGAAGCTCTTGTACTCACGAAACACTAAATAATAAGTATACGGGTAATTTTGGCTTACCTAAAAAGTTGTATATAATGATTTTCGGCTATATTTTTCCTTCGAGATGTCTCTGTTCATGGTCCAGCAGTAGTTGTGATTAAATGGGTTTTATTTAAATATCTTTCATAGTTAAAAGCCAATTTGCCAAGGTTTTGATAGTGCACTGGTTGCAGTGATTTTCCTACTGATTTTGGAATCCCACTTCCAAGAGCAGCAGTGTAATCCACAACCTTTCATATGTCATCCAAGTTGCTAACCAAATGGTAAATACAGATGATGAGTCCTAACAAGGATCAAAGAGCTGTCCCTGATTCCCAATGATGCCAACTAAAGCTGTGGTTGAAAAATGACCATTCTCGTTATTTACCTGTCTTCGTACAACTAATAAAAATATAACTGAATAGACAAAATATTGGAGACATGGGTGATAGGAAGTTGACACGGGCACCCCAAGAGCTTACTGGAACATACTCAAACCAAATGCACTCGATAAATAGGCAGAAGTCTGGGCTTCCAAGCAGTATATTGCAATCAAAGAACATGGGATTGCAACCTTAGCAACTTTGATCGTGGACAGAAAGTCAGAGCGGGACAGATGGGTCATTTTATTGCCCAAGTGGCAACTATTGTAGGGTTTTCAAAGACAACCGTATCAAGGGTCAACTGCCAGTGAACCATTCATGGGCATGCCAGAGCTCAGCAAGCAAGCAGTGGTAGCCCACATGCCACTGATGACCGGGATCGGTGTTGAATGTCCAGGCTTATACAGTGCGAAAACGACAACAACAGCACAGATCAGATCGGTTTCAATGTGGGAATATCAAGCAGTGTTAGCAAGCGAACGCTACAGCACACACTACATACTTGAGGATATGAGAGTCAATGCCCTACTTGTGTGTTACTGTTGACTGTTTGTCATTGGACATTATGTCTTGCCTGGTGCTGGGATCATCAAAACTGGACCTCTGCAGAGTGACACTGATTTGTGTGTTCAGATAAACCCATCATCAGCTGTACTGGTCTGAGGGTACGGTGTGGCGTCGACAGCATGAGGCTCTGTTTAAGAAAGTGGTGGCTCTGTGATGGTTTGGGGAACCTTCTCATGGGATATATTAGTTTCATAATGTGTCTAGAGAATTCCTTAAACACTCTGAGCTACCAGAATATGCTGGCTGATGACCTACACCCTTCCATGGCCTTGGCATGGAGCTGCACCATCGGGCAGCTACCATGCAGGCATGGCTTGAGTTTAGGACCATCCAGAGGCCTGCAAGGTCCCTGGATTTAAACCCTATCGAACACCTCTGGGATGCAGTTGAAGAAGACATCAGATCCATGAACCCAGCACTAATGTCTACAGCAAGTTGTAGACAAATGTAAATAGGCATTGCTGGCACTACTCTGGCGACCCTCCAGCATCTCGTGGGTTGATGTCCTGGCATGTATAGGCTGTTATTCGTGCTATAGAAAGACGACACTGGAATGATCAAAAGGCATACTGTAGATTCATTAAGAATTAAATTTAAAATAACTTTTCATTTCTTACCTTACGAAATATTCTGGGCCCACCCTCTGCATTTTTATCCAATGTAATCCATCCAGATGACATTGCTTTGCTAAATCCAACCTTAGCATTAGGGATAATTGTCTAAGAAATAATTATAAAAAAAGATAAAATAAAGTTTGCATTAAAATAAAATATATATATATA
>JAFIDM010009631.1:6343845-6386671 GCA_023159025.1 Thereuonema tuberculata
ATATTTGTAATTTTATTTGTGCGTTGGCTTTGAACTTGATTTATTAAATATAATTTACGCACGTTAATTTTATTTTCATTATGTAAAGCCGTTCGTTTATTTTTCAGTCTTCCCACAATTTACAACTAACAATAACCAATGGACAATAGAAATGGTTGATTCCAGACTACACTTTCCTCTACGCAAGCAGACAGATGAACTCTTCTGAATATTTAATGAGCTGTTCCCTCATCCATTTAAAGGCTGAAAAATTTTTATTTTGTATTCTGTATCTTGTTTTTTGGATCTGAAGATGTCGAGCTTATACGCCGACGAAATAATCATCCATTGTAAGCTTTTATTGTATTATCTCTTGTATATTTGTAATTTTATTTGTGCGTTGGCTTTGAACTTGATTTATTAAAAATAAATAGTTGTTTGACATATATATAAAATAACGAAACAACTCACTTTTCTTCAATTTCTTCAAAATTCTATATTTCATCCCAATTAAGGGACTTCATCAGGATTAAAAGAAAATACAAATGAAAAAGAGAAAATCCTTCTCTTTCTCTTCAAATCATAATCGAAATGTTACAAAGAAAAATTTCAATAATCATAACATATAACATCCAATAATCAGTAATGAACATTATATTCTAAAAACAAAATAACAATTTTATCTTTGTTAACATAATTGACAACAAATGAATTGTAATGAATAGTAAATAAATTGAAAACAATTGATAATAAATGAATAGTAAATTAATTGTAATGAATAGATATGGGATTATTTTAAAATTAAGAAATCTTTAATCTTCTTATTATTTATTAAAGATTTCTTAAAAATACTTAAAGAAACAGCATTATCTTTAAGTGATTTATCCTTATTTAAGCATATACAGCTATTAATGAGACACGATTCTAATTTGAACCGTTTAATTTCATCTTTGACATTAAACACATTGTGTACTATCGGATCAGGACAGTGATTATTCCTCATGCAATGTCTTGCCCATTCTGAAATTTTGTCATTTCTGTTTTGATACGCCGTGGTATGTTCGTTGACATGTTCTCTTACCGTTCAGCCTGTGCTTCCAATATATATTTCTCTGCAGTCTCTACATTGTAGTGCGTACACTACTCCCATTCTATCTAACTGTGAATTTTCTTTCCTAGTTCTCTTTTTCCTAAACAAAGTGTTGTCTTTATGAAATATCATATTAATCTCATTACTTATACAAACGTCTTTGACATGTTTGTTTACCTTTGGTAAATTTATACATTTAAAAAAATTATTTTTATCTTTCAAATGATCGTGAGATCTTACAAATTTCCTCTTTCTGAAAAATTCTCCAAATGTTTCATCGATAAACTTGTTAGGATATTCATTCATTAATAGAATCTCTCTTAAATTTCTGATTTTATCTTTCCAAATCTCTTTATCATGTGTATAATTAGTAATTCTTTTCAAGTTCCCTTTGATTATCTCTTTTTTAGTGGATATTAGATGATTCGAATTATAGTTAAGTGATTGCTTTGGAATGATTTCTTATAGTACTCACATTTTATTAATACAGATTCATCTTTCTTAATTTTTAAATCTAGAAAATTGATGCTGCCATCGTTCTCCTCCTCAACTTTAAATTTGATATCCTTGTGTATGTTGTTGATGTGGTTTAGGAACCTAGAAAATTGCCGTCTAGTTCCTTCCCATAAAATAATTATATCATCTACGTATCGTTTATATAAAAATTTTGTTTCTTTCCAATTAGTTATGTGATCCTTTTCAAGCTTATTCAAATAAATATTACAAATTGTACCAGAAATAGGACTTCCCATTGGAAAACCCTTGCATTGAATATACATTTTGTTCTCATACATAAAGTAACTATTGTCACACATTAATTTAATCAATTCTAAAAGCCATATTCTATCTATTTTAAACTTCTTTTGTAAATTCTCATCAAATTTCTCACATATTACTTTCAAAGCCTCTTTAATTGGAATGTTTTAATTGAAATTTTTCTTTGTAACATTTCGATTATGATTTGAAGAGAAAGAGAAGGATTTTCTCTTTTTCATTTGTATTTTCTTTTAATCCTGATGAAGTCTCTTAATTGGGATGAAATATAGAATTTTGAAGAAATTGAAGAAAAGTGAGTTGTTTCGTTATTTTATATATATATATTTCGAAGATATATGGAAGTTATTATGATGAGCTGTTTGACATATTTTCCGCTTTTCTAGCGACCACCCTGTAAATTAGTTTTCTGAATTCCTGTAAAATTTGAAATTTTAGATATGTGCCCTTTTCGACATTGCATATTCAATTAGTTAATTAATAAGTATTTAGCTGAATTTACCAAATATAAAAAATAAAAAATAATTGAGAAATAAGTTATTTCTTCGCACCAGTAAATTAAACTAACAATATCCCATAAATTTTACATGAAATTTACATTTGTTAATAGACAATATATATTCAAAGAAAAGAAATCCAAGATTCCATTGTCATCTTGTGGATAGTACAAAACTGAATGTTACTAAAAATTAAAAAGCATCACTCATTTGAATGTAATAATGGAACTGAATCCTAATAACAAATCTAGGTTTATTATTCAGTTAGGATGACTTAACAACTAAACAAAATAAAATATCTGATGGATGAATTACTTTGATATTTAATCTTTATTTTATTTCATTTTTTTAAAAATACCATACATATTTTTTAAATATCGAACATTAAAAACAAACCTCCCAAAATGTCAATAAAATTTAAAGAAAAAATAGCTTAATATATAAACAAAAACAAAAAAATAAAACTTTATTTAAGAACAACAGTAATAATTATTATTCTATGTAATATTAAGTTATAAATTATTGGCTATTACCATTGAAAAATAAGTAAATTGTAGCATAATCAAAATGTGTAGCATTTTTTATTAAAAAAAAAAGTAGCAAGTCTTCATTAATTTAAATAAAATAAGTTAACCTAATAAAATTAGGTATGTTCTAGCTAACAATAAATAAATTCATGTTATCTTATTTACAAATGTAATATTATAAATACTGTATAGTAACTTTGTTTTTTGTTTTTTTATTATTTACAAAAAGTTTTAGAATATACACAAAATTAATTAACACACACAAATACATAAATATATAAGATTTACAAATTGATACATACAAAATAATGTTTACAATTAATAATTATATATATTAAAAACTGTATATAGCCTAGTAAATAATGAAAAGTAACAAAAAATCTTCTGTCAATGAATATATAAACAAGCTTCTACAACTTTATAGTATATATAATTTATTTTTACAATTGAATTCCCTTTTATATGACGAAAATTGTATTCCAGTGTATTTTTTCAAAAAGATGTTGCTGCTCATCTTGAGAAGCAAACTTCTAATGACAAAGAAATGTGGCTAACTAGGAAATATTGTACAAATTCCACAGGGATTGTGAAAACCCCAGTCCCCTCCTTAATTTACCTTAAGGCTTATCTCTCAAAAGTGAAAAATGCACATAATTTACAAAGTTATGAAAAAAATATAGCAGATTTTATAATGATATCTTTAATTTTTTCGAAAATAACAAAAATGGAATTGGTAATGATTACCAGTTTCCGAATTGAGAAGTTTAAGGAAATGTACTGCCGTTAGCTGAAAAAAAAATCCCAAAAGTAATTCAATTCATATCAGATTTATGGTTTTCGTTTTTTAACAATACAACTATTGGGAAATGCTGAATTCAATGAATAGATTATTATTTATCTGCAGAAATAGAACTGAAAGCTTTTTTTACACTAAAATAATCTAATAAAACATATATTCCTCCCAAAAATGAGCTGGTTTTGAGTTTAAATGCAATTAATTCAGTAAGCATATAAAAATCAAGAATAGGAGAATATGATTCATTCATATTTAAACTGTCATATTAAAAAATTTAAGATTTTTAGTTGCGTTTTTAACACTTAGAAAGATTTGAAATTTACTTCCAAATCGTCCAATTTGACTTCTGCCTCATCTTAAGAATACAAAGAGAAACAACAGAAAGCATATTAATCTTTCAGTGGAAGTCTAAATCATTATTCAGTGCATATAATAAGGAGTTGTTTCATGGAAAAAAAAATTGAATAATAAATACAATTTCATTTACAAACTAATTATTAACATAACAATGCTAAATTTATAGTAAGATTATGCTCTTTGCCAATCAAAATTTTAGTTTTGTGCAGAGATAAAAGCTAGTTGGAAATATTATTTAGAAACACAATTTCTAAATAATAAGTGATTATCTCAGTGGCTAAAAAGTTAAGTAAAAATTTCCTCCTAATACATCTTTCAATATTTTTTATTACTGTTTCTCGTTACATAACTGTGGAAGTTTCAATGTCCCTATAAATTAAATTATGAAAATGTTAATATAAATTGTTTCAGTCTAGTGGTACCTTCATTATGAGAATTGAATAGTCCTTTCGTTGTATTATTTTATTACATATATCAGTTATTTTCCATAATATTGTTGACCACTGTTTTCAATTTTCTAAGTTGTTTTAGAAGAAAGCAACTAGTGGGGAGGGGGGGTTCATGATGCAGCATTTAAGATTAGACTTGGCTGTTACAACAAAAAACTCACAAATATGCTTGCTACTCATGAATAGTGTGTGAATGAGAAGGGGTGTGGAAATGTAAATAACATATTTTTTTTTTAATATCAAATTTAAAACCATATGATGCTACCAACCAAATAATAATAGAACTTTGTGTAAATGGCAGTCACAGGGATGATGAATTTTCAGAAAAGCTCAGAAAACAGGCTAATATTTGAATATTTCAGATAAATTGATTATGTAACATAATGTCAATTTTATTTATTAAAAAGTTTTAAGATTTAAAATTAAAACAAATGGAAAGACCAATACCACACTTTTCCCAAAATTACTGGTAATTTCCCCATAAAACCACATATGAAACAACATGAACATAATACAACAAACTATAGGTATGGCAAACCTAACCTGATAACACAGAAACAGCTACCGAACCCAAATCACACCCTATGGCGTCTCATCTGAAAGTATTCCTCTGTTTGTTTATAGGATTCTTTTTCCCAATGTAAACAAGAAGAACTCTCATTACAGCAATCCTGATATATTTCTGTTTTATGTTTACTAATTTCAAAAAATAAGAAAGAAATTAAAACTATTAAAGAAACAATATAATTGAAATTTTAAAAGAAATCGTAAATTAAAGAGAAATAAAAATTTAAACAACAAAAAAATGAGAAATTCTTTTTAAAAACTGAATTTCACCTAACCCAGGATGAAATTTCATCAAAAATTGTTATAAATAAAATTATTAAACATATTTAGATAAATTATTATAAATTATAATCGAAATTATTTCTTGTATGATTTTTATTTTGATTAAAAAAACATGTTTATGATTTTTTTTAATAAAAAGTTTTATTATTATTATTATTATTGAAGGAGTTTTTACGTGTGTACTGAATATTAATATGGCTTGAAAATTACACACATATAAATAAGGTTAAAAAATATATTATAAAAATGCTACATGTACATGTTTCATCACACAGTAAAAGAACATTAAAAACATCGACTTTTTAAGAATATGTATTTAAAAAGTAGATGTTTTTAATGTTCTTTTACTGCCTGATGACATCCACGTTCGTGTGATGAAACATGTACATGTAGCATTTTTATAATATATTTTTTAACCTTATTTATATGTGTGTAATTTCCAAACCATATTATTATTAGTATTATTATTATTTTATAACATAAATGATTTTAGCTGAAAAATATTGAAGTTACATATTTGTAAACAAATGTAATCTTTATTCTGAAAATAAGTTCATGTAAAATAGAAAAGCAAACTGATCTTCTTTTGTAAAGAATTGTTGGCCCTGAAAAGGGCTGTTTTGATAGCAAAATCTTTAAAAATATCAGAATCCCAAATCCTTAATTAACTTTTCAACAGTTCACACACAAATATTGAGCAATTCTTTGTCTTCGTTAATAGCTTCCATCACTTTTTGATAATGTCGGAATTCATTTCTAAAAAAGAAACTGTGAACTTTCTTCCATAGGCATACCAGTATGAAGTCATTGTAAATCTGTAGCCTTGTCTGGATATTAACTTCCAAAGGTCGTTTCTTCCCGGGGGGGGGGGGGGGGGGAGTGAAACATGCCCCTTTCTTTAAATTCGCTCTTCTTTCTGCAGTTAATACTTTCTCTTGACACACCTGTTAATTCAACAACCATAGCTGTTAGTTCATGCTCCGATCCTGGTGCTTCTCTCTTTAACTTGCACAAAACATTGAGGATGATCTCATTAGCACTTTGAAAGGGTTTTCCTGGTTTATGTGGTTGAAATACAATGGAGTTGGAAGATGCCATGTTATCTCAACTGCGAAGGTTTTCGTGATTGGTTAATTAACTAAAGACTTTTGAAACTTAAACATATTTGAATTATAGTCTTTGTTTGCATAAAACATTTATCTTGAGATTATTTTGGTTAATTGGCATTTATTTTTGACAGTATCATAACTTAATATATGAACTACTTTTCGTAGGAAAGATGTACATCTTGTAACTGTTTCTGTATTATCAGGTTAGGTTTGCCAGACCTACAGATGCAATTTTATGATAGCACCGTTGCCTTTTCTAAATAAATTCCAATCTTCACATCTTCAGATATCTCCAATCACCTCACTTTTACTACTGGTATTAGGAGTATGTTTAATTTTTCAGCAAATGAAGCAAAGACATCTTCAAACTTTTAAGCAAAAAACAGTTTAAGGAAAATATATATTAATTTTACAAATGATCTTCCATTAACAAGCTTCATTTTAATATTCAAATACACAATTATCTACTAAAAATAATCAATAATGAAAGTGCTCAAATAATTTGATTTAAAATGATAAAAACACTTGAAATGTTATAAATAAAATAACTGCTTTTAATAATAATTAAATGTTAACATACTATAACATTTTGCATTTCTTATTCTGATTTAATATTGCACTGATCTTTATTTAAAACTAGACGGACAATACCTTATGATTAAACGAGGATAAATTTATTGGAGAGATACAACATTATCATTCTATGTTTATTATATTATCTATATTTGGAACATGGCCAATATCTACATAATGCTGAATAATGGATTTCTTTGTAGATTCTTTGCATTCAAATAAAGATTTCTGATTATTACCTTCATTTTGTTTTGAGACACCTATTTTCTTTGAACTTAACTTTCTGCTATTTTTAAAAGACGAGAAAGGGGAATACTGGACAATGGGACATTTAAATTTTAAATTCATTTGATGAAGCTCTTTCAAATGCATAATATTCAAAAAGACCTTAAAGTGAATTATCCTACTTAATATGGCTCCCACAGATAAAAGAAGCACTCTTTAAGGTAAAATTTCATAATAATTTAGTAATTAAGTGGAGGGAGTTTAATAAATCTTAATCACACTGACTAAACAATCATATGACAAGAGTAGACTAAATCCCAAAGTTTTTAGGAGCCAGAACACAGAATTTTAAAACCTGAACACCAAGTGAAAATTTTGAGATTATTAACTAGATATCCCTTATCTAGTCTAGTTAATAATTCAGTTGTCTTTTTAATGGCTCTCTTTTCAGTGGGTACATATGTAATACTGAATATAATGGGTCAATACATTGGGCCTAATATTTCACCTACACTGTAATAAGGAAAAAACTTTCAATTAAGATTGAATAAAAAACTTGGAGCAGTCAAGTGTAATATTCACAAAACATACTAGAATTTTATTACATCAATAAAAATAAATCTTTAGCCACTACATAGAACATACTTTAGAGAAGTAAAAATTATTTACACTCAAATTTGTAAGAAATGGATGTGAACAGACCTTACTCAGAAAATTTCCGTACATAATGTGGCACCATTATTTAGAGATACTTATATTAAAAAGCTGCTGTTATTTCAATACAAGTTGGGAATTCTGTGCTGAAATGAATTTAAGATTAAAATAAAATACTAATTATTTTGTAGATTGGATAGATGCAGCAGAGCTGACAAAAACAGATATCTTAAAGATGCATATATAAACAAAAAAAAAAAGCAGGCTGACACTTCAATTTCTCTGTAACTAATAACACTGATATCCTTAATAATAAGAAAATAATATGCTTTTAAATTCACCACTGCCATTTATTCATGCAAGAAACAACAGAGAGCAAACAAAGCAGCACTTCAGGATGTTCACAATGGCTTGCTCTAGTGGTAGTAATTACACACGTGTCCACAAGTGATACAAAACAACATTGTTACATTGCATTTCTATTGATTTCATATCTGTCTTTACTTCTGGGGAATCTGCACTGTATTGTAGGATTGGTATATCTTCAATAGGAGAACCACTGATAATCATCAAATCATAAATTTGATGTGTTACAAATCAATTAATCAAAATCAATCATTTAAAACAATAATGAATAATCATTGTCACTAATAGTACAAAACTAAAAAAATAACAAATATATGTTTTAAAAAGGACACTAAAAAAAAAAGAAAAAAGAAAAAGATTATTCATTTACATTCTAATACACTTAAAATTATTACCATTAAATAAAAAAAAAAGCTCCATCCCAGGTTAACTATGCAAATGTTGCTTAATGTTTACTTAAAAGCAGTGCAATGTTGACCAAATATATTCAAATTCATTTAGGAATTGTTCCTGTTTGTTATCTCAATATAATTCTGCGGAAAATTAATTTTGAATAAACACCAATCGACTAATCGTAACTAATAAGATTTGCATCATGTGACTAACGACCTTTGAAGGATATTATTAATTTTGATAATGATCAGAATTGTCCTGTGAAAGTATCTTCATTTTGATATATAACACTCTTCATTCCATAAAAAATGTGAAGTAATACATAAGCTTTTACGTTTATGCAAATATCTGAAAATTGAATTTTGGCGCTTCTTCAAATGAAGCATAACACCATCCATTTATTCTTACTTTTCTATACCATTATAACCAATCTCATACAGCAAAACATAAGTTAAAACTCCATGTCAAATTCTTTCATTTTTTGATTTCACTTGAAACTTTTATCAATATTTTTTTTGTGTGTGTGTTTTTTCAGTTAAATATATGTATAAGTAGGCCAATGTGTTCTACTCTCCCCATAAATACAACTGAATAACCACTACTGAAAATTTTGAATTTTGAGATATACATGTTATACACATACACGGGACTTACAAAATACAAAAATACGTTTCTATTAAAACCAACATACGTGATAAGGAAAATAAATTTTTCCTTATAATAATTGTTATATTATAAATAAATAATACTGTATTATAAATAATTGGTGAAGTGCCACTTCACCTACTTCCCCTGAATAGCCGCCACTGTGTGTTATGCACATATAACCTGTTTAACATCGTTCAAAATAGTATCCCAGATTGTGCATGGTTCGTTGCACAGATGGGGAAGACAGATAATACCATCAGCCACATGCAATTCATTATTGTGTGCCACCTCACACCGAACTGCAGTGATGATATCCTGTGTTGGCAAAGCGTTTCCCATGCAACGGCTTGTTCACTTTAGAAATGAGATCAAAGTCACACTGACTAAGATCAGGGGACTAGAGTGGGTATGGCAGGACCTCCCAATCCCAACGCTGTAAACAACGTTTAACAATGTCTGCTTTGTGAGGTCTAGCGTTGTCATGCAAGATAACTGCGTTGCCCAAGAGTTCGAGACATTTCTTCTGTACTGTATGACAAAGGTGGTACCGCAAAAATGAGGTGTAATACTGGTAGCACTTTTTCAAGAGATCAAAAATAGTTGCATGACTTATGAATAGACTCTCGTATATTATATGAAAATTTATGAACAAAGATTTTGAATTGAGCATGCCATCCTCTCCAAAATATAAAAACATTCAAGTAAAAACTTGGAACCAAAGAAAAAAAAAAATGTTTTTTTAAATAATAATAACAATAATAATAAAGTGAATGTGAGAAAAAATAAATGAATGAATGAAAGTACAGTAAAAAAAAAAAATCAGAATGAATAAATAAATAAGATTTTTTAATAATGAAGATCACAAGTGTTGTTGCTCCAAAACTACCAGAATGGACATAACAATGGCATAAACTTATCAATGTAGGTTTAAATAACTCCTGAAAAAAGCTCAAGATACTGAGCTGAAATATTAAGCAACATTACCTACAAAAAGGAAATTCCTAATTCATTCTTATATTTTGTATATACTAATTAGTTTCTTTAGTAACTACATTTGAATATTATATTACAGAATTACCAAAAGGCCAATGGACTCCAGAGGGGGTTTGCCAAAGGTTCAAGGAGGAAATTCTACAATTTTTTTTTTTTTTTAGTCATATTGCATTTGAAATTTTGAAGACAACAGAATGATCTACCTAATTGGTTGATAGATATCATCTCCCTGTTTCTCTTTCTTAGTTTTTGGGAGGGAGGAGGGAACCTTGCATTAAAGTGTATCTTTGAAATCTGAAAAGAATTATTAAATAGCCAATTCACCAAATTTGCAGCCTTCAATTTTTGTTTATCTATTAAACTGATCCAGTAATTTAACAATTTGCAAGTTTTGAATATAATTACTACTATTACAATATTTATAAAATATTTCAGTCTCTAAAAACTGAAACCACCCCCATTTTTTTAATTAAATGGTCATAAACTAGTTTTTTTTTTTTTTTTTTTTTTGCTAATGGCAATTTTGTAACTGAGTTATTTAATACTGAGTTTGTAACAGAGTTCCATTTTATTAAAAAAAAAATATTATTTCAGTTTTGTTTTTATTAATAAGTAAATTGGTTATTCTTGATTATTTTTTTAATTTAATAATTATTCAATCAATTTACAAAAGAAATGCTTTGCTAATTTTGGAAAAGCTCAATAAAGTTTGAGGTAGGTTTTTCATCATCATCATCATTCAGCCTTTATCAGTCCACTGCTGGACGAAGGCCTCCCCCATACATCTCCATCGTTTACGGTCACCAGCTTTACTTCTCCATCTCATCCTTCCATCTGCCATTTGGTCTTCCTCTCTTCCTTTGACCTGTGGAGGGTTTCCAAAACGTGGTCAGGCTCGTCCAGTTTTCCCTAGTCTTTCTGGCCAGGTGTCCTGCCCACCTCCACTTTGACTTCTTTAGACATATAACTGCGTCCTGTATCTTGGTCTGTTGTCTGATCCATGTGTTTTTCTTCATATCTCTCAATGTTATATTTAACATGTTTCTTTCCATACGTCTCTGAGAAACCCTAATCTTATTTTCTTGGCTTTTAGTCGTTGTCCATGTTTCTCCGGCATATGTTAATACAGGTAGGACACACTGGTTGTAGGCTTGTCTTTTTAGGCTTATAGGTATGTCTGCTTTAAAAATATACCCCATTTTCTTGAAAGCCATCCATGAAAGTTGAATTCTTCTTTTGATTTCCTTTTCCATCCCCCCATTAATCTGTAATATTTGTCCTAGGTAATTAAATGTTTCTACAATTTCGATATCCTGATTTTCCAACTGAATATTCCTTGGTTTCACAAATTTGTTGAACATTAATTTGGTTTTTTCTTTATTAATTTTTAATCCTATGATTTTGCTTTCTTGGTTTATATCTATTAACATTTTCTCCAGCTGCTGGGGATCTCTTGATATAATTACTATATATTTTACTTTACATTTTTGAATTCGGTACAGTTTAAGACATTTTTCCATTGAAATGCAAAAATAGTAGCTTTGGTAACATAATTTATCAGAATTATATTATAGAGAATTTATATGTATATATAGAGAGAGTAGATGATGAACTAAATTTCTAGAAGTTACAACTACACTAGTTAAAAAATGAAATAAAATTAAATAATTGATAAAATTTTACAAATTTGTATTATATACAAAAATTATCATTATTTTCATTTTACATTTATTATTCAAAGAATAGAATATTTGTTTTATTCCTAGGAATAACTTGATTATTTATAGAATGAATCTTACCATTAGCTCACTTTGAAGAATTCCATTTTCTGGTATAGCATGAAATAAGACTGCTTCATGACTGCCTTTTTCAGCAACTTCTCTACCTTCATCTGTAAGTTCCCAACACTTGTTAGTCTTCATTTCTGCATTTATTATCTGACCAAATAAAATTTTTGTAATTTATAATAATAATAATAATAATATTTCTATTGAATAATAAAAAATATTTTTTATTCTTATCAAATTGAGCAAATGAAAGGCTTTAAATATAATAGAACATGAATCTTTAGGCCATGCAAGAAGTTCCTTTTAATAAATTAAAATAAAAGATTTTTTAATTTGACATGTTTTTATTTAAAGAGCAGCAAAAAAAACTGACCAAGAATGGCACCTCAGTAATAGAATTCTTACGAATTTTCCTAAGTTAAATTTAAGTGTTTTATTATTATTTGAGGAAAAATTAAAGTGCAATTAATGTTAGGCAACTTGATTTATAAAATATTATTCACTGAAATGTTTACAGATTTACTGAATGTTGTTAATATTTACTTTTTTCATATTTCATTCTAGTCATGTTAAACTTCCCTATTTAAGAACACATGGGTCTTTTCTCTTTATATTTTATATAAAGGCCTAGTAGTTAGCTGGCCAAGGTTTTAATGTACTGGTTACAGTAATTTTCTTATTGTTGTTTGGTTTTGGGAGGTTCCACTCCCAGGAGAGGGAGCAAGATCCATAATCTTGAACATCATGTCAGTTGATCATCAATGAATAAATGTGGCTGATGATTCCTGAATAGGACAAAACAGCTATCCAAATTCCTATTGATCATAACTCAAAAGCATGAATTGTGCATTCTTAATATTTGCCTTTTTTTTCAAACATCATAACTTGAGGAAGAAACAGTGATGATAACTACAATTTAAAAAAAAAAAAAAAGATTCCAATATACGCCAGATCAGAACAAAATTCAATTGAGAACTGGTAAGATCTTTATAGATTTACTAGTACAGTACAACCTCGAAAATCCGGACTCGCCGGGACTCTGCCGATTCCAGATTTTAGAAAGTTATATAAAAGTCAAACATAGTGTTAACTAATACACTATAAAACACTATTTTTGGTAAAAATAATGACAAAAAGTTAACTGTTTAAAAAATATTATTTAATACAAAAATAATAGAATAGAATTAAAATAGGAAACATTCATTTGTTTTTCATTTTTTGTATTTCTTTGTTTTCAGTTTCGATATTTCTCGTTAAATCTCGACCATCCCACTATATGTTTTCGAGACTCCAATCGCTCGTGATTCAAATAACTCCAGTAACTAATCAAAATATGTGATACCGTAAAGTTGTATCTTTTTTTTTTTCCGTAGGCACTACTTATTATGTACTTCACGATTATATTTATTAGATAGGGTCCATTTCAAACAATTCTTAGCAGTTGCTTACATTTAAGATTTGTTGAGTACCGCAACTGATCAAGTTTAATGTTCCAAAACTAAAAGCAGCTTACCACAGAATCAAATTAATTGCCTGCTTCCGAAAACCAAACCATTCTGCTACATTAACATACTTGACTACTACCAAAAAACATTTTTTTTTTTTTTCAATTTCAGTGAATAGTTAAGTAATTTTCTTATCAACTTCATCAGGTGTATAGATTATTATATGGACTGCTCAGAAGCCAATCAGATTAAGTCATTTTGTTTTAAATTGAAATTTTTTCTGTAAGTCATACTCTAATGTTTATACTTTCGGTTGACAAAGTGCCCAAATCACTCCTCCAAGTTTATAGTTATGTTATCTTTCAATAAAAAATTCATTCTTCAAATTTACAAGCGTTGTTATTTTTTGGTACGTAATTTTAAAAAACCTATTTCATTTTTTGGTTTATTGACTTAATCTGATTGGCTTCTGAGCAGTCCATATAATGATCAGTTGTGATATTAATTCTGAGATGGTTGGTTGGTTGGTTGGTGTTTTATGGCGCAAAAGCAGCTGCGGCTAAGCTGCGACAAAATTCTGAGATATCCTTGTTTTTTGATAGCAGTGTGCACCCAGGATTAAGATTGGGGGGGGGGGGGCTTAGGATTTTGTAAAGATAGGGTGAATAGATTTTCCAACAATCAGGGACAAGACAACATTGACGATTAAAAAAGAACAGAAAAATTGCCATTTGATGGCACCCGCATAAAAGAGAATACAAATAAGCAGTCAATTGGCGTCATCTGCAATGAGAGTGTTTAGGAAGGTCTACTTTTGCAACAGTCGAATATTTATTATTCTGTTTATCCGATGATTGTAAAGGCGCGCACCATAATAATTAAACATCGATTATTGAATGTATTTCTATTTTGATCCCACAGAAATATATCTATCATTAAATGGACCAGCACTAGCAAAATTCATATCTACTATTTACAGAATCCGGGACGTCTGGTCACCCTATGTAAAGAGTCTATTCAGATGTAGGTATATTTAAAAATAAAATAATAAGATACAGACACGTCAGTGCTTTAATATACGTTTTCTTCTGTTTTCTTTTTATTTCTTAATTTTTGGGTGGGGTGAGGGCCTTGGGCCCCCTTATCCCCCCCTCCCCCGTGGATGTGCGACTGCTCGATAGTGATTTATATTTACTCATTAAATAACTGTCAAAAAAGTGTAAGGATAGAATTCAGAAAATAAGTTGAAAGTAATTATTTTATCAGACACTTTGAACTCCGGATGCTTTGGTTAGTGAACAGTTAAGGAAAGAAGTGGCTACTGATAAAATGACAGCAAGGCTCAAAATATCATTTAAAAAATTCAAACCCATTTTGGCTTCAATATCATTCACAAATCAAACATTCAAAGAGACTGGCCGAAAATTAAAGGAACTCATGAATACGATAAGTTATTTCATCATCCACGTGTAATACACCAACAGTGTTTCAAACAATTTTCTGTCTTACATTTCCTAAGGCCTGAAGGCTTTTGATGGCTCCGACGATTTTCTGATGATCTTCATTGAAGTAACCGCTAAGTTTCAAAGAATCGATCGTATCGGCAGGATTATTATTGAGAAACTTCAAAATAGCTTCTGTAAGATCAGCCATGTTGTCATCAAAGGAAGAGGAAAGAAACCTTCAATTTCTGATTGGTCACAATTAACTTCCGCAATAACATTGAATATGAAAACAATCAAAATTTTTTAAAAAATGCGCATTTTTTTTTTTTTTCAGATATTTTTCTAATTTATATATAAATTAAATCAGACATAGGTTGTTTTGTTTTTTCTTCTCCGGAGTCGTCTCTGCTATTTTTATCTTAAATAACCCTTACTGCTTTTTGCCCACGGAAACTTGTGTTGAAATGGAAAATACCAACTTCATAGTCCAGTTTTACCTTTGGGTCATTTCATGTCAGATCACCCAATGCAGTTCACCACCCCATCACAGATTCTGAGGGTTTTTTTTTTTTTCCATTGAAAGAGGGGTTTGAAAAAAATTACTCCTGTGAAATATGCCCGTAGTCGGACAGTTTAAGTTTTGGAGAAATAATTTTTTTGAAATTTGCGGCTTTTTAGCATGCCGCGACTTATTATTTGGGATTTTTTCTTAATACCTACTATAATACTTAATCAAACTAAACAAAACTTGGTATTTAAAGGTAACTTTTCGTGATGAATCTAAAACGCCAACGAAAATGCTCTGTTTGCAGTAGTTTTGGTGCACAGTTAAGCTGTAAGCCTCCAAGAAAGAATTAAAATGGACATGAGCAATTAAGGTGGCGTCCATTAATTATGTGAGGTGTTTTTTAAAAAATTTGGACCCCCCCCCTCTCCCTGACGTGAGATTTCAAAAAGTCAAAAAATCTATGATAATATGTATATTCTCTGAATTAAAAAGTTGACGTGAGATTTTCATAGACCCCCCCCCCCCCCATTTTGAGCTCATGTAATTAATGGACGCCCCCTAACTTTAGCCATTTGAATTTTTTTCACAAGATCAGTGAAGGGTTGCCCTACTTCCACAAAAAATTTCATTCTGGCCTTCAACTCCATAACAGAGAAAGAAAATCCTTTAGTTGAGCGTTCACACGACAAATTGTTAATAGCTGAATTGTCCAAGCAAGTCGGAAATAATTTTACTTCAAGTACTTATAAATTTATATGCATTTATTTATTTATTGATATGATGATTTATTGTATGATGTTTTACAAAATGGAGAGAAGTGACGAAGGAGGAGATGTATCAGTTAACTTTATGAAGCATCATAAATCAACAAATATGCTCAAAAAGAGAAGATCAATGCTTCATTCCATTTGTTGATATCCTTTGTATAATTCAAGCCCCTTCAGCACAAGGAAGCAGTGGAAGGCAGTAGAAGTTAGTGTGTGACACTACAAATCATTACTGATTCCTATGGCAAATTCAAAACTAAAAGTGTGCAGTGAGAATATGTATTTATGTAAAGAAGATGGATTGCCAGCCTGTTATTTTCTTTCAATGATCTAGATCCACAGTGATTTTGAACTTGTTCAAATTTTAATTGTAATCAAATAATAAAGTAACTAATTGTAATTAACAAAATTAACACACGGTGCATAAACACTCAACTTCAGGAATTTTTTTCTCTGTAATAAAGTCGAAGGCCAGAATGAAATTTTTTGTGGAAGTAGAGCAACCCTTTACTGATCTTATGAAAAAAATTGAAATGGCTCAAGTTAATTGCACATGGCCATTTTAATTCTTTCTTGGAGGCTTACAGCTTAACTGTGCACCAAAAACTACTGCAAATAGAGCATTTTCGTTGGTGTGTTCAGATTCAGCACGAAAAGTTACCTTTAAATACCAATTTGTTTAGTTTGATTAAGTATTATAGTAGGCATTAAGAAAAAAAAAATGAATAATAAGTTCTGGCATGCTAAAAAGCCGCAAATTTCAAAAATTAATTTCTCCAAAACTAACTGTCCAACTATGGGCATATTTCACAGGAGTTATTTTTTCCAACCCCTCTTTCAGTAAAAAAAAAAATTGTAAGAATCTGTGATTGGGTGGTGAACGTTTTTTTTTTTGTTTTTTTTTTTTACAACTGTGTGTTTTGATGTGGAATGACCCCTTTATTTCTCAAATATAAGAGACCGTTCTGGCAAGGCCGAGTGGTCTGCCATTAGGCTGATGTTTTGGAACCTGGGTTCAAATACTGGAGTTTCTTTGTCCTTCTGTGTTTCGTCCATTTCTGCCGGTATAGCGTGAGCTGCCTCCTATGGCATAACCTGAGCAATGTTTCGTCAGCTAAATGCTCACATTTCTCGTCCCTTATTAGGCCAATAGTATAAATACTAGAGTCTGGGCATTGACAAACAAACAAACAAACATTTCTCAAATATCACCAATAAATAAATTAATGCATTTCTATAAATATGATATCTATTTTAAAGATTTTTTCTTTAAAACAAAGCAATAGTTTATCAAAATAAATGATTTATTTTTAGATATAATATCGCTGATCAGGTGGAAACAATATTTCATTGAAAACAATAAAATCTAAATAATATTTTTTGTAATTATATTTCTTTTATTATTATAAACCTGAAGTTCTATTGGGGTCTGTAGCATTTATTTAATATTTTAACAGTTCTGCAATAACATTTTAAAACTTGTGTTCAAAAATGAAAGAAATTATTATTGTTATTATTAATATTATTAGTCTCTTCTTGGATTAAATTCCGGTTTTTAACATGTGTAGAGGAGTACTCAAGCTAAACATGTATTATTTTACTGATAGGTGGTATTAAGGAAGCGTCGGCTTACTGAGCAAATATTGTTGATGACAGTCTTTTGTAATTTTTAATAAATATTTTTGCTTAGACCTAGTTCATCTTTGCTTTTATGCAGTTTATGTGGTATGACTCCAATTGATGAAATAATAATAGGCATTATTTTGACTGTATTCTTTGGAGAGTTGTAATACTTTTAAATTTTTTCAAAATGTTTTTTACCAAGGTTAAGAGTGTTAGGGATAGCTATATTTATAAGATACATTGTTTTGTTGGATTTGAAACTGATTATAATATCAGATCTACTGTGTGGTATTGTTCTGTCCGTTATTATAACTATTCCAGTATAGTTTAACTTCGCCATTTTCCACAATTGTGCTAGGTTTGTACATGTACCATTGTACAGCTTTTCTGTTAGATTGTTTTACAGCGAGGGCTTGGTGTATTTGTTTGCAGACATTATGTCTTTGAGTATATTCAGTAGGTGCAAGGACATTGCATCCAATTGTAATATGATCTATTGTCTCTTTTTGAGAATGGCATCATCAGCATTTGCCGTCTGTTACTGAAGAATCCTTAAAAAATGCTTCATGTAACTCCTAGTTTTTATAATCTGATCTTGTATTGCAATAATAAATCCTTCTGTTTCATCGAAGAGTTGACCTTTTTCAAGCCATTTATTTATTTTATTTTTTTTTTATTTTTTAATGTTTAATATATATTTAGGTGTACTTATTACCTGTACACCTGTAATATAGGTTCTGAAAGTTTAATCTAAAGTACCATTTTCCACCCAAAAAGGAAAAACGAAACAAAAATAAAGAAAAAAAAAAGTGATTAGATAAGTAACAAATAATTATGTAATAAATTTTATATTTTTATCAATTACATCGACAATTAACTTTTTTTTTATGTCTCCAATTTTTCGGTTATTGTAATTATCCCAGTTTAGTTGATGAAAAAGTTTATATATATTACCATGTAGACGGTAACCAAAATTATTTTTAATTTTTTTATCGTTTATTGAACTGAGCCAATTGTTTCTAGTAATATTGTTTTTATTATAATTTTTTACATTATTTACTTTAAAGAAATTTTTGAGAATTGTCTTAAAAATAAATTTCTCTTCTATAATTAATATTTTGAATTTTTTCCTTATTTCATTCCTTTCAACTATACTTTTTTTATTAAAATTATAAAAGATATTTTTTAATATTTTAAAACATGTTTTATTTATGTTTTCAATTTGTTTTTTATTAATAAAGATCCAACTATCCAGGCCATAATCTAAAACAGAATCCACAAGGGATTTATAAATTATTATTTTTTTGTTTTAACGGAATAATTTGCTTAATGGGATAGAACAGGTAGGTTAATGAGTTCAATTTATTTATAACATATTGATAATGTGGAGTCCATGTAAATTTCTCATCAATAAATACAACCAGGTATTATGTTGAGTGACGAAGTCTATTCTTTCGCAGTCACGAAGGACATTGTTTATTAGTTGAGTATCCGCCAAGTTTTTGCAGTCTTTTTTATGTAGAAAACAATATAAATTTTTATTAATAATTTTGTTCTTATTTTTTATAATCATCACTTTTGTCTTTTTTATATTGATTGTCATTTTGTTATTTATAGCCCAATTATTTATATTATTTATGTCAATCTGTAATCTGTTATATGCATTCCATTGATTTCTGTCACTTGTAAGAATTAGGACATCATCAGCGTATAAGTAGATATTAGAGTAGATTATGCAATTATTTATAGAGTTCATATACAAGTTGAACAGTAGAGGTCCCAAATTTGAACCTTGTGGGACTCCAGATTTGATGTTGTAGGAATTACTAACATAATTCTGTATTTTAATTTTCATTTTTCTGTCCTTTAAATAGTTCTTTATTAGATTACTAATTTTTCCTCTAATGCCAATGGTTTCTAATTTTTCCAATAATAATTTATGATTTATGCTGTCAAAGCTTTGCTGAAATCTATAAAGACCACGTAAATAATTTTTCCATTATTGAGCTCATTATTTATATTTTCACAAAGATTATTTAATAAAGTACCAGTGCTTTTCCAGGTTGGTATGCATATTGATTACTATTTAGAATATTTTTTACTTTTATATAATTAAACATCATTTTATGTAAATAACTTTCGAATATTTTTGAGATATTCGAGAGTAAAGATATAGGTCTGTAGTTTTCAAAATTATAGTAATTTTTTGTATTTCCACCTTTATATATTGGAATAATATAAGCAACTTTCCAAAAATTTGGATAGGATTCAGTACTGATTATATTTTCAAATAATAATTCCAAAAATTGTGCAAATAATTTCTCGTGTGTTTTAATTTCCTTCACCTTGATTAAATCACATCCATTTGAATTATGATTTTTCAAATTGGATATGATTTTTGTGATATCATACAGATTTGGAGGAAATAATACCATAGTATCCTTTTGAGTATTATTTTCATAATTTATTAATTGTACATTTGAATTTGTATTTTCATTGCTATAAGTATTCTTTTTATAAATACATTTTTAAATTCTTTAAAAATATTATTTAGATCAAAAGTTTTTAGTAATTTTACAATTTCAGTATTTTCAAAATTTTTTTGTTTGTAATTTATTTGCTTGTTTAAAAAGTTCCAGATGTTAGTATTTATATTTGGATCATTTTCAATCAAGTTTTTATAATATCTATTTTTTTTTTATTAATAAGGTTTTTAAGCCAATTTATTTATTTTTATTTTTTTTGTAGATATTTTGTAACCTTAAGTTTTTTTTTTTATTTTTTTGGACTTTTTTTGAATAATTTGTTTTTTTCATTAATATGTTTCATTATATCATCGTCCATCCATGGTTGTTTATAGTTGTTTGTTTGTTTATCGTTAGGATTATTTTGTTTGTTATTAATATTGTTATATTTTTTTTTCCAATTTATTATTTTCGCTTTTTTTATTATTTTATATAATTTGTTTATTATTTTATTTGTATCTAAATTAGAATTATTTTGCATTGAAGAATAAGTTTTTTCATTCTACACTCAAAAAAGTCATCATTTATTAAACCATCATATTTATTTATTCTGTCTAATTTTTTTTCCTGAATATTGTTTATCTTATTTTTAATTTCGAAAAGTATACCAAAATGGTCAGATATGTCCCATTTTATTATAGTGGCTTCAAGATGATTTGTTTTTGAGATTAGAGAAGCAGTGATCTATGCATGAAATTGAATTTGTGGTTTTTGTATTCGCTATTCTAGTAGGTTTGTAAACATAATTAGTAAAACCTAAATTATAAGTTTTGTAAATATTTTATTGTATTTGTGTTTAAGTTATTTTTGAAAATGTCTATATTTGCATCACCTATATAAATAATATTTTTGCTTATTTTATTTTTGATTTCCAAAATATTTATTTGTAATTCATTACAAAAATGAGTTACATTAGTATGAGGAGGCTTATATATTGCATGTAGTACCATATCGTATTTATGAGATGAAGTCTTTTTTATTATACAAGTTATGTTTTCGTAAAAATCTGATGACAGATCTACCAATGTTATGTCTTAAGTTATTTTTATAGAAAATAACAATTCTACCACCTCTAGCAGATAATCTAAGTTTATAGATTTTTGAGAAACCAGATATATTGAGCAAAAATAATTCTTTTTCTTTAATATTAACTTCAACAAGAATTATCATGTCCAAAGCATTAATTTTATTATGTAAGTTAGCTGTCAAATATGTAAAATTAGATTTTAAGCTTCGTATGTTTAAGTATAGGTAGTTAAAATTATTCTGTACGAAATTCCAATCTATAATATTATTCAATTTACCTAATTCTATTTGCTTAATACTTGCCATTTTTGTTGGTTTTTTTTTTTTTTTTTTTTAACTATAATTTGCTTAATTCTTCTTCAGATTTGATATTCATTATTTTAGAATTTTCATTTTTCCGAACCAATATTTTGGAATTTTTTATCCAAACGAATTTGTATTGTTTATTTATTGCCTCAATTTTGGTACGCCAGAAGAGATTTTTTTGTTTAGATGTTAAGTTTTCCTTTATGAATATTCTTTCTTGTTATGATTTTTGAAAACATTGCTATTAGTGAGGTTTTTCATTTGTTTGTATTGTGTAATCCAAATATCTGTCTTCCTATTTCCAAATTTGACAATAATTGGTCTACTTTTATGTCTATTAATTCTTCCATATCTATGGCATACTTCTATATTTTCCTTAGAGTACTGTAGTTTCATAGCTATTTTCCTATTACTTCTTCAACGTTCTCATTACAGGGATGTGATTCTTCCGCGGATCCGCGGATTTCCGCTTTTTTTGTATTTTCTGGGACTTTTCCGATTTTTTGTTACAAAATTCCCCAAACATAAAAAAGTTTTAAATTTTTCCGCGGAAGCAATTTTCCCCTAAAATGCAAGCGGTTCTTATACCTCACCCTAGAGTTTTCTCGTTCCTCGGAGAGGATCCCTTTCCCCCCTCGTCCTCCCCTAGCTTCTCTTCCCTCCTCACGCATTGATTCAATAAAACTGGTCGACCTGTTGTCTCTCTGGCGCCCGTTGGACTGCTTCACCACGTTTTCCTTACCACTTTTCTTTTGCACGTGCCATTTTGAGATTGCGATTTTCTTTTTCTTCAATATTATTTTGTCGTCACCTTTTATGAGTGCCATACTGTTCTAAAAATAATGACCAGCGTTCGTACGGACATAGTATCTCGTTCGTCTTCTATTGACGTTCGGGATATAGACAAAAAATGTAAAAACCCGTGGCGATGGGAATGGCTAGAAAAACTAGTAGAAGGCATTCATTTACGTGAGGTTATACGAAAATTGAATAAATGTGGTGTATGCTACTGTGTCATTTGCAGCAAAGAATTGGCTTATGGATCTAGAGGATATGTTGCACTTGCGGACCACGTGAAATCTGATAAACATAAGTCGTATCTTCATGCGCGGAAGGAGCACTTCGCATTGCCTGGTGAGTTGTGGTTTCTATTAATTTGTTTTGTGTTTTTAATTTGTTTGTTTTTCATACGTCCTTTTTCTTTTTTTTTTATTTGCTTATTGAATCGAAAATTTAGGTCGCTTAAGGGGGTACTAAAAAAAAGAAATAGTGAAAAAATTGAAAACTCAAGGAGTTATATTCCGATGAAGTGGGGGGGGGGGTCTCAAAAAATGGCGTGCGACTGTGATCACGATTCCAACCCTCCTAGCAATCTGAAAAAAAAAAAAGAAAAAAGATTATTAATCTAGTGTAATGCCGCTATCGTACATACTAAAAGAGTTGAAAATTTTTTTTCCACAAAATGGCAGCTGCCTGAAAAAAAAATTAATTTTTGTACTACTTTTTTTGAGTTTTCCAAATTTTTTAAAAATAGTAAAAATTTAAATTTGGGGCTGAGGATAGTTAGTACGATAGATAAGTGTATAGAGAAGACCCATGCCAAATTTCAAGTAAATCGGTTCAATAGAACTTGAGAAATCGTGGGTACCATTTTAAAAAAGATAGTTTCGAGAAAAAGGCGCTTAAAGTTTCGCGGAGTCGGATGCCGGGTCACTAAAACAGCTATATCTCCAAAAATAATTTGAATTTTGAAAAATCCTCTTAAAGACACATTCTTAAAGGATTAAACTTTGAAAATATAAAAAAAAAGAAAATCGATTTTTTCAAATTTCTAGACCAGAATACCCCCTTAACTTTAATTTTTGGAAAAATTCTTATAATTTTTTTTGTATATTTCTTTTACTAAAAATTAATCAGTATGCTTACAATTCATAAATTTTCTTTGATTAACGAATAAAATTGTTCTTAATCGATGCTTATAAAGGATGATTAAATTTAAATTTAAAAAAAAAACTAATTATTCAAATGATTATTTTTATGATTCATTATGTCCATCTGCTAAAAGAATAAATTTTAAATATTTTTCTACTTTCAGGATGTGCTGATGATGTTCCTGAAACTCCATATGGCTTACATCCAGCTTATGCTGCCTTTAGTCCAGTGGCTAAAGAAAACTTGCCTGAGCCTTCGACGTCAATCAGAGATAGAATAGTGAACCTTGAAGCAATGCTGCTCACGTTCCTTGCAGAAAAATCTTTACCATTTTCTATCGCGCCTGATCTTCTTGAGTTGGTGAAAGAGATGTCAAAGGATAGAAAGGCTCTTAATCGAATTAGTATGCACCGAAATGCTGCTTCTTATAAAACAAGATTTGGCATTGCCAAAACAATGAAAGAAGCTCTTTTTGAAGATTTACAGACTGAGTTCTTCTCATTGAACTTAGATGAGAGTACCAACAGCAGCAATCAGAAAATTGTGTCGGTACTTGTCAATTATATGACTAAAGATGGTAATTTAAGTACTAAACACTTATCTTCCTACTGTGTTGATAGTGTGAACAGCGAGACAATTTTTCAAGGCCTAGTCCAGATCTTTGACAAAAACAATATTCCTTGGCAGAATTTGATCTCTGTTCTGTTGGATTCATGCAATGTGATGCGGGGGAAAAATGCCGGCCTAGAAGTAAAAATTCGCTCAAAATGTCCTCATCTTCTGGACATTGATGGGGACTCCTGCCATCATATTCATAATGCTGCTAAGCAGTTTTCAAAACCATTTGGAATGCACGTGGAAAGCTTATGCATTGACATATGTAATGATCTGAAATGGTCCCCAGATCTGCGTGCAATTTTCAGCGAAATTTGTTGTGCATTAAAAGTAAAATGCACTATGCCCCAAGCATTTGTATCATTCCGGTGGCTTTCTTTGTATGATTGTGCTCGAGATTTGTTAAGGTTATTGGGGGCACTGACTGTTTTTTACTTTTCTTTCTTGAGTGCTTTAGATAGTAGCCAGTTCTTACATATTGTAGTAAGTCTATATAAAACGTGCGATGTTAAGGACTCTGCAAAAGACCACATCCGAAATCTACAAAAGATTCTCAAGGAGAAAGCTCTAACACAAGCTGGCAAGGAAAGAAAAGAAAGAATCACTAAAAAGTTATTCAATCAGCGATTAGAGACTCAACTGATTGCTAATCTATTTGTTTCAGTATTATCTCAATTTAAAGAATATGTCCTGCTATTTCAGAGTAGCACTCCAATGATTCACCAACTTCATGATAAGCAGTTGTGTTTAGTAAGAGACTTTTTATCCTTTTTTATTAAAGCAGAGAACATCGCTGCCTTAAAGAATTCAGCTAAAAAGATCAAGAGCTTTGATGTAAAGGAGGAAAAAAATCATCTCCCCATAAAATTTGTATTTGTGGGAAATGGGGTTACAACTCTGACCACTTCCGCTCCAAAGTCAAAGTGGCTGTTGTGAAGAAATTCCAACAAAATGTATTGGAAGCATATGTTTTGTGTTCACAAACATTGCAGAAAAATATGCCCTTAAATAATTTGGTGTTGCAATCTGTGTCTGCAATTGATCCCTTTTGTCGGATGCATTCTCTTTCTTTGAAATTAATGAAAGGGCTTCCAGATCTGGTGACGAATGTTATTAGTGATGAAGAAAGAGAAGCTTACGACAAGGAAGTGCACAAGTATCATGTTTCCAGTTTACGACAACCACAGCAAGAGGAATGTGTGAGCAAATGGTGGGTTGAAATAAAAAATTCCACACAATTTCCATTACTTTCAAAAATTGCATGTGCTCTGCTGACATGTTTTCATGGTCCTAGAGTTGAATCCAATTTTAGCATCATGAACTCAGTTGTCACTTCTGTGACAAATAGGTTGAGTGTGGAGTCTTTTGATGCCATACAGACAATAAAATATGAGCTTCTCTCTCAAAAAAAGTCATCAGTTCAGTTGTACAAGAAGGAAAATTACCTAAAAGACAAGGTTAGCAGAAATCTCTGTCAAAACATGTATTCAGCCTCAAGAAATTACAGGGCAGAAGTTGGTACCAAAAAAAATTTACGTAATGATCAGTCCAGTCAACAAAAAAAACTAATGTCAAAAGAAGCTGCAAGCAAAATAACTGCAAAAGCTGCCAAATTGCAGAGACAAATTCATTTGAAGAAATCTCAAAATGAAGCTTCTTCTAAAAAGCAACCTCAGAAACGAAAGATTGATCATGTTGATGAAACAGTTGCAAAAAAACAAAAAGCCACTAATATTCGTAAAGGTCCTTTAACTATTAAAGACATGTTTGCAAAAAAATGCTAATAATATGTATTTTTACTGTACTATGAGTACTGCCTTCCCAGACATGTCTTATATTCATCATGATTGTCTATTAAAAATAATTTACTTTGTAAAGTGTTTTTTTTTTTTAAATCACATACTACTATTGACTTCTTACTTTTACAAACATTTGGAAATTATCCTGGTTTTCAGATTTCCTCTTTTTTGCCTTTTGGTCAATCACATCCCTGTCATTATCACTCTCTTCTACCTCTATTATTTCAATATTGTTCTTTCTCTGTTGCGATTCCAGCCTGTCTATAGTTATTTCCAATTGTTTTATATTTTCCTTTTGAATATTATTTTCATTTTCCATTTCCTTTATTCTTTCGGTGATTACTTTTTGTTCAGTTTGAAATTTATCTAATTTGGTTAATATTTCTTCGTACTGTTTGTTTATGAAATTAATAGACTCTCTGATTCCCGCAAGTTCCTTCATAATGGTTAGTCCCAATTCTTTATCTATTTCATTATAGGTTGAGTTCATTTCTTTTTCCTGGGAGGTTCACTGAACATATTTGGCTTATTTCTTCGCTTGATTTATCTTCTTAAAGTTATATTATTGCATTTCTCACATTTCCAGTGTTTTTCCTAGATGGTGTAGTATTTGTCGTTATTTCTTTATCTTTGACACAAGCGATGTGTTGTTCGGTGCCACAGGCCATACACCTAAGTTCTTCATTTTTGATTATCTTATTGCACTTACTGCATTTAATTTTTAATTTAGTGTATTCATTCGTACTAGACATACTTTAGGGATAATAGGAAAGAAAATTGAAGTGGAAAATTAAAGTTTAATTGTAGTTAATATGTAGTATATTGAGTTGTTTATTAAAAGCTTGTTTATCAATATGTAGTTGGGCAATTCCACAAAAAGCTGGACATGGACACACAAAAAGTTTTTACTTACCCAGGAGTACAACACATCATTTTTTTCAGAATTTGACAATGTTTTTCTCAACAAGCTATTATTTGTAGGTAACAGAAATTTACAAAGTTTTGATTTTAAGTAAAAATATTGGTTGCAGATAATTATCATTTTTCAAGTCGCACCCATTCAAACTGAAATAATTAGAATGGCTGTCTTGCTGGGCTAATTCTCACCCTGTAATCTTACAATTTAAAGAGAAAGTGAAAATAAATAAAACGCACTTACTTACAAACATGTTAAAGAGAGAATTAAAAATGATGGTAATAAACCGACAGTTTCGGAATACTCCACAACAACATTTAAGATGTCACGAGGTGGGAATGCATGGTGCTCTCATCATGCATAGGATGATCACACACAAAATTAAACATTTATACAGATAATTCCTTTCTTGTTTATTATACAAGCAAAAATGGATAATGTAACTATTCCATACCTCCTTTGCAGGTCTTTTCTCCTACTATATTTATTGTGATAAAAGATCTTCGACATCTCTAAATAAATGTAATATTTACATTTATTAATTAAGCAAATTTTCAAAGGAATGTCGTTCCCTCTTTCTCAAGCCTATTTACAATGAGTTAGCGAAATTTTTTTGAACAATCAAATTATTATATATGCTGTTATATGTCTTACATATACATTTTGTTAATAATAAATAATAGTATCACAACTTTCTATTATTAACAATTTCCTGAAACAGAAAAACAATGTTCTTATGTCGATACTTACAACTAATGATTTGAAAAACTTTCTATTTTTAATTCTTCGATTACAACAATTTGCACACAGGCTTGAGAAAGAGGGAATGACATTCTCTTGAAAATTTGCTTAATTAATAATAAATGTAAATTATTACATTTATTTAGAGATATTGAAGATCTTTTATCATAAAAAATGAATAATTTTAAAATTCATTTTATATGTACATGGAGTTGATGGGTAATAAATGTACTCACGTAATTATGAGAACTGTAATCGACAGAACTCAGCACAAAACACCATTACTCATTTAGTGCAGTACTCGTGGTAAACAACATGGCTGCTGCTTCATTATGTGATCATTAGCTAAAGTCAAGAGCTGTCCTCTGTTTAGATTTTAGAGAATTAACATTTCCTTACAGAGTTGATGCTGAATCCAGGATCACAACTTTATAACTGATTTTTACAATGTGTCAATCGCAAACAATATAATAAAATGATTATTATGTATTTTTATTCCTGTTATTAGGTACAATGTAAGTAATTAAGATATTAAGCCACATTTTATAAGAGAAATAATCATCTTTACAAGAAAACATGTTGAGTTCATGACATGGAGTTGACTTTTGAGGTAGTTTGGATTCATTTTAAAAAGATTAAATATTCAATTTTTAAAATTTTTGATGGACCTTACAGTACAAATTTATAATACATATAACATAATTAAGAAAGAAAATTAATTTTTAAGAAAAGCATTTGTGGGAAAGTAACAAAATGTTCCTTTTCGTGAGAATGACACAATTGTAAATTTATTCAGTAAGGTGTATTTTTTTTTTTTTTAACACTAGAAATTAAAAAAAATTTAATATATGTACAATATCGTTTATCATTTAAATAATGTTTTCAAAGGTGTATTTTAAAAAAATATTAATTGAAGAAATAAAGCTTAAAGTGAAAGATTTTTGAAGTTAAAGGTTTTCTTAAAAAAAAAAAGAAATTAGTATTAAAAATTCAAAAGGTAAAAAAAAAAAAAAAAAATACTTAATTTTAATTAGAATAAGAAATAATTAAACACATCTTTAATATGAAAAAGCACAACTTGTGCATTTTCATATTTTTCCCGTTTTTCATGTTAAATTTGATGCATGTTAAACCTTCTTACATCTTTAATATGTATAGTCAAAGATCAAAATTATGCAACAAAACATTTTAACAACTTGACCATAAATAGCATTAACATCATTGAATGAATTATTTAAATTAATTACACCAGTGGCAAGGTATGCCTCAGTAAATTCTCTAAATGGTCGCCCATAATCTCGTCCTCCACAAAGAAAAACATCACCAAGAGAATGTATATAAAGAAACTCATTACAAAAGCAAAAGAAATAACAGAAAATAATTATAACTGCAAATCAATATTGGTTCATTGGATTACTAAAAACAACACATTTTACTCATAATATTTTGTTCCTCCTGATCGGAGGAACTTCTTCAGATGAATAAATAACAGGAGATATATCAATTCCTGTTTACAGAATTCATATACAAAATAACAAACTTTCATTACGTAAATAAAGAAAATGTGTTCTATTGTAAATTCATTTTGTATATGAATTCTGTAAACAGGAGTTGATATATATACCATGTTATTTATTCATCTGAAGGAACGAAATATGAATAAAATGTGTTGTTTTTAGTAATCCAATGAACCAATATTAACATTTTAAGATTACCTATAAATTCTAACTGCACTTAGGAAATACCAAAGTTGTGTAAGAACTATTCAATTCTTTTTAAGGAAATGCTTAATTCTTCAATGCGTTATACCAGATCGATCTTTCTTTCTTTTTGAGTTTTGAATAGTGAATCATACTGAGAACATTAAAGAAAACACATCAAGCAAAAATGGTAAACTCAAAAGTCTTGAAATTTTATATAAATGTTCACTCCCTATTTCATCTATTTTTCATATTTTACTTATATATGTGTTAATTGTTACAGCTATTCCATGGTATTAAAGTGTTGGTCTAGAGCAAAAGTTCTCAACTGGGTCCACAGGGATCTCCTTGAATCACATTTATTTTAAAATGGTTTATTATGAATTATTTACCAGTGTGTAGAATATGTATTATTTACCACTGTAGAATAATTTATTTGCATTAAATTAACCGTATATTTCGGCAGATAGGACGATAGTTGAATCATTAAAAAAGGCCCCCAAAATCCGGGGTCGTCTTATAGGACAGATACATAAAAAAATAAGATTGAAATTTATATAAATTAAAATCATTATAAAATAAAACACTCACTTCAAATCAATGTATTTAAAAGCATGTGCTTCTATGTGTTTCTACGTCACTATTCACACGATTCACAGGTTCCTTTCCTTTTCATTCCTGACCTGTGACGCGTTCTGCTCATGCGCAGTATCGTTTACTGGCCCGCGTGCTTACTGGAAAGCGACTTGAAAGGAATAGCCGGGCGTTGCTACCGTGGGATTCTGCACACGCTATACAGTATTATTATCAAAATGATGATCACTGATTTAAACTTAATTCATAGGCCACTGATAGTTTGGGGGTCGTCTTTTAGGGCAGATATATGCTTAAACTATAAAAATTTGACGAAAATTTACACCTCGTCTTATCTGCCGAAATATACGGTAGTTTTCATTCAAAATAAAGCATAATCATTTACTATTTCGTTGATTATTCATATAATCCCTTTACCTTTTAGCTATGAGGGGGGTCCACCAAAAAAAAAAGGGAGGGAAAAGGGGTCCATGGGTAAAAAAAGGTTGAGAAACTCTGGTCTAGAGGTTTATAATATACTTAAATCAGCATGGGAAAGAAAAAGGGTTAAACAAAAAGTATCTAAAATTCAATTTTAACGTCAAAATATGCATACCCATCCATCTTGCTAGTTCAGTAATATACTGGGTGGCCATAATTAAACAGGTGTCAGGAGCGCGATAGGAAAAAAACTATTGGCCCAAAAATGACCAAATTTGGTGTATATACTATTCAGACCATGGGATTAAGATTAAACAGAAATATTTTTTTTAGTTCCAAATGTCGCCACCAGGGGGAAAACTGTTGCTATATACTGACAGCCCCCCCAGTGACAGACAACAGACATCGTTAGGTACGCGGATATAAGCCTCAACATGAGTGGCATTGGTCAGTTCGACCTGCTTGACGGTTCTGTGAATGTTACTATACGCAATGCTACATTTACGTAATCGTGCGTTGCTCGTAAAGTTTTATTACCAAAATAACAGTAATGCGTCCATTGCACTACGGTTATTCCGAATAACAAAGGGCCCACGGAAAGGTCCCATCACTATTACCAATTTGCGAAACATAATCTCACGCTTTGGAAATTCCAGATCTTTACAAGTGCAACTAGGACGCAAACGCAAACCAGTATCAAATGATGAAGTTGAAACTGTTGCAATGTCCTTAGTGGAAGCGAATGCTGCACATGGATCTAGCAGTGCTCGGGCAGTATCCAGACAACTGTCTATGCCATATGTTGTATGGAAATGCATGCGCAAAGTGCTGAAGTTTTACCTTACAGGATTAGCCAAGTCCAAAAACTGGTTCAAGGAAAACGCGCCTGCATTTCTCTCGCCTGTTCCTAGCTCAGATGGAAGTGGACGATGCATGACCTTGGAACATTCTGTGGAGTGATGAGGCGTATTTTTATCTCAGCGGCATTGTCAATACACACAACTTTCGGATTTGGGCTACTGAGAACCCTCATGCTATTGAGCAGACGCCATTGCATCCACTGAAGATCACAGTGTGGTGTGGCTTTACCGCCTCCTTCATAATTGGTCTGTAATTTTTTGAAGAACTGCAACCAACAGGATCAGTGACATGTTCACTATCACTACAGTGCGATATCAATAGATGCTGTGAAATTTCGTTATTCCGGAACTTAAACAGCATGAATGTCTTGGCACAACTGTGGTCATGCATCATGGAGTGCCTCCTCACATATAGGACTTGCTGCACTGTCAATTCTGTCAGCATTTCACCGACAACCACATAATTAGTCGAGCATTTCCAACGACCTGGTCTGCACGTTCGCTTAATCTCATGCCGTATGACTTCTGGTTGTGGGGTTTCTTGAAAGCATTGGTTTACAAAGGACATGTTGATAGTTTGGCAACACTGAAGGACTGAATACTGCTTCACGTGAGACAAATCTCACATGACATTTGCTGCAGTCCACAGTAGAATCTACGATCCATAGAATGCAAATTTTGGACAACGTGCAATGACAACATATTGAACCATATGTGTAAGTAACAATAAAACGTATTGTCAACTGAATGCTTTTGTTTTCTTTTCTACATCTTATTAGCTTACCATACAGCGCTAATTTCCACCCTGGTGGGACTATTCGGAACTAAAAAAAATTTTCTGTGAAATCTTAATCTGTGGTCTGAATAGTATATATACACCAAATTTGGCTGTTTCTGGCCCAACAGTTTTTAGCTTATTGTGCTCCAAACACCTGTTTAATTATGGCCACTCGTAAATCCTAAAAGCTAAAAATTTAGAAGTACCTGTGGGCTGTTACAATGAAGATTCCTATTGAGTTGGGTACATATTAAACTAATACTTAAGAAGGTGCGGGCAAAACCACATCTGTTCATTGTCCTTGTGTCTATGAACTCAAAACTACAGGGCGATTGAAAAGTAACTCCCTATTGTAAAATACAGTCGGACCTCTATTTTGCGAACTTTTCTTTGGAACTAAGAACATTTTGCTAATTTCTTCGTAAAATAACCTCTAAATAGCGAAGTGCATTTTCTATTTAATGAACTTTTTCTAGGATACAGCTGAGGGAAAAAGAAGAAATTAAGATGATATGGTGATTGATGATTATCTTTCACTTGCTTTTGAAGTTGAGACCTCGGAAACACTAACTGAATCGAATATTTTGTACAGTGTGAAAAAAAAAAAACAATACAGCTATGAGTTGCGATGAAGATGATGAAAATGGAAATGATCATGATGCAGAAATCAAAAAACCTTTGTATGATGAAATGCTAAAATCATTTGAAACAATCCGACGCGGATTACAATTTGAAGAAAATACGCCTGAAGGGGTTTTTGGTGCATTGCAAAGATGCGAGACATACTATGAGCATAACACTTTTTCAAAAAAAAAAAAAAAAAAAAAACTCAAGACAAAATTAACAGACTTTATTAGTAAAATTTAAGTATGCATGTGGTAATGTAAGCTTCATGTCATTAAAATTATTACTTTTTTAATAATATTTATTGTTTATGTATTTTAAATCTGTTTTATTTAGTTAAAAGTAATTTTAAAAGGTGAATCTATTTAACGAATTTTCCATATAACGAACTTTTTTTCGGGATTTGGCGACTTCGTTAAATAGAGGTCCAACTGTACTTATAAATTATTTATTTATGGGAATTTTTGTCCCAAATTTTGTGTGTGTGTTCTTTAATGTTTGGACATGTACTCTGTACATTCAATCGGTTTGTATCTGTGTTTCACGTTGAGTATTTTGTTTGAAATCTGGAAGACCTACAAACATGGCTGGACGTCGTTCCCTGCAGGAGCATGCCCAGCTAGTGGCATGTTATGAAGTTTGGAAATTGGGCAGGAGAAGATCCTCTTGCTATCTCTGAAACAAAATCTGCATTTTGTTTCAGAGATAGCAAAAGGATCTTCTCCTGCTATCGGCCCAAAGTAATGGTGTGATGTGGGATGACTTAGGACAAGATTGTGGGTCTCTCCATTCGTCGCAATACCATGAATGCTGAAAGGTATCGTACCATGCTTCAAGATGAAGTCTGGCACGTATCAGTGTTTGGGAGATTGTGAAAGATTTGAGTTTCATGAATGATGGCGCCCCTCCACATTTTGCTACTGTCGTTCGTGAATGGCTTAATGCCAACTGTCCCAGGAGATGGATGGGTAGTCATGGTGTGTATGAGTGACCAGCCAGGAGTCCTACCTGCACACCCTGTGACTTTTTTCTTTTGGGTTGGTTACAGGAGCAAGTCTCCTGTACCAAACCGAAGACTTTGGAAGCAGCTAGCTGGGCACGCTCCTGCAGGGAACAACGTCCAGCCATGTTTGTAGATCTTCCAGATTTCAAATAAAAAACTCGATATGAAACACACATACAAACCAATTGAATGTACAGAGCACAATTCCAAACATTAAAGATCACACACACAAAATTTGAGACAAAAATTCCCATAAATAAATAATTTATAAGTATCTTACAATAGCGAGTTAATTTTCAATCACTCTGTACATGTTTTATATAGCTGAAACTTTTGTTGATACTTGATGTGCTTATATGGAAGATCGCCAGTAATTTTGTAAAATTTAGACCAGTAAGTAATGAGCTACAGGCTAAAAAATGGTCATCGCAAGTGAATGAACAATTTTTTCTTATGGAATCTTTATTATGCTGGCATTTAAATGTTGGCACTTCAACTGTTACAATAAGGGAGAAGATCTGCAGGAGGTCGTGAAAAAAATTGAAATGAAACTGGGTCTACAAAACAGCATAAGCAAAATTGACGAAATTCATTGATTTCCCTCAAAAAATAAAGACAAGCCCTACCCAATCATTATAAAATTTAATAATTACCAAACAAAAAGGGACTGGATGGAGAAAAATAAAAATCACCAATGATGACATATTGGAAGATGGAGACAATCAACAGTTATACATGAATGACAATGTTACAACAAAGAAAAAAAATCTATTCTGGCAAACCAAATGTAGGGCAAAAGAAAGACTATACAAATTCGTGTGGATGAAAAATTGTAAAATTTCCACAAAAAAATCAGAAGAATCAAATATACTCAAAATTACAACAACATCTGATTTAGAGAAAATGAATTAATGCTCTAAGTGGCAATTAAAAATAACTTTCACTATGGAAATGGCGACAGATTTTGAATTTGAAAACCTTGTTATTAAACCAAAAACAAAAAAGATAAATAGAAACACACTCTTCCATACATTTCATTAGTATTTAAATATTTATTAAAATACTAATAAGGGAGACAAATTTTCAGGAACTGTACATATTCCTTGTTTTCAAGTCAATCTTGCTACGTCTGAGATGTCTGTTTTTATTCTTAAGAGCCCTACCGTGTTCGGAGACCCGCTCCACTAAGGTTCTTTTGGTCTCTCCTACGTAAAAATTTTGGCAAGTTTGGCAAGTAATTTTATAGATTAACCCCATTTCGTTCTTATAATCATGTTGATTTACTTTTTTACAAAGCAAATTTTTAATTTTATTATTATATCTAAAGCCAATGTTTATATTGTAAGCTTTACATAAAGTTTGTAACCAAAAACTGTTATTATTAAGGTAAGGGATATAAATGCTATTTTCAAATTTGTTAATTTCTTTAATTTTGAAAGTATTATAAGATTTAATTTGGTCATTGATAAATTTTTCTGGATAGTTGTTTTTCTTAAGGAGGGCAGTCATATCATTAATTTTTTCATTATACACTTTTTCAAAACTGGTGTTACAATCTAATCTTCTTAACCAATTTTCAACAATATTCTTTTTTATATGAGTTTTATGGCCTGAGTGGTAATTTAATATATGATCACTTTGAAATTCCTTTCTGTAGTGCTCCATTACAATTTTGTTTTTATTTTTTATCAATTTGATGTCTAAAAACTTCAACTCACCATTTGATTGACTTGAAACAAGGAATATGTACAGTTCCTGAAAATTTGTCTCCCTTATTAGTATTTTAATAAATAGTTAAATACTAATGAAATGTATGGAAGAGTGTATTTCTATCTAATATTTTTGATATGGAAAGGAAGAAGATTGCTGAAGAAAAAAGATAAATACTTGGGAAAAAGAGTCAAGGAAAAAAAAAAAATATATCTTCAAACTACGACAATCTAAATATAACATTTTCTGTACTACACTTGAATATAAGATCAATGAGAAAAAATTGGAATTTGCTATTAATTAAAATTAAAAATATAATAGACATCTTAGTATTAACAGAAGTAAATATTACAGAAAATGAATTAAAACTGTACAAAATAGAAAATTTCAAGACGATTGCAAAATTAAGAAATGCAAAAAGAGGAGATATTATTATTATCTTCTATAAAAAAAAACTTGCTTCCATCAAACATTGAAAACGACACAACTTTCTTCGAAAATTTATTAGTAGGATTTTCAAATAAAACACAAAATATTAACATTTTAGCCATATATAAACCACCAAACACAAAGAAAGGTAAATTTACTGAAGAATTAGAGAAACTATTTATTAAAAATGAAAATATATTAAACAACTGTCCAACTATACTAATTGGTGATGTAAATATAGATCTGTTCAAAATGAATAAAAACAATGCAGTACAGAAATACCTAAAACTTATGTGCAATAATGGTTTCAAAAATTGTCTATATGGAACAACAAGAAACAACTATACAATTCAGGGAAATACAAAAACAAATATAGATCATCTTTTCATAAATAAACATGATATCGAAGCACAAGGAATAATATGTAAAGAATGAATCTCCGATCACTATATAATAATTCTGGAGCTAACCAATTACCTCAAAAATAAAGATATAAAACCTAAAGAAATGGGAAATAATAGAAATAAATGCTGCATCAATGCAGAAAAATTAAATGAAAAAATAAGTAATCTAATAATAAGAGTGGAAAATGAGAAAATAACAGATCCAAATATAATCTATAAAGAACTAATCAATAAGGTCAACAAAACAAAATACTTTTATTGTTAATTTTTATGAAAACAGGAAAAGTTCTTAAAAAGAAAGCAAAAAGACTGGATTACTAATGAAATAATAAATGAGATAAATAAAATAGATAAGTTATTTAGAATGCACAAAAATAACCCAACAAATACAAATCATATGAACAACTATAAAAAAAATTAGAAACAAATTAAATACAATGATAAAAAAGGCAAAAAAAGATTATTATAAAAGCAGATTCAAAAACGAATGTAATGCCACTAAAAAACAATGGGATGAAATAAATAAAATACTAGGCAAGAAAAAACAGAAAAGCTTGAACAAAGAAATAAAAAGCCTTATAAATTCCATGGAAGGAAACAGACGAAAAAAAATATTAGCAAACAAACTCTGTACAGTAAAACAATATCAAATAATTACATAAACTGTTCAAAACTATTTACATCCACAGACTCCACAGGTATGATCAGCAACACAATGATCCTAGAAGAACCAACAATAAGTAATATAATAATAAACATGAAAAACAAAAAATCTATGGGCTCTGACAATTTAAATATAACAATAAAACAAAACAACATGGTATTTTCTCATGTAATAACTATGATAATCAAAAACATTATATCAAAAGGAAAATAACCAACAGACTTAAAAATTGCTAAAATTTTTATTCCAATATTTAAAAACTATGACTATAAAAACCTCACAAATTATAGACCTATCTCCATACAACCAGTAATCGCAAAAATAATAGAAAATTATATTTCTTTAAAATTGAACACTTATCTAGGAAAATATAATAAACACAGAACAATATGCATATCAAAAAAACAAAGTAAAAAAAATTTACTAGAACAACTAAGCAACAATATCAATGAAAGCCTAAATAACGGTAAATTTATTCTTCTAATATCCATAGATCTGAGTAAAGTATAATGAACGGATTGGGAATCAGAGGTGTAGTATTGGATGTAATAAAAGATTATTTTATAAATAGAAAGATCTGTGTATCGATTGAAGGTAAAAAAAGTAACAAAAATAAAAATAAAGGCTGGTGTGCCTCAAGGCTCAAATTTAGGACCACTTTTCTTTATCCTTTATATAAATGACATATTAGAAATAATAAAACAGTGCAAAATACTTATAGACGATATTCTAATATACACAGCAGACAAAAAATGAACTAATAAATCAAGAAAAACTACAAAGTGACTTCACAGAATTACAAAAATGGACATATGACAACAAACTAACAATAAATGAGAAAAAAACAAAACTTCTATGCATTCATCCTAAAAAACTACTGTCTAAATCAGAACCTCAAATTTTTTATCACAAACACCACTGTTTACACAAAAACAAAAACAATTGCTTCAAAGTGCAAAATGTCAAGACAATAAAATATTTAGGTATAACAATTAACGACACTTTCACATGGTATGATCATATAAATACAATTTGCAATAAACTAAACTCCTTATTATATATTTTTTATCATATTAGAAACGTTTTACCAACAAAAATTAAAATTCTAATATACTATGCACTTATAAACTCAAATATAAATTACGCAAATGTCATTTGGGCAAACACTAATAATACAAACGTCACTAAAATAAACAAAATACAGAAAAAAGATCTTCAAACTCTTACTCTCACCAAAAATCTGGAATAATAAAGAAAAAAAGAGTAGAGCAGATAAAAAAATATAAACTCCTCAATACATCACAAAAATTATATTATAATCTAATGATCAACCATTTCTACAAAATCACAAATAATATAAACAAGCAACCAACAAATTACAATCTAAGAACAAGAAAAAAATTAACATTAGAGCACCTGTTCATTAACAATAAGTATGGTGAAAGAAATATAAATTATATATTAGAAAAGATATAAAATGAGTTTGATCTAAAAACGCTATCAAACAAAGACAGAATTTCCACAGTTAAAAAAAGACATAAGAAATTGGATTGTAGAATCTATGAAAATTTAACAAAATTAAAAGAAAAAAAAATTAGAAGAAGCTTAATAAGATTTATTTTATCATTTAAGTATTTGTATGTTTGTACATTTGCTCGTTCGCTATTTAACTCAAATAGCCATCTTAAAACAATATATATTTCTTTTTGTTTGTTTCGTTTTTTAGTTATAGTATATGAAACAATTGTTTTACATGTATAAAGGTCTGTATGTGACAGCAAAAAATCTGCAACGAATGTGAATGTATTGTATGTTTCTATTTGTTGAATGTTTTTTATGCTTATCTCATCTGTATAGTTATAAGTAGTTTATAGTTTAGTGTTTTTTTAGATTTACAATCATTTGTAAAATAGAACTGAAAAGCATGTAAAAGTCCATACCTATCTATCAACAAAAGTTAATACGACAGAAAAAAAAAAGAAAAAGTCTAAAACAAAGTCAACACCAATTGGCAAAAACAAAATACAAAAAGTGTATACAAAGAAATGTTTTATAAAGAAATACAATGTTTATATAAAAACAAATTATTCAATATTTATCACTGTAATAAAACAGCACCTGTTGATAGGAACTAATGGTTCCTAACAGGACTGAAATTGTAATCACTTTAAGGAAATAAAAGAAAAATGGATCTTCCAAATACATTTGCATCTCGAGATGTAACTATTCACAATTTTTTTGTTTTGTTATTAATTTAAATATTTTTGAAACTAATTTCCATTATTTTAACAAAACAAAAAAATATATATATAGCCAAAAATGTGTTTCTCTTTGTTTGTTGGTTTGTTTTTTCATGTAAATCAACTTATTTTCTCCCTGTCTCTTTATCATTTGAATTTCAAACATAATGTAACTGCACCTAATACCCCCCCCCCACCACCACCACCATCACCAAAAAAAAAAATCGAGTGAAATGACAAAGCGGTAGGCCATGCAACACTTATGTTGTGGACGAAAGGAGAAAAGGGAAACTAAAAAACAGCAGAATGCATCTACACAAATGTATTCAGTTGTTTTTTTTGTAAAGTCTTACCTTTCTTATGTCGTTTCTAAACCAATTCTATATTACTATTACCAGTAATACACATAAAATAATATTAAATAAATGCAGTCTAAATGGGACAGCAGAATCATAGAAATTAAAAGAAATATGCTTTTTCTGCATATATCTGTGTGTGTCACTTGTAAGCACAAATAATCATAAGACAAAACGATGACATAGACATCAGTAGTAGCTTTCAACCATTGAAATAATTAATTTTCATTTATTACTAATGAGCAAAATTTGAATAATGAGTGATACAGTATTGGGCAAAACAAACAGTAGTAAAACATTCCACATTCCCATGCAATAATAAGGCATGGTTCTATCTTTCACTGCTGTTTGTTTTGCCCAATACTGTACAAATCAATACTACAATACAAAATTTCAGCATAAGTGAAACTAGGCATTCTAGCTAGTTATTTACATATACAGGGAATTCTATTCCAGTTCGGTAATTAAATGAAAATAAACTAGAAAAGCATGTAATTATACTAAGAAAACTAATAAATCAAAATCCAAACTTCATCAAATGAAACTTCGATATTTCGTCTTTTATTGCGAAGACTTTATCAAGATCTCTTTTTATAAATTAAATAACGAAAAAAATAAATATAAAGGAAGGAGAAAAACCTTTTTTCTCAATCCTAACAAACCAAGATCATAACAAAATCTCTTTAACGAGACCTTACATGAAATTAACAATTAAAAAACAGATTTAACAATCATCGTGAAATTAACAATAAAAAACTAATTTTACAATCAAAACAAATAAAGATTGGTGAATAAACATGTGAATAATATCAATTAAGTTTTAAAATGCCTTGCATTTTGTTTTGCATCAATGACTTCCTGTATACATTTAAAGAAACTTTGTTAACCCTTAAGAGACTTATTTTTATTGAAACATGTGCTACAATTTATCAAACAAGACTCCACGGCGAATCTTTTATACTCGTCTTTAACATTGTAAATCAAATGTACTACAGGGTCTGAGTTATGATCTTGTTCGAGACAATGATCTGCCCATTCTGAATTTTTTTTTAGTTCTACTTCGATAAGCACGGATGTGTTCCTGTACCCGTTCTATAGCTGTCCTCCCTGTACTTCCTATATACATACCCCCACAATCTCTACACTCTAAAGCATACACTACCCCATATTTTGTAATGATTTGTCATCTTTTCTCTTATTATTTTTGAATAGTATATTATCTTTATAATAAATTAAATTTATTCCATATCTCTTTGCAAGCTTCTTTTACATATTTATGAACCTTTAAACCAATTGGTAATGTGATACATTTTCTAAACTCATCTTTATTCTTTAAGTCTTTATCTTTCTTGTTAAATCTTCTTTCCTTGAAGAATTCTTTAAATGTTGAATCAATGAATTCTGATGGGTATTCATTCATTATTAGCATATTCTTCAAATTCTTAATTTTGTAATTCCATAGCTTTTTTTTCTGTGTAATTAGTTATCCTTCTTAAACATCCTTTTATAATAGCTCTCTTTGTTGATGTACGATGATTCGACATGAAATTCAAAATATGTTCACTTGTGAAATGTTGTTGTTGTTGTGAAATAAAATACAGCAAATAAAACTGACAATTATTTAAATATAATGGCTGTAGAAACTGTGAAACTGGGTGGAACTGTCCCGTACTGTATGAGAGCATGGCAAAAAGTTTTATCCCATTACTAAACCGGACATAAAATTATTTAAAATATAATGTAATAGTTTCACTTCTGTGTTTTAGGAGTTCAGAGCCCCACCCCATATCATTGTTTAATGCCATTTTATAATTAATATAATAATTATAAATATTAACATTAATTAAATTATTATTAAAAAAAGTTACGATTGATTTATTAATTAATAATTGCAAGGATATTTCCCCCCCCCCCTGCCTCTGCAATGCATAAGTTCTGACACCTCTGTTGCTCCACCCCACCTATCGGAAAACTTTCTGCAGGAGCCCAATTTATGCATGGATAGGTCAAAAGAGGTACATTAACATTTATGAATTAGAACAAAAATATGCTACCAGATAAGAAAGAGCCATTTCTGAATTTTACTCAAAGATGACCACGGCCTATTTGTACTCCAGCATTTGTTCATTAGGTGGAGCTCATGGTCTTAAGGGAGAACCTGCCCATGCATGAATGGTGATGAAGATAGACACATCCTCAAGGAATGTGAACAAGATCATACACACCTTGGACTTGTGAAATGGTATAAGGCACATGGACATAAACAAATGCCACAACACATGAAGGCTGTAATAATAATATGTGATATTTCTGTCAAATCACCAAATTTATCTCCCCTAGATTTCCGTGGCTTTTACTTACTATTGCAAGAGGAATTGGACAAGATTCCAGCTGCCTATCTCAACAGAAATCTGTAACAATGAAAATGATGTTGTCAAGCGATAGTTCAGAACATGTGGTGCCACACTGAACACAATTGTGTGGAGTATCGTAAAGAGATATCATTACAAAATCATCAAGTTTTCACTGAAATGACCCTCCTATACTTTCGATTATTAAGTTCAGAGCAGAAGTGCTGGTGGTAAGTGCTAGTAACATGGTAGTACCATACCTATCAAAGAAACTTCAAAACAAGGATTGCTCTGAGAGGATCCTTGTTTTGCACAGGGACAAAAAAAAATGGTTAATTGTCTAGCCATTAACTATTTTATATACATATACCGGGTGATTCATAAAGTACTGGTGGCTTTCACCGCCCCATATCTTTTAAACTAATACTCATAAAAATCTGAAACATTTTATATGAAATCGTCAAACATATAAGAGTTAAATTTTCATGTTATTATTTATTCATTATTATTGAAATTCATTTTATTTGCGTTCAAACACCCCACATTGTATTGACATTGTATATTTAAATAACTGTTGTGATGTTGTTTAAACTCTAAAAGTCTGGATCTTTAGACTTTCAACTGATACAGAAACCTAATTAGGAAAATTTAATCTAAACACTTTTGTCATTAATTCCTTTGTTTAATTTAAAAAAAAAACTGTATTTTTTTGAAAATGCATTCTGACAAATGACTTTTTTGAGAGACAGTCAAATAATTTTTTTGGATAATAATTTTGATATGTTGGGGGTGTTTGAACGCAAATAAAATGAATTTCAATAATAATGAATAAATAATAGCATGAAAATATAACTCTTAATATAACTCTTATATATTTGACCGGTGAAAACCACCAGTACTTTATGAATCACCCGGTATATATATATATATATACACACACACACACACACACACACACACACACACACACACACACACA
>JAFIDM010009631.1:6398306-6411222 GCA_023159025.1 Thereuonema tuberculata
TGAGAAATGAGGATATCCGGGAGGAGTTGGGGGTAAAAAGTTTGAGGGAAAAGGTGGAAGAGGGAAGGCTGAGGTGGTTCGGGCACGTGAAAAGAATGGATGATGGTAGGACTCCTAAGGTGTGGCATGAGTTAAAAGAAGGAGGGAAGAGACCAAGAGGGAGACCGCGTAAGCGATGGCTGGATGATGTGAAGCACAGCCTGGAAGAGAGAGGCATCCCATGGGAAAGAATATGTAGAGAAGAGGCTTGGAAGAACAGGGAGAGGTGGAGAGGCCTAGTTAATTCCTAGACCCACAGTTGGTGGAACGGGAAAGGATATGTATGTATGTACTTCTTCACTGAAAACTCAGAAACGAATTACTTTAATCAAGAACTACAATGTGGAATCAGAGTTATATTCATACTATAGTGATTCAAAGGAATTTGGATGATAACGAATCCAAATATATATATACTAATATTATGATTATGTTATACAGGAATTTCCATCGCTAGAAGACCTAAGTCCTAACAGGAAAAGGGATTCTATGATACGTTGAAAAGCAATATAGTTATATCACTTTGAATTAAAGGAGTATTTTCAGGATTATCAAGGAAATAAGAGATGCCATTATAATTGTCTGGAAATTCATAGTTTACAATGTTCCTTATTGATTATTTCCTGTTTACAAAAGGATTGAGGAATATCTAAGGTGAAACTTTGTTGAATACATTACATTTAAAGCGTAGATATAAAACAAGGAACATTTTATTGTCCTCCGAATGAATGATGGCCGCCCTGTTTTTGTGAGATCTGCGCGTGTATCATCGATTAGTCTGGTCAGGCACGTCCGTCTGATTTCATGAAAGGACGCCGCCATTGTGCTAATCGCTTGTTACTTTGCAAAAGAGCATTGTATTTATAATATATATTTATTTATTTATATAAATACTTATTGTTAGCAAACTGGTATTGAAATAACGCTAAATAGTCGAGAGAAGTTTTAATTTGGCGTTATCAACATGTCTTTCTCAGTGAAAACAGACCACGTCATCCATTGTGACAGGAAAACATAATTGATCAGCTACCGGAAAGGCTGCGCAGTTCAAACTTCCGCCGGTCATCTTTCATTTTGAGGACAATTCGTTCGAGTGCTATTTTTCAGTGAATCGAAACTTAAGTACCAAGAACTTGTTTGCATATCAACATATAAAGTAGATAAAGTGATGAACGTTCATTCTACATGAAGTGAACTGTTTTGATTTTCATGAAAGTTTTTTTTAAAAGAGAAAGTGAACTTTATTAACGAGAGACTATTGAAAGGAAGCAATTGTATAACAAGTTATTTGTAAAGTCAGCCATTAGAAGTGCTACGTAACTTCATATATTAAATTATGTTTAATTAACTAAAGTGAATTGTTTCGTTATTCTGCTATAAATGCAAAAGTTAAGTGGAAAAGAGGGTTTAAATATAATCAAATTTCTTAACAAAAACAAAAGAACAAAAAAGATGTTTATGTCATTAAAATTATTATTATTTTATATAATATTTATTGTCTATATATTTTAAATTTGTTTTATATAGTTTGAAGCAATTTTAAAAGGTGAATATCTATTTAACGAATTTTCCATATAAGAAACAATTGTGTGGGATTTAGCATTTCGTTAAATGGAGGTCCGACTGTATAAAGTTAAAAATAAAGCAAAAACTGCAGTTGTGCTATTCTGGATTTATTATAATATTTATAACAAGACAGCAAACACACAATAATAACAGGGTTATTTTTAATAAAACAAGGCTGTTAAAATTTAAAAAAATCATAAAAAATTTTATCATGAGAAAAACAAAAATAACGCAATTGGCAATTTAATCACTAGGTTGTAAGAAAAAAAAAAAAAGGTTCCTAAAAGAATTTCGAAGCTAATTTTCTTAAAATCGTGAGCCTCAGCCATTTTAAAAAGAAAAGACAAAAAATGGAATGCCCATAGGAACAAGAAATGTGAAATATTGGGCAAGAATAGAATAAACTTATTAGAACTTGTTATTAAAATTAATTCGGTATTTTTCCTTAATTAATACAAACTCGAAATTGCCATAAACTGAATACAATTATATTTCTCCATATATTCAATTGCAAAATGAAGTATTCTTCAATAATAGTTAAACTAAATCTTCAGTAATGAAAATAGTTTGTCAAAGCACGTATATTTACTTGTGGAATCAAGATAGGAAATTACTACGATATCTTATCTCTCACTGATATCTATCCACTTATAATTCTTTACTCGGATGGAGATGAAATTAACACTTAGGAGATTTGGATTGAATCAAAATCGAACACTTTGCAGCAACATTTTTAATGAATATTTCCTTTCTTAATACGAAGGGACACAGATTTCCATTTTAAATCAACGTGAACGGAGCATCTTAATCATATTGCAATGATATTTGATCACCACTTAACACTTAATATCAGGACACAAGATATTTTTTGGGCCTCATAACTTCATTCAACCATTACTTGGTATTTCTTTTAACACAACAATAATACAACGATTTCATTAGGTGTTGTACAACATGTTAGGAACTCCATTGTTTTTCAGGTGTTTTCGTTTAACAATGGATACTTCACAACACAATGCATTGTTATTCCTTAATGAATTTCCGCAATTTAAAATTTAATTAAAATCTCTTTAACGTACAGTTACAACAATTAACTCTGCTCAAGATTAAAAGCACATGTCCATTAATTAAAAGCTTAAAATATATATACAACGTTTCAAACCCTCATCTTGTTATTGCAGGGTCCTTTTTCAAGTATCACACTCCCAATTAAAAACTGATCCTCCAAGTTTGGAGTCGTCGTTTAAGAATCACCGTAGATTCACCAAGGATACAGAGTCTTCCCCTGGTGTGGGTGACGCTAATTACTGTAAAGGAAACAGTTGTCTGCTAGTAATCAAAGGCGCTTTTATTAATGACTTATTTTAATAAATTATTTCGTGAAGTGGAAAAAAAAAACCTGGATATTACAGACCATATTCTATGACATTGGTGGTAGAGAGGTCTCGGTTGTAACTTTTTTGAATCCTTATCATGCCAGATTCATAGAACCTTCTCAAGTACTCGTCTTTTTTCGTTCCAAAGATAACAGGACTGTTTATGTTCAGTTAGTGGTTATTCATTTTACAGTGAGATGCTGTATGATAGGCTAAATTTTCTTTTATAACCGCGGTGTCATGCTCAGTTAATCGCTTACTTAAACAGCGTTTTGTCTGACCGATATACAGACACGCGTTACTTCTTTCGTGACTATTGTTCGGTTTACATCTTATTCCATATATCGTTCCCTGTTTTTTGAGATTCTCTTAATTGTTATTTTTGGGCTTTTCTTTACGTTTAAGTAAATTTCCAATGGTATTATTAGGACGGCATGCCAATCCAATTCCTGACCTACCCAATATTGGCTTCAGTTTTTTAAATAAAACCTCATCAAATGTAATGGGCACGTAGCTTAGTACTTTGTTACTTTTTGTTGCGGAGACGGGAGTATGCCATTGATTAATATCGTAACCGTTTTGGTCTCTTTCTTTATATTTCATTTTTGCTCAGAATCTGTTTATACATTTATGTATTATCATTTCAGGGAAACCATTATCCTTGAAAATATATTTAATAAACTCGATTTCCTGTTGTAGTAAGGCCGATGTAGAGCATATTTTTACAGCCCTATCAAGGGCATTGATTAAGGAATTTCGTTTATAATGTTCCGGGACCGAGCTAGAATAATGTATTGTGATTAAAGCATCGGAAGGCTTCCTGTGTACCGTCGTTTCATACCCAATACTGGACTGTTTCACTAAAACATCCAAAAAAGGAAGAACCCCATATTCTCTTCTTCCATAGTGTACTTTATACTGGCATGTACACCATTGAAATCATCTAGTATAGAGTCTATATATTGATTAATTATTATTAAAAAAGAATCATCTACATATCTGCAGATGTAATGCACGTTATTAATGACATTATTTATAGAAAACGCCTGAAACTCAATAAATGCCATAACGCACTCGGCCATGACAGCCGAATATGGCAAACCCATGAATACCCCGGAGGTCTGGGTATAAAACCTGCCATTAAAGGAGAATATCTGCATGTGAAATAATAAAGTTATTAACCTAGCGGTCTCATGCATATTAAAGAAAAATCTCTCATGAATAATATCCCTATCGTTATCTATGGCATGAAGTATGGCATTTATAACTTGAGAAGGTGTTAGAGAAGTGTACAAATTAATGACATCTAACGACACCATTCGTGTATTAGGTATTAGAGGACAGGATCTAATGTGTTCTATAAACGGATCCCGATTCATAATACAAAACTTCGACCGATACGGAAGGAGTTTAATCTTTTTTTCGAGAATTTTCGAGATAAACATAATGGCCTTATTCTTACAATCTATAATTGGTCTAATTTTGAAGAGGGCCATTCTTATCGACGACTCCAAACTTGGAGGATCGGTTTTTAATTTGGGAGTATGATACTTGAAAAAGGACCCTGCAATAACAAGATGAGGGTTTGAAACGTTGTATATATATTTTAAGCTTTTAAATTAATGGAAATGTGCTTTTAATCGTGAGCAGTGTTAATTATCTGGTTATATGTATGTTGAATTTAATTTTTAATTAAGGTTAAAATTTCAAGAAAAAAGTTTTCCATAAGACTTGCTAGCTATGGGAAAGAGGTGGGTTAACCTTTTTTTTTTTTTTTTTTTTGTAGCTTGTGTGGTTTTATTTTTTCATCTGTTTTCTTTTTTTTATCATTAAAACAAAAATCATCTAAATATTGTTTAATTTTGATTTAATCTAGAAATTGTTTTCTAATAACATCAATATAAAGGTGGCTGAATTTACCAATACAACATTCCTCAAAAAACCAAATTCATTTTGATTTATAATACAATAGTTGGTTTCAAAAACTTGTGATAAATAAATTTATTACTTTCTAATATTATATCAGTGGGAACAGAAATTCACTTTTTTGCATGATATAATTACTCTGCCAAACACTAATGCCACATATCTAGCACATAAAAAGAAATTTTGATCACTTAATTTAATCCTTCTCTCAAATACGATCTATCAATCACATAATACTAATGGATGAGAAAGGTTTCCATTAAATGACATGGCCAAAATACATACTGAACAATTTTATTTATTTTTTTTTTTTTTGTGGTAATTCATTTAACGTTATCTGTCACTGACTTAAATAACATTTGTGCTTGGATAAAATATTTTTTATCAACCGACCCACTAATGTAAGCTTCCATGTCTTTTATTTTTTTGTTTAAAATTCCTTTCAGATTGAGCATACAGCTATGATTTCAAATTTCAGATGTGATTTTTTTTTTTTTTTTTTTCATTTCAGCATAAGAGTTATTTATAACATTAATATATTCATTGATATTTGTTTGCTAATTACATTTAGACAGTTAACTCTTTAACTTGTGAGGTTAACGTATTAACCTCATAACTTATTTTGTGAAGTAAGGCCTGTAAGACTTCTTGAATATTCTCAAATTTTCAAAAATCCAATATAATGGTTTGATGGCTCAGAATAATATCTATTAGCCTTTAATATGTGGTACAAATGGTAAAAGTTGCCAAAACTCAGGATATATAGGCACTCTCCTCAAAAAAATGAAAAGAAAATTACACGCATAGATTTCAGTTATTGTACTAGCATGAAATATCAACATTTAACCATTTACTATATATTTGGTAACTAAAGAGTAAAATTTAACTATTGGAAGCAATAAAGATTAAAATAATTTTGATTTTTTGCATATTCAGTTCTTAAAAAAAAAGTTTTTGCACAAATACAGTATATTGCTTTATAAAAAAAAAAAAAATTGTTCTGTTATAATGTTGTTTTTTTTAATTTCTCTTGCTTTGTAAAGGCATTGTACCCTATCTATACTGAATAAAATATTTTATCACTAATATCTGAATCACTCGGTCGAATGCTACTCAAGACTTTGCATCACCAGACATTACACACTTCATTTGTGAACTGCTGGAGTCAAACTGAAGCTCAAGTACATCAGCTAGACAGGAGGTGTAGGGACACTAGTACATCAGCTAGACAGGAGGTGTAGGGGAGCCAATTTCTCGTAATGATGCACTTTTGGCTTATTGCGCGTTCCCAATTTTCAACAAGTAATTAAAAATTGATGTAAACGTTTAATAATAAAAAAGACACAATTTCTAGAAAATAGCACTTCCTTCCTTCACATTATTGCCTAAATTTAATTGTTTTGTTTATTAACGACAATGAAATAGCATGTGACGGAGGTGAGATAGTTGCAATTTCAGCCCGTTCCCATTCAACTACCTCCACCTTTGATGTCTGTGAAAGACAAAATAAATTTTACTTGTTTAGAATTCTTATTGATATGGATTAGTTTGAAAGTAATAATACTGTCTTGGAAAGCAAGCAATTTTAAACAATTCCATGTTAGTTAAAAAAAATGTGATATGCCTGTTCCCGAAATGCATTCTCACCTCCGTCACACAAAGTAAATACTTATTTTCTGAAAACGCAGAAACCTTGTCTTGGTTTTCGAGATGTCCAATTGCCATGGCCACCTTTCCTCAAACTACCCAGCATATCTTTTGCTTCCGCTAAGTACAGATTTCGTTAGGATTCCTAATTGAAAATCGAATTTATGCAGCGTATACAAATAGGTTATCACCTCCGTTCTCATCCTAAATTGTTGAAATATTAAGATTTTCTTTTAAAAATTGAGCTAAATCCATTACAATTGAAGCATTCTTGATAGCTGTATTGGATGGCAGTGGCTGTTGCTGCTAATAGATCAAAGAGATCCATAAAATAAACATTTTCTCACCTCCGTCACATTTAGCTTAGTGACCATGGTGAGACTACTTGTTCGGAGGATAGACTTACTTTGGAGTGAACCAAAAACTCACGTGTTTGTAAAGGAATCAACCTATATAAAGCATGATTACAAAATATATACTTTTAAGGAAAGTAAATTGAATGAATCGGAGCTCTATCATTTTGCTGAACTGTGCAAGATTTAGGACAGAAATTTCAAAATAAATGATCAAATCGTATTAAAATCATAATTTCTATTAAGTCCTTTTTTCAGCATAATAATCCTTTGGTTTGGGTTCATTAAAAAACCTTGCATAGCCTACATTATTAAATTTATTGGTTTTGGCAGAAATACAGGTTTTTAGTAATTCAGTAAGTTACAATTTGTTAAATGGAACAATTACGGTAGCCATTACAACATTTTTTTTTTAATATTGAAATAAAACTTTGGTCATTATATCCAGTCGGCAATAATAGGTTTGTGAAGCCGAGTTTGTAAAGCCAATTTATAACAAAAATAAGATTATTGACTTAATACCTGAAGCAAAGCACCCAGGTAGAATTCGGCGTTGCTTTGATAACTGGAAAAAGGCAGTAAGAGTATTTGTCAAACAGTAACATCTTATTCATGAGTTATATCAGTTATCTCAAAGTCTGAAATTCTGCTTAAGTTAGTAATATTAAAGTTGATTTGGCTGATCGCCTGCGCTTCTGTAACTGCTATCTCACCTCCGTCACAATTTCTCACCTCCGTTTGTACTACTTTTTAGCTAATAACTCATAAAAAATTAAATTGTAATTTATATTTGTGCGTTGTAAGTATTAATGAAACCAATATCAGCATGCACAAATCAATTTAGAAGTTTTAGTACCGTTAAATTAATTTAATTATGCAGTGTTTATCAAGCAAAACAAATAAAAATTGAACACACACATCTATTTTGGTATAGAAATTCGTTAAATATAGGTTTAAAATTATTTATTCACTGTCAGTGGGACAAAGAAGGTGTATTTTTCAGAAATGCCAAGATATTTTTGTAAATTATTTAACACATTATTTTTGCAGAATTTATTTTTGTGTGGCTGAAGTGAAGTGATCGGTGTACACAAAAAAATACAAAAAGTGTTAAAAATAGATAAATCGTTGTTAAATTTTGTGCTTAGGTCCTTAACATGATCACACACACATATATCTAGTTGCGAGCTAATTTTCAATAAAAAAAATAAAAATGGATTTTCGAAGATCTTCAACTCTCTATTTTGCATCATTTTCAAAAATTGGCTCAGGGACACTAGTACATCAGCTAGACAGGAGGTGTAGGGACACTAGTACATCAGCTAGACAGAAGGTGTAGGGACCCTAGTACATCAGCTAGACAGGAGGTGTAGGGACACTACCTTGAAAAAAAGGTGACAATGTGAAACTTCAAATGTGTTGTTTTGTCTGTGTGACCACACCTCACAAGTTAAGGGTTAACTGTGATTTACAAGAAATAATTTATCCTGCTGATGTATCTATACAAGAAAAATTAGTATCAGCTACTGTTTATAATAATAATTATTTATTCCAGCACAATGAAAGAAATCATTCAAAAGTTGTTTCATAATTTCATATTTCTTTGAATTTACTATAAAGCATGAAATATGATGGTTATCATATTTGACTAAATGATAGAATCATTTTTAGCTTTGGTTTTATTATGTCATTGCAAAAATGAATTTACAACTGTATCCAAAATGACAATTAAGCATACATTTTACAGCAGGTCAGTGAAGTAGTATTTTGATTTCTTCACGTCATATATAGTTTGTATTAAAAAAAATACTCCCATTGGAGAAGTTGAAAGAAATATATGGGATAATTTGGATGAGTGTGGATTAAGCAACAGTTGTTATCATGAATGAAGTTGTTATCTCAGTAATTTCTTCAGAAACCTTTTTTGATATTAGTTCACACAGTTTGTATCACTATTTTTCTAATAAATAGATATAAAATTTCAATTTAGAAGAGTGGGTCATTTAAACCATGCTGTAGCAACAATAAAACAGTTCTTAACAAAGGAATTATTATTTTTTTTTTTTTTTAGTTTATTGCCAAATATATATTGAGAAAATTAATGTTTACTAGTTGCAACTTGTGAAATATTCACGGAAGTAAAACAAATTCCACATTTTTTAAATTCCTTGAATTTTTTCAAAAACACAAGACTCTTTCAGCAGCAAGCCTCTGTACATGCTATTGTGGAGTTTGAGCTGCACAATGATTCCTGGCATTTTCTGTAGCAGCCTTCTTTCCCATTGTTCTTCAGTTTGGTTATTTTCCTTCATTTTTGATTATTTTGTCGAAAGGAAAATGTTAAAAACAAAATCAAAACTACGGGGGGAGGGGGAAACATTTATAAATGTATTTTTAAACATTTACCTTAACCAATACTGGAATTCTTCCTACATTTTTTTGCTGAACTTCTGCTATGGCAATTATATGGTGCCACAGTGCTGACTGAAAGACCATCGTTATACGATTCTTGATTTTTTAATATCAACATGATTTCCTGGCACCTTCGGCAAAAAAAGTTAACCTCCAACCATAACTAATATAACTCCTCCAAATTGAGCCTATGAGAGAGTGCCCCACAATGCCGTAGGAATTATTTCTAGTTCATTTTTTTTTATTATGCACTAAATGAATAGATGCAAAAGTGTATAATTTGTTTATACTTAAATATTTTTTTTTTTACTTGTTTTTGGATTGATTTAAAATAATTAAAGATTATTTTTTTTTTTTTTGTATAAAATTTTAAGTAAGTATTGAACAACGCATTAACATTAAATAAATCAACTAATTATTCATTTCAAAAAGACATTTGTTAGTGTATTTTTAAAATTAAAAATACACTTAAAATAGTATCTCACCAAGTGACCCCTCTCTCCACTTTGATGACAAACATACATCCGTTTCTTTGCCTATTAATAGTAGGATATCAATCTAATTGACAATATTTTGAGTTGCAATTCTTATTAAATTAACATCCCATTTCTCCTCAGAGCAGTTATGTGTCTTCAAAAGTAATTTAATAAGCATAAGGTTTTTAATAACCTTTTTTTTTATTTCTTCTGTCAGTAATAAATTTGCTTTTACTATTGATGTTATAAAAGCCTTACACTGAAATATCAATTGACTTGATATCTGTAGATTCAATCTGAAAGGAATTTTAAACACAAAAATAAAAGAAAATGGAAGCAAGCACAAATGTTCAGTTTTGAATATGAGCAATGAAGTGCTTAATAAATACTGATAATGTTGCCAGAAGCTTTTCAATATTTCAAGAGTCAGTGTGATGAAATATGTATTTCTGAAGCACTGGATAGAACAAATTTGCCCACTTAGAAGGTGAAGCAAATTGTCCCAATGGGTCTTTTCACAGGAAATCATTCACTACTACCTTCATGAAGTGGATTCGTGTAAATGGATATGGATGACTTTGACTTGTTAGAGCCACTATCAATGAAATTATTTGTTTTTAGAATGAATATCCAACTTATAAGTATACATACCATACTTCTTCTTAATTCATTCTCTTTTAGAATTCATAATATTAATCATCATCACTAACACAAATAAATCTACTTTAAGTTCTTACATTTATTTGTGTTAGTGATGACGATTAATTTTATGAAGACCCAACGCTTGATATCATTCATTTGAAGATTCAGTCAAAGATTGAATTCAACGGAAGCAAAACATCTTCGCAACGAATTCTTCAGATGGAGCTGGGAATAAAGTATAGAAGAATTAATGAGAGGAAATTCTATATTAACATTACATAACCAAGTTATTAAAAATTATTTAAATAATAACAATAATATAAAAATCTATTCGTAACTGTAGAATCTTATGTTTTGTTATTTTTTATTTTTTTCATAAATGAAGGATTGGGGTGCAGCTTCAGTGCCAAAGTGGAGCAAATCGTCCATTTCATGTTTTTACAGCCAAGATAAAGATTGGCAAAATATCACGGAAACAGTCAAAGATGTTCTTGTGGAGCAAATATGCAGTTGCCCATGGGTGATGCAGACACTATTCACTACACTATGATCACTCCGCACTGCGGCACAGCATGCAGCTAATCAGAGTATCCAGCAACACTTGAGGCAACAAGTCCCACTTCTGAAGCAATGCTATGCAAAGCTCGTGGAGAGAGAGACCTTGGAGTTGGCTGGTGTTGTGTGATGCACCTTATGAGAGCATCCCAGGCATGTTCGATCAGGTCAGGGAAACAGGTTGACAAGTGCATTCGTCAGATATCCTCGTACACAAGGTATGCCTCCATCAGTCTAGCCCTATGTGGATGCTTTGTCATCTATGTTGTGGATGTCGGGCCCACAGGCTCCCCTGTGGTCGCACATACTGCTGAAGGATGCAGTTGCAGTATACCTGGCAGGTTGTGTCATACCATTCGAAAATGTGGAGTGGTGTATGTGCTCCCAAAATTATGCTATCTCGATACCAGTCGTGTTCGAGGATGTTGGATGGCCTGTATCTGCTCCCAGGTTCTCTCCAGATGTGGACACATTGGGAATCACTTTCCAGACTGAATCTGGACTTATCAGAAAACATTACATGCACCTGTGTCCATGCCAAGTGTTCTTTATATCACGTCAGACAGTGTCTGATTCACCAATGTCAATGGGACACACAATGCAGTCTCATTTAATCGCCTGTGCACAGTATGTCTCGATACAGCTGTACCGTACCAGGTCCCTGGTGAGTTCCCAACCTGTGCTTCGGTTGTGCCGTATGGTACTTAGTGAGAGATATTGGTTCTCCTGTGGCATGGTAATTCTTGGATGTCCACGTCCAAAGCTTTAATGAATGTTGCCCCCCCCCCCCCCCCGCTACAATCTTCTCCAAAATGTGGATATGAACCTGGTTGAAATGTTTAGGTCCTGCAACATCTTCAACTGTAATTGACCTCAACTGGGTTTTCCAGGTGCCGGCTGGCTCTCACTCACTCATATATCCAGATGGATACTCTGGACCATAATAAATGGTAAGCAAACATTGAAGGAACCATTAGAGTCACCCAGTACATTATATGGTGTATGTCAGTAATGACAAGTGCTGTTGCCACCCTGACTTCTTTGGTGGGGTTTTTTGTTCCTTGCTGTGGTGCTGTAACCTTTGTTTGATGAGTTTAGATTGTGTTAGTACATGTCGGACCTACTGCACCTTTCTGCCAAGTTTGGTGGCATTTGGAAGCCTGCAAGGGACCAAAGCTGCCGATCCCTTAATTTTTGAGACTGAGTGTTGACCTTTTAATTTTGTGTGTATGAGTGTGTGTGTGTGTGTGTATGTATATCTATATATATACAGGGTGTTGCAAAATTCGTGTGTAATCAAACCACATGATGAGGCATGGCTAAGGATCAATATATTCCTAATGAACCCATGTCCGGAAACGCCCCATTAAGGTGCTAGGTGGCCTTTCTGGGAGAGCATATCCTTTGCGACACCATATGAAATGTTTTGCAGGCAAGTTTTTCAAACAAAAATAGCACCCCCAGACTCGCCTGTAAAACGTGTGGGCTCCCCTGGAAAACATTTCGTATGGTGTCGCAAAGGATATGTTTTCTCAGAAAGGCTCACTTTAGGACCACCTAGCGCCTTAATGGGATGTTTCCGGACATGGGTTCATTAGGAATATATTGATCTTTAGCCATGCCCCTACACGTGGTTTGAATACTACACACGAATTTTGCAACAACCTGTGTATATATATCAGTTACTTTAATTAATTGGTCGATCTTTTTCTGTTTGCTGTTAGGACTACTGCAACTGTTTTTTTTATTTTTGTTAAGTCTATGTTGGATACAGCAGATAGAAAGCAACTGTTATGGTATCGTCATCTTGAGTGAATGAACCACTGGCATTCAAAAAAGTCTGATAAGGGATACCATCAAAATGAAGGAAAAAAGAAGTTGGTATGAAATGGCAACAGCCATATTAAAACTTGCATAATAAAAA
>JAFIDM010009631.1:6430574-6515278 GCA_023159025.1 Thereuonema tuberculata
CAGGGCGGGAGTTCCATTATTGAGCAACAACCAAAAAAAAAAAAAAAGGAAATTTTCTATTTAACAACCAAAAAAAAAAAAAAGGAAATTTTCCTTGGGTGGGGTCCCTAGGCTGGCTACAAAAAACAACCAAAAAAAAAAAGGAAAAAGGAAATTTTCCTTAGGTGGGGCCCCTCCCAGGCGGGGGCCCGGGGCGGACCGCCTCCCCCTTGCTACGCCACTGCCATGGAGGGGCATTCCACACAATGTGTCATGCTTTGCACAACATTATTCAGCAGTTGTTGAGGCAAGTTATCCCACTCCTCTGTCAGTGCACAGATGAGGGTGGTTTTGTTTGTTGGAGGATATTGTCGACCAGCAAGGCACCTGCCCAAAGCATCCCAAACATTTTAATGGGGTTTGGATCTAGAGAACGTGCTGGCCATACAAGGAGTTGAATAATCCTTGCTGTCAAGATAATCCTCAACAGCGAGTGTTCAATGACATGGTGCATTGTCATCCATGAACAGAAATGTATCACCGACAGCATCACGGAAAAGGCGAACAAGAGGCACTAGAACTTCATCAATGTATTGTTGGTCGGTCATAGTCCCAGTTGCAACTACATGTAGGGGCGTGCGGCCGTTGTTCATGATGCCGGCCCATTCCATGATACTGCAAGTTGGATATCGATCCCTTTCCTGGATATTTCGTGGACGATACGCAGTACCACTCTCACGGCAGACCAGTTGGCGCCTACAATCCGATGACAGACTGAACCTACTCTCATCTGAAAATGAGCCTATCCCTCTGCGGTCCAATTGCGATGACACCATTGCAAACGGGCGGTATGGTGCAGTTTGGACAATGGAACGCATACAACAGGTCTGCGGGCGTATAGTCCTTCTTGTCCCAAATGTCTGGCTACAGTTTTCGGAAGATCCGCTTTCCTGTGGCAGCAAGAAACTCATTTGCCACTTGCTGAGCTATGGTGCGACGGTTTTGTTTTGCCGTTAGGGTAATATACCTATCTTCTGCAGGTGTCATACTTCTAACACAACCTCCCCTGTGATGCCTGCTATACATTCCAGTTGTTGTAAATGCTTTCCACAGCCAGGAAACAATGATGATGCCGAACTCCCTGGGTGATGCTGAACTCCCTGGCTGATGCCGAACTCCCTGGCAACATCTGTTATATGTCGCCCTTCTTCGATCTTTCCAATAATACGGCCAAGCGTAAAATCATCTAAGTGATATTGGGAAGACATGCCGAAAATTTCAAGTTCGTCAATTAATGTTTTCTGGTAAAACTTTCCCTCCAAACAAAACTGTCCAATCGCGTCCTTCAAATCTCTTATCAGTGCTGTCAGGTGATGCCCAGGCTTGGCAATTACTGTATCCTGCACTTATTCCAATGGTCGACATGTGGGTTCCTTCTATTTTGTGGTTGCTAGGGGTGATAGCGTCATCCTTCCTTCGCAATAGTCAGCAGTGTATATGTTTGAAAGTGTGTGACATATATACATAATGATGCAACCAAATGGGACCTTTGTGCCCTGGTCTGGTAGCCTGCACGCTCCCAATGTCAGTCTTTTGGTGACAGCGGAGCGTAATGGACGTAACCAAAGTTGAACAGTGCCCATACGTGAAGACAGCTTTCTCTGCGGCGGCAATGGATGTGACTGTCATGTAGAGCTTCATGAAGCATTTGGAGATTGTGTGCTACCCTATTGTACCATAGCAATGTGGGTAGAGGCCTTCAAACAGGGTAGAGCCTCAACTGCTGATCTTCGTCGCAATGGACGTTCTGTATCAGCTCACAAAGATGTATCGGTGGCTGTGATGGAACAGTGCCTCATGGAAGACGTGCTGGCCTGTGAAGATTGCTGCCAAGTGGGTACCACATCACCTGAGGTAGAGCTGTGGACTCGCTAAGAGACATGTCATATCAATCTACAGAGATTCCATCGCAAAGGAAATGACATGCTGCATCATGCAAACATGGGCACGAGCCTATGAACCGGAACTGAAGTGTCAGTCCAATGAATGGCATCATTTTGGGTCACCACGGCAACCCAAGGTTCGCCAAAATCCGTCCCCCAAGAAACTGATGATCATTTTGGCATACGACAGTCAAGATGTTCTGGTGTGTCGTGCAGCTCGGGAGGGGCACACTAACTGCCCAGTATTGCACCAGTATTTTTGTGGTACCACCTTCGTCATGCAGTACGGGAGAAACGTCCTGAACTCTTGGGCAGTGCAATAAGCTTGCATGACAACGCTAGCTCTCACAAAGCACACATTGTTAAACGTTTATAGCATTGGGGTTGGGAAGTCCTGCCATACCCACCCTATTCCCTTATCTTAGTCCGTGTGACTTCAATGTCATTCCTAAGCGAAAAAGCCGTTGCGTGGGAAACGGTTTGTCAACATAAAGGACGTCATCACTGCAGTTCAGCATGATGTGACACACATTAAAGAATCGCTTGCGACCGATGGTATTCTGTCTTTCCCATCGATGGTAACGAACCTTGCACAACCTGGAAGACTACTTTGACAAATTTTAATCATTTGCATATTTTCACAAGCATGAGTGTATTTTTGAAACGATTGATTTTATTTTCCATTTGTTTGATTTCTAGCAAAAAAAAACAACAACCAAGTTTTGTTTTTTATAACAAATATTTAAATTTTTAAAAAATGGAAAAAAAAAATTATCATTTTTGAGAAATCACAGGATTTTTTTTTAATCGTTATATTTATCTTTTAAAGAATATTTTTGATTAGAAAGAATTGCAACAAATTTGGTTATTTTATAAAATACAGTAACTTCAATGATTTTATTTTATTTTTTGAATTTTCTAAAACTTAACTGCAGGAATAAGTTCCTCAAAAGATGCATTTATTATGGAAATAGGCGAACATTTCTATGAGTAATTAACTGTTCCTTCGAATTGAGCCTCAATCATATATTTTTGACTTTGATGGTGGAAGAGATAAAACTTGAAAGTTGAAAATAGATTATGTTTGAAAAGTGGTTGTTATTTTATAAAGTAGAAATTGTTGAGTTTACTGCTTAATAGCAAAGAAGTAATTTTCAGGCTTGTAGAATGCATTAAATATTTTGTGCTCACTTGATATGTTACATACTTGGAAATTATTATATTAATCAGAATTTATATAAATTTGGTCAAACTTCAAAATCCTTTTCCACAGTAAAATCATAAAAAAAAAATCTAATTTGCAGAAAAAAAAGAAAAACTTCTTTTGAACATAATTTATTTATGGAAGTTCCCAATTTTTGTTGAATCAAATAGGAATTTGTATTGGATTTTAATGTTTTTTTTATTTATAATTTTTTTATTTTTTAATTTGCACATGCATCTATAAAGATAAAAAATTACCTATCTGAAACTGAACAATAAAAACAGCATTTCCATGTTGATAAGGTGGATAGTAAATCTCTTTTTTGTTTTGTTTATTTTTTTTTAATAACATGAGACTGCTAAATCCATCACTATTAATTTCACAGCCATGTTAAAGAGATGTAGCATCCTTAGCTGATGTAGCACTAAGCTGTGTGAAATGCACGTAAATCATGGAGGTCTTGCGTTATATGATATGAATTCTTCTCATGTCTGAAGAAAGAAATGGGTTAGAATTTGAATCATATTCCATCATTTTCATTTTTTATTGCTTCATTTCAAATTTTTCATAGGATTTCTAGTGAGAGAGACTAAGATGGTTTCCCGTTGCCTTCCTCAGGAAAACATTAAAGAATGAATTCAGACCGGAAAAGGAAGAAGAAGAAGAAGCAGACAAACACAGGAAAGAAATTTTTCACAAACAGCCATGCCCACGCCGGGATTTGAACCCAGGTTCCGACGTATCATGCGAGGCCGTCGCCTTGCGCACAAGACCATACCGGAACAGCTGTCTAAGCATACTTTTATATAATGATATTAATTTTTATTCAAAATGACTAATGTTCATTGACATTGAAAATCATCTTTAAAGGTACGTTTTAGTCTACTGTGGTTTAGCTAGTATTGTACTCAGTAAATGTTAATTTCCTTTTAATTTCAGTTTTGCTTCAAAACCCAAAACATGGTCCAAGGTACAAAATATGCTCGTGGGCTGCAATAGTGGCATAACTCAAAAAATACTAATTTGGAATTAATGCACTCTTCAACATTGCGGATTGGTCTTCCCACCAGCGGCATATCATATAGTTCAATATTCCACCAACAGATGACGTTAATGAATTGTATGACATATGCTTTTCAATGTGTGTGTGTGTGGTCGGTTCGCACCGAAGTGCGAGCTTCGTTGCCGAAGCATCCGTGCTCCAGGGAGCGCTAGTGTTCCCAAGACGGCGAACCCCTAGCAGACTCCCTAGAATTACAAGGGAAAGATACTGGGGTGGTTTCCCGTGGCCTTCCCCAGGACGCCATTAAGGAATGACGTCAGACCGAAGAGAAAGTGAAGAAGAGGCTACAACACAGGAAAGGAAATTTTTGAAACATCCATGCTCGCTACCGGGATTTGAACCCGGGCGCTGGCACATTGATCTCACGACAGACCGACGCCTGAGACCGCTCGACCACACCAGCGCGGCATGCTTTTCAATACAACACTGAAAATCTTTGAACTCAATTATCTCAGAACTTGATTTTTGAGTTGTGCCACTATTGTAGCCCAAGAGCGATATGTAGGACCGAGGTACCGAACAGGTGATGTACTGCAGTCCTAGTGTAAACTTGTTTTAAAAATTAAAAAATTCACAGAAAGAAGTGCTTTAGAAACTCCATAATAATATAAGTAGTGTATAAAATAAAGTTTTCATGGCAATTTTTTTATCCTTTTCTTTAGTAATTACAACGACGTAAAAAATTAAAATGTCAAAAACGGTACAACACCTTCCCTTATATAATTTATTTTTAATACATTGTTTTTTACTCTAATTGTTTTTCAACTTCTCTTTCATTTTTTAATAAAGGACAAAGTAAGTCTACATAATTTTATATTAATCTTATTTGGATTTAAGAAATTCAACTACCATTTTTCTTTTTCTTAATATTTTTTACATTTAATATTTTCTATCTCTTTACAATCAGCAAACACATCGAACCATGTTTCCTTTGATTTGCAGCCTATCTACAAAAATGTGATTTATCATTTAACGAGTACCGTATTGTCCGGCGTATAAGACGCCCCCCCCCCCCCCCAATTTTTCCAATTAAAATATAGAGTTTGGGATATACTCGCCGTATAAGACTACCCCTCTTCCAACGCACACCAAATAGAAATTAAAAAAAACATCAGATTTGATTTCAATATGGTAATTTTAATTCAAATGCTTATGACATGCAGATACTTAGCAGGAAAACTGTCACTTATAAACATAACGCTGTTTGTCATCAAACATGTAAACATAGAACAGTGCAAGTGGATTAAACTTTTCCTTTAAAAGCGATGTATCTTATCGGCGATTGGCTGGTTGTTGTATACAACGCCTGCTTGGATTGGTCAGCTCTCCCTGTCTCCAAGTAACTGTAGCTTTGTTTATTCTGGTGAATTATTTTAATGCTACATTATTTTAGACTTTCACTAAAATCATAGCATTTCTTAACTGTAGCCTTGTTTCTTCTGTCCCCGCTCTATCTCTTTTTTCCATACCCCGGGCGTCCCGGACGCCTGCAGCTTGCTCCGTCCTTCATTTACACCTTCCCGGTGAAGCGCCCCCTCATATCGTCATCGGGACCGCGTTAAGTCACTTCTTTCCACGAATCCTGGTGAGTGGATTTTCTTCTACCGTACTTGTACAGCGCCGTCCTTGCTGCTTTCATACGGTTGCCGCATATGGCGGGGATGCGGCCGCGGCCGTTTTTGAGCTCCCCCCATTACATGCGGCGACCGCAGAGTCTCCAGTCCGGCTCGGAAGTTTCAGCACCCGGGGTATAAGACGACCCCGACTTTTGAGAAGATTTTCCTGGTTTAAAAGGTCGTCTTATACGCCGGACAATACGGTATTTTTTTTTTTTCCTTATATTTTCTGTACTAAGGAGTTGATATTTTTCCCTACAAAAAGATGATTCAACACCAGTATCGTTTTTCTTGTTTTCTATTTTTCTGCTATTTCTAAACATAATGATTCTTGTTTAACTTATTGTTGAGCTTACTTTTTTGTAAGTTCTTAAGAGAATTCTTGTTCTGTTTTCCTATCTAATATTGTTTTCTTTAATCCTAGTATCGTATGACACTTAGTAAGCATGTTACTATTGTGGTTGTTATGAGACAAGCTCTAACTGCCCAAACAGCTTCACCCTCCATCTGTGAGTGGCATCCTATTAATAGCAAGAGATGTGATATCCTGTGCACAGCTACCGATATCTGTTTGCAACATTGCTTTTTTAATTACAAACGCTGGACTTCATTCCCATCGTCTCTTATAAGGCCTGCTTTTAAGAATCCAGCACTGGAGGCTCCTTCTAGAGTGGTATCGTGCCCAAGAGACTCTCAAATGTTCTCGCATTGTGTTTTGCAATAAGTCCAGCTTCTGCTTTGTAGCAGATGATCATCGCACCAGCGTATGGAGAACTGGTCAACGATCAAATCCTGGCAAAATTGTCGAGAGACATGTAACCATTACGATTGTAGTAATAGAGTGTGGAGATATTTCTTATAATAGCAGATGTCCTCTCATAGTGAGTGGAAGAATTTTAAATACACCAGTGATACGTAGAAGAGATCCTGCAAGTAGTTGTTTTACCTTTTGTGACATTCTGCCAGGAGCAATTTCCAGCAGGCGCGTCCACACAGTGTATACATTTCCCAACAGTTGCTCCAAGCAATTCAAACTCTTCATTGATCCTCTCCTCCCCAGACCTCTACCCCACATAGCATGTCCGGGATATGCTAGACATCAACTTCATCTGTCATCGGACATCTGGCATTTGGAGCAACAGTGACAAGAAGCTTGGCATAATATATCACAAGGTAACATCAGAACATTGTTTCACTCCATGTCATGCCATAGATCAACAAGATTAGAATACAAAGGCTGCTCAAGATAGTACTAATAATTCACAAGAATGCTTCTATTGTTCAATAAAACTTTCTTTTTCATTATGAAATCTGAATCAATTCAATTCTGTTCATCCAAACAGCACTTATAAAGTTTTCATAATGCTCCGATTTTTTTTGTCACAGAGTATAATATATTTGACTTTTTTACGTTATTCTTTCATAATTTCTACTAATTTTATTATTTTATTCCTTGTCTCCTCTGGAGCGCTGCTACAAAATATATATTCATACCTTACAGATATCAACATGAAACATTAAAGAAAGCAATTCCTTTAGAAGTGGAAGCCTATCAGTTTGGTCAGATATCACTGTCAGTAGCCGCACAGATCTCCACATCTTTAATGCCTTATTCCCACCAGTGGCGGCTCGTGGCTGTGAAGTTAGGTGAAGAGCTAGTAGGAAAATAATTATATTATAATATATAATAATATATATATATATATTTTAAATACATTATATATTATAATTTATAATATATATATATTTTAATAAAAAATATTATAATAACTTCCTTCTTATCTTCGTCTTTCCAACGTGAAAATGATGTTTCTAATAAAATACACACTATATCATAAACAGGATTCACATTTAAAACAGCTTAGCACTTCGAAACAAGCCACTGGAAGAGAATATGGTTATCTGTTAATTCAACTTCACCCGTATAGCGGGTGACGTCACGGTTGTCATAGCAACCATCGCCTCGGTTGTGATCTAAAGCTCCGCCCATGAGGTAGACTAACTTGAAACCGAGGCCAACTTCACTTGTCGGTCAGCATCGCACCGCGCTGGGAGCCAGAACTCGACGCGCGGGACTTATAAAATATTATTAAATACAAAAATACGTTTCTATTAAAACCAACATACATGATAAGGAATATAAAGTTTTCTTATAATAATTGTTACCATATATTATAAATAAATAATATTAATTTATTACAAATAATTGGTGAAGTGCCACTTCACCTACTTCCCCTGAAAAGCCGCCACTGATTCCCACTAGGCTAGTAATTTAGTCGAGTGGCGAGTAATTTAGTAACTAAATAGGTCTGAACAGCAACAATTTAGTCGAGTAGTTTAGTAAGTGATTTAGTCGTATTTTTCGGGCGAGTAGCACCCCTCCCCCGACTCGTCACTACTCACTTGTTCATTGACTAAACAAGTCCGAACCTCCCGTTTTAGTCGAGTTCATTAGCTGTCGCAAAAATATCATTTCGCTGGAGCGAAGAAACAACTTTAAAATTTGTTTCGAAATATTTAGAATATGAGTGCTTGGGGAATATTAAGTCCCCACATTATAAAAACAAACAAATGAAGCAATCTGCATACATGGAGTTGGAAAATACAATGAGCATATCTACTTCATCTCTTCTATTAATCTATTTTCGTATTTATTGCTTTTTTTCTTTATCACACAAATTTCTTCTTCCACCTCTTCTAAAATAGCCAATTTATAAGTCCACCTTTATTAGCTTATTGACTTTATTGCGTAGCAGTCTGTTCATCTTGCAAAACACCACTCACTTATTGTACTCCACCGTAGTGCAAACAATTTTTTGGGGAGTAGCTAGTATTTTAGTTACTAAATTACTCACTACTCGACAAAATACTAGCCTAGTGGGAACTAGGCTTAAGGGATACTTTTTGAATGGCGAAAGTCATAGATCTTTGAACAATACAGGGTGTTGCAAAACTCGTGTGTCAAAAAAAAAAAAAAAAAAAACTTATGTAGGGGCGAGGAGAAGGAACAAGTTTTAGTGACGCACCCATGTCAGCAAACGACTAATTACGGCGATAAGCATACAACATGTCCTGCAACAGTGTTTTACTTGTTACTAAGCTACTGACGTGGTAGCGACCCGAGTGACAGGTTCTGGAACAGATGTGAGTGCCGACGCAACTTATATCAACAAAACACTAACCCTGCATACAGTTTCACGTCAGTTGTTGGTTTAATGTGTTGGACACATGCTCACCAATAATGTCAAACCTAACGGATAACATCATAGTGCATGACAGTTGCTCAAGTGACGCTCATGTATGAAACCACACACATCTCAGAGTCCGTTTTGTCATTTAATTTGGATCGTCAGTATTCGTAAAATGTTAGCCTACATACTAATCTTTTTTTTTTCTTTCATATTCAGCAAGTGCTGCAAACCTGTGGTATTCGTCGGTGCAGATGTCTTCGTATAAAAGGCGATGGAGAGCATTCACAATTTAAACATCACGAACAATAAGCCAAATAGGCTACTACGTCTTCAGTCACAACATTAACATTAGTTTTTGTTACAGCCATTATTCCGATAACGGAAGAAATAACGAAACTACCTTACTCAATAACTATATACCTACCTAACTAACGACACTCTTACTTACTACACTCGAAACATTTGAATAAAAGGAACAAAAAAAGTGAACCGGCAAGCCAGGAAGCCAGGTGGTGGGCTCACCTGCTGTCATTTCACATGCGCTGTTGCAGGACATGTTGTCCTCCGGAATCGTGACCTTTGGGAATTCGTACCGCAATAATTAGTCGTTTGCGAACAGGTGTGCATCACTGAAACTTGTTCCTTCTCTTCGCCCCTACACCAGGTTTTTTTTTTTTTTTTTCTTTTCACACAACAGTTTTGCAACACCCTGGATGTTCTTCCATTTGCAGGTATAGTTAGCCCAGGAATGATATTGGTAATGATAATGCCCTCCAACACAAGCTTCATTTAGTGGACTGTTATCTTGATGAATAAGAAATTGATTCAATGAATTGGCTAGCCAATTCTCCTGAACTGAATTCGATTGAGTATGCATGGAATGCTCTTGGAAGACGGACTCCTATTTTCATTGCTCCTCCCAGAGGTCTCGTTGACTGCCTTTTTTGCTTGAATGGCCATGAATACATTCAGAACTGTTTGATAATCTTGTCATTATGAAAAGACCCTGAGGGATCTGAGATTACTATCATCACTGTCCGAGATAATCATGCACCTTATTAACATTATTTGTTATGAATTTTTTCGAGTTCATTATTTTGATAAATTTTTGGTGATTTTGGAATTTAACTCCTCATATTTTTAAAAGACAAACTGGAACCTTTTCATTCAGGTATACTACATATGTAACCTATTAATGTTCAAAGCTCATGAATTAAAATCATTTGGAATTTTTTTAGATCCAATTTTATGTAATTTTACTTACTTTTGTCTTTCATTGTAGCTTACATAATTATATACAGTCGGACCTCGATATAAGGTCACCCCTTGGGACCTCGCGAAAGTGACCTTATACGCGGGATGACCTTATAATCGATTCATATGCATTTGTCAATAAATAAGCATTATATAAATATAGTATAATTCTTTGTAAAATTTAATACGTACAAAAATCAGTTTATTAGGTTATAATTTTATAATTTAGTTGAACCAATTAAAATTAATGGAATCAGAAAGAAATTATTTTTTAAAAATTTTAATTCGGAATAAAGTAGTATACAAATAGTACTAGTATGCTCAAGCAAAGTACTGATGTACAACTGACCTTACTTAAAATAATCCATAATACAGGACTGTCGCGATTTTGGTTTCATCTTTTGTATAATGTTTTTTAAGTTTTGTAGTTTCTGAAAATTTAATGCTCTGAGTGCTTCTGCTTATGTCACCGCTTCACTTTCAGTATCACTGTCGTTATCCTCACTTTCTACTGCATTGGAATCTAAAACTTGCGAAACAATTTCGGAAATCGAAGCTTGAGAAGTGGTAGCAATTTCATCATCTATTCTCACATATTCACTTTCCCCTTCTATAGCACAGCCGCGATTTCTGAGATCTTGTATTAACACAGGTAAAGGAATATCGTCTTCATCATCTTTTTTCCTAGAATTTGAGGGGATAAAGTACTTTGTGAAAAAGCTGTCCCCTCCGTCAGTAGGAGAAATGACGCTGATAAAAGATCGTACCCACGGAAAAATTCTTGGAATTGAATCAGTGTGGCACTGAAATCACAGACAAAAGTGGCCTTATATGCGATTACGGTATTTAAGACCTGACCATATATCCGATAATCCATATCATAGAATTCCTATTCAATGAGCCGGGACTTATGAAAAGTGACCTTATATGCGGGGTGACCTTATATCGAGGTCCGACTGTATAATAATTTATGCTACAATTGTCATTATGTTAGATATTATACTGAAGTTTCACAGAAAAGTGAAACAGTCTGTGCATTCTGTCTCCTTAATAGCTTTTGAACCGCTCAATGGATTGAAACTTGAGATGCAAAATTACGGACAAGAAACGATGTAACTTTTGTATTTGAAAATTTTCCAGTTTCAATATTTGCTGAGAAATCAGCGGGTGAAGATTACAAAAATTTCCATCTTAAAGCATTAAAACCGATACAATGAATTTCTATTGATTTCTTAACAATTATTAATTCTCTTAATACCTTCATGTAATTTAATATGATTAAAATTAATTGGATTTAGGCAATTTCAGTGGTGTACTGAGGGGTGAGGCTTAGTAGGGGCTGTAACATCCCCTTTTAGTCTGGAAATGGAAAAAATCTAGGATTTTATATATCTTTTTTTTTTTTGGTTGAAGGCAGGGTCACCATATTTCTAAAATCGCAGTGCAGGACAATCGAACATTCCAAACTTCTACATCCAAAAAAAAAACTCAAAATCACATTGTGGGACAGTTTATTCCGAAATAGGGACAATATCGGCCATAGTCTATCGGGACGGTTGGTCACCGTGGTTGAAGGGCTACGAACAACCCTCTTATTCCAAAATCCTAGGTAAGTTTACGGTCTTATTTTTTTCTTCTTCAGAAAATGGAAAATTTACACCGTAGTCAGCAATATTAAAAAGAAACTTTATTTGTACACAATATATTATATTCACGACTTTAAAAAAAAAACAAAAAAACGCATCAATTTAAGGAAAGTAAGCTTCATGTTCTTTCAGGGACTTCTTATTTATTCCCTTAATAATTTGCCTACATATGTAATGTCAAATAAAATTTTTAAAATTAAAATATGTTTTGGTTTTACTTCTAAAACATTTTAGATTTAAATGTTAGCTAAAAAATGGCGGAATGAAATTCAAGTTGAAATAAAATTCAAGAAACACACATTTTGTGTGTTTCTTAAATTTTATTTCAACTTGAATTTCATTAATTATTATTGGCACACGTAAAATATCTATCACATAAAAAATGGCGGCTAAATTATTTTATTGGCTAACCTCTTTACATCACGGGGCATTACAAATGAGATCTTTTACATTGAACAAAGGACAAGTCAAGAACTGAACTGAATTAATTATACTTTTTTTTAATGTTTAATGAATTTCAGCTGTGAAATTTAACAATAAAAAATTTGCAAGAAAAAAATCTCCTTAGAACAATTCGACGTCATTTCCGGAAAAGAACTGCGCGCGAAGTTAGGAATAATTCAATATTAGGCAATCTTTTTGATATTGGGACGGCTAATTCTGTGGATAAGATGTGGAACGAAATTGATTCGTGTTGATTATGGAGGAATATTTATCTCCACCATTCAATTTCTTATTCGAACTGGAATTTCATCTTGATTAACAAAATAAAACCAAAAGGTATAGAAAATTAGGAAGTAATGAAAACTTATTACTTGTTAAAATGGAAATGTTCATATTTGTTTTCAGTTTTCCAACGAATATTGAATAGAACATTATTACTTTAATATAATATCAATGTCTAACTTGTAACTATTTCGACTTTTTAAATAGTATTCGTAGAAATTTTTAAAAAATGAAAACCTAACTCGTCTGTTTTTAAAGAGGAACTAAACTTTATATTATAAGATGACATAAGTAATACCCTTTGTTTTGACCTTGTAGCATTAGTAAAAATTTTCTCATTTCTTTTAAAATCTTTACTTCCATGTTAAAAGTTGAATACTACCAGTAGTTCTTGGGGTAATCCCGTACTTGAGCTTAAGTGTAAACCGATTAGGATAGGTTTTGGCTTTGAAACAAATCTAACTAAATATAGAAATTGTGGTTTAGTTTAGAAAAATATTGTTACAAAAAAGGTTTTTATATATATTTTTTGAATATGCTTTGTATACGAATGTAACTGATAGAAATTTGGTTATTTAAGAAAAAGTAAAATGAAAAGAAATTTAACGTGCCCAATGATTCAAAGTCTCTTCCCGATGACAAGTCAGGGTGCGAATCCTTTCTTATAGCGTTGTGCCTCGTCTACTTGCTTAATTAATTAAGAAAAAGTATTTAAGGCAAAACTGACTGACTCACTCACTTGTGAACGGCAATTCCGCCTAACATATCCAAACAACTATTTTTAAATCCTTAAAATTTTATCCAAATTTAACTTTTAATTTAGTTTAATTTAAACAGAACAATGGAAGGCGAAATTAACCTATCTTAGTTGATTCGATAATTTTTTAAGAAAAATTAATTAATAATAAAAAAAAATTCGTGACTCGGGAATACTCCTGGGTTCTTAATTGGAGCAATGTAAAATAACATGGACAAACAAAATGTTTTAAATACAAAAGCAGAAAAGCACTTCAGTACAATAAAATAAAATATATGTACAGGTGGCCCTCGACTTTCGCACATAATTGGTTCCTGAAAATGTGTGCGAATATTGAATGTTCGAAAGTAGAGAGATGTAAAAAATAATCAAAAATTGTATTTTAAAATATAATTAAGTTAATGAGGCGTGTTTAAGTGCTTTCAGGTGTTTTCTTTATAAACTTGTCAAGAGTTAGTTGATCACCATCCTTTTTCTTTTCTATAACTTGCCGTGTCTTTCTCAATTGCCCTACGTGCTGGAGATATACGTTCTCCATTGGGATCATTCTTCCATGATAGTCAAAAATTTGTCAAGATGTCTTTATCATTTCCTTTCAATGCTCTGGAGTTTTCTGCTTGATAATTAACTAACATTACCTTCAATTTTAAATCACCAGCTATGTTTCCACTAAGAAGCAATGTCAATCGGTTTATAGAAGGTTTATGTCCAGGGGCAACTGATTCTTCCTTTGATAAGAATGTACGATAGGCATTTTTTTCCAAAATAAACCCGTCTTGTCTACATTGAATATTTGGCTAGGAGAATATTCTCCATCTACAATAATGTTGGACAATGAGGAAATAAATTCTTTTGCAGCAGCTTTATCTGCATCAGCTGATTCTCCAGTGAATTTAATATGTAAAGAATACCTCATTTTAAATTTTTTGAACAAGCCATTACTTACTTGAAACACCGTATTAGACTTCTTTTAATCTAGTCTTCCAATCTTCATGCAAACTAAGAGTTTGAATAAAACTCAGAGGGACATCGTTTTGATGTTGATCATCAATCCATGATGACAAAGATCTTTCCATTTCGTCCATCACTATGCCGTGTCTTTTGGAAATAATCTTTGAAGATATAGTTCCACAATTTTGAACGTATTCCTTAATTTTATTCTTGATTTTTAAAATCGAACATATCATAGATCTGTTAATGTTGTATGAACAGCCGATTGAAGCAAAAGATTCACTGCTTTCAGAACGTCTAATTATTTCCATCTTTGTTTCGATCGTATGAAGTTTATGAGTCCTTAATTTTTTTTGTTCGTATCAACATTGCAGTTTCTCCATTTCTCGTGTTTATAAATTTTAAGGGCGAAATATTTAAACATAAACAAATAAATTGGCAAAACACAGTTGTTGGCATGGACATGCACCGTAACGCAAGACTAAACCCGTTTAATATGATATTCGGCCCCGCCACTGCGGCTCGGACCCTAGTAACATCACACAGAGTCTGCTGCTCTAGGTGGCAATGTTCGGGTGCTTGCGAGCTACCGTGCTCCGTGAGAGCGACTGCATGGAAGCGAACAATTTTTGCACTATCGACAAAAATCTTATAAAAATTGAATTTTCAAAAATGTTCGAAATAGTGAATTGTGCGAAAGTCGAGGGCCGCCTGTACTGAACAATTAAAAAATCTTAGATCAAAATTACTATCTAATTAAATTATTACATAAATTTTGATTTTTGGTTAGAAAAATGAATACTGAACATGGTATCCTAAACGTAACTAAAGAAAATAAGGTTAAAGTGTAAATTATGGTACCAACCCACTTTGAACTATTTCCAAGATGGCGGTCAGGACATAGTACCTTCAAAATGGTTTCAATATAAACATTCTGGAGTGGGTATTACCTCAATTTACCTAACCTACAGTTAATTGGCGCACACATTTGCTCAGGTGCTGTTGTTTTCACCAACACCTAGAGCTCATAGTAAGTTAATATTTTTCCTCCTTGTGGTTAAGTGGCAGCAAGGCAGTCGGTAATGTATCCAGGCAGGGTACCGTATTCTGCACTTTAGCCGAAAATAAATATATTAAAATTAAAGACAATTTAGATGATACCTTAAACAGTTATTTTTCTCTTTTCTCCCAAAACTATTCCTTTTTCTTTTTTTTTTTTATTTCATGTTATCACTTTTGTTTCTATATACTAATTTTATAACTGCAGAATGATTATTATCAGTGCATGGTGGCTGACACAAATGCTCAGTTATACCGTATGAATACTGATAAAGAATATCACAAGAGTCAGTTATTCGAGTCAAGAATTGCCATAATTTTAACATAAGAAATTCAACAGAATCAATTGAGATTTGTTCAAACACCCGCATACAAATCAGAGATCCATTTACTCACATATCGTAGCAGAGTCATCTACTTGGGAATTTACTGAAGTCCTATCATTGTTTTCAGAACAACTTGAAATCCAACTCTCCATGGGATTAAAATGGTGGGAAGAGAAATGAAATACTGATTTGCAAGCTTAAATACTTGTGCACCCAAAATTTTTCACAACATTACAAAAAACATTACCCTCCCCGAATTAGGTAACCATTTCACCTAAAACAAAGGAATTTTTTCTCAACAGCAACAGAAGTGAGATGCTAATCCTCTTATTGTTGACCAGACAAAATCTGATTAAGTTTTCCACATTCTGTACTAAAAATGTTTTTCCAAAAAAATGTTTTTCAAAACTAACTAACGAGTAATATTATTAAATAATCATATCTTTAATCAAATTAATAATGCTGAAATACTACATACCTTTAAATTATTTTTCAATTTTACCAAAAAATTATTACTATAAATAAAATAATAAGCTATATTTCTATCCATATATTAATTCCACTCTTAACATTTAAAATGTAATGAACTAGGGGGAGAAGGGGACACCTTTGTACAAAATATGTTCATATAGTGTTGTCTATGCTTGTATCAAAAAATGAAACAACCCTTGCAGTGGGATATAAGCATCAAAGTGTGCACAAAGAACCTGCACACATACAGAATGGTTAAGATGTGGCAGTAAAATGTAATTTATTATATGGTGATGACGTGTTCAAAGGTATCTCGTCATGGGGCAGAAACAAACACACCAAAATTTTTCAATACAACAGTTATTATTGAACTACAATTCTCAAAACTATATGCATTATATAGCCACAATTTGTAATAGAACGTTTATCTAACCAAAACTATATTCATCCAAATTTCTGGTCACATTTCTCTGTTCCTTTTTGTTGGAAAGGGCAAGGCAGCACCTTGACAACATCTGAGATGGGAACCATTGCAGTGTCCTCTACTACTGGCATATCTGTTTTATGGAGAAATGTTACTCCCACTTCCATAATGATTTGTAACAAGAATTTTTTCAACAAAGTGCTTTACTTTTTGTGGCAAACTTCCACAAAGTCCCCAACGCTCCGTTTACCCTTAGATGTCATGTCTTTGGCTCCTTCCTCTTTGCCACTTTCCATAAAGTAGTCAAATGTGTCATCCAGTGGAGGCAGGTTGTTGTTGCTGGAATCGTTCAGCATCCAATGATTTCTGGTCACGTTTTTCTTCATTGGTGGTTTCACTTTCTTTGCTTCTTTGGCTTTTCTATCTTCAAGTTTGTTCTTCCCTGGTCTATCAGTCAAATAAAGGGATCTTCCCTTCTTCCGTCCACGTCGTCCTTCAGGTTGTGGAATTTACACTGGCAATGGGCAAATACTTTCTGGTGTTGTTGTGTTTGCCTGCATTGCAACAGAAGTTGATACAGCATCCTGATTTGAAGTAGGCCTATGCCTAATGTTTGTGGACGGAGTGATGTCTGATGGAGAGGGCTAATGGCATGTTGCTCATTGGCTGTCATAATGAAGTCATCGTCCAAGAAAACATTTCGATCGAATAGGTATATTCTGGTGTTCTTGATACACTAACAATATTGTTAGGGATAGAAAATGAAACGATTGCTTTGTTGGTAAGTTTCACTACATCATATATTGTAACAGTTTTCTTTTTGTTTGTGTTTGATGCAAGTTGTATGAAGTAGTCATGTTGGGCAATTTTGAATTTACCCTCGAATGGTCCCAGAACTGCAACATCAGGGGTTGTAGCTTGTGGCTGCAATGCAGAGGTATGGTTACCATATTCATTGTTCGTTGCATAAATTATTGTCTTGAGTGAACAGTGACTCTCATGGTTATCCAACACGATTAGAATTTTATTTGTCTGTTGAACAGTGAGTAAACTCTTTGATGTGCTCCAGCTGGTAGAGAAATATTTCTTCGTCATTCACAAAACCGTGACTTCCTTCTGGCTCTCCTTCCATGAAACTGTCATGAAATCGTGCCCTAGGGAAAACAAAAACTGGTGGCAAAAATTTACCATCGGCACACATGGTTACCCGAGTTCCCCTTTCTGCGGACATGATGGTCCCTCCCTGTTTTGTCCCAGTTGCTGCTATTATTCGTAATGAATCGACTTCAGTTGACATTGCAGTTTCATCGAAATTGAAAACCCTAGAGGCAGAATGTGCTTCTTTTTCATATGCTGTTTGTAGGTTTGACTGAAATTCTTCAACATTCTTTCGATAGAGCATAGTCTCTCGTGCTGTTGAAGTGTTTTCAGGTTTCCTTAGTATTAGGTCTTTATGCCGTTTCATAATATTTAGTCTCAGGCTATTTTTCTTCTCATCCCAGGATGATGAAACTGCCAAGAGCAGTGGCATTGTCATATGAGAAGACTCTTTTAAGATCCTTGTATGTTAAGCCATACTTCAGTTTGCAGCATTTCACAATATACATAACCAATTCCTGCTCCTGATTAAACACCTGTCGAAAGGAATGTTTCGATGAATATTCTTCCTTAGGAGTTTTTTTTCGGTGACATTTTCTTCACTCAATAGAAGAGAGCAGTTTGTTTACTTGGAAGGTTCTTGCTGCTATCCAAAGTGACATCCCATTGTTCATCACTGCTACAACTGCCCGTGGCATGTCCTCTTCGCCAATAACATTGTTGCTCTTTCTCATGTAATTGTGAACCATTTTAGCAGATATTCTGAAAAAATCAAAAAGAGTAGACTATATTTAGGCTATGAGCACAAATATCTAGAGGCACATCTCAACAATTACATTATCCAACGTCGGAGGAACACCTTTGAACAGTGTTCAGACGTGTGACCCCTTTCATATGTTCAATAGTGCCCAAGGTGCCATATTGGAAAGAAACTAGAATAAACACAAAACGTTGGAAACAACATGTCATTTAACCTATGCATTATGAAGGAGAAAACGCTATCATTGGGAATATTATAACAATGTAATGAGAGTTGTCACTACGTTTTTTAAAAACATTTCTATGCTGATGATATTGCAAGAATAGTGGTGAAAACCAAAAACAAAGTCTTACCTCTGAAACACAGCTTGTACACAGTTGCCATTACTATCCAATTCTCCATTTGGTGGTATATTTCTGAACTACAATAGTGACCGTGATAGCAGACAAACGAACAGCGAAATTTGGAGTGTGTTCAAAGATATCTCATGTTCAAATGTGCCCCTTCTCACCTACTATTTACAATTTCACATACCTCCCATTCAATGAAAAAAAATTTATACTACATGGATTTTGAGATCTCAAGAAAAATTCATGGAGTTGAAATTTTTTCAAATATAACAATTGCTGTTTACATATATACATGATAAAGTAGGAGTACAAAATTTATTGGAGATAACACAATCATATCTAATGCTGTCTTGTAGTTTCCTAGGAAGGTTGATCACCATTAGAGCTGCTGTTCTGGTATTGTAACGATGTGAATATCTAGCTGCTGTATCTTCTGTATGGTTATTTTCTCTGGAATTGTTCCTAGTTGAATCGGGGATATCTAAAAAAACTTGAACTATTATTAATTAGAATTCTCCTCTAATATTATTTCAGTATCGTCCTCAGGAACAATATCTGGGTTAACTGTATCCCTGTGTCGAGATGTTGAAGGTATATAAACAAAACTACCTCTTCATCATCTTCGCCATCATTATTTTCTTCAAAAGCATCATTATTTGGATTATTATTACTCTGTCTCTTTCTTTTGCTTACTGGAGTGTTAACATAATTTTTTTTTAATTTTATCAATATTAACCCTGAAAAGTTCTTTTAAATGAATCTAGGTCCTCAAGAATGAAGTTTATATCATTAATGATTCTGAAGGAACCTCTAAGCTTTTTACTAAACTTATTGCTTCTTCTAGGATCATTTGTTGCAAGTTTTACTAGTACTAAATCTCCAACTTCATATTTATTACTGTAATCTCCCTTCTTTTCATTTTCTGTGAGATTTCTCTTCCACCTAATATTTGTAACAATTTCACTTGCCCATTTGCTGGCTATGGCAACTTTCTTACCTAAATTTCCTATGTAATTATCCCTCTCCTCATAAGATCACAAGCTTCAGCAGAAGATAATTCCCCTGGCAAAACACAATTAAACCCATACTTTAGATAAAATGGATTATTTTGAACAGCTTCATGAAAGGATGAATTGTAGGCGAATGCTATCTCATCCCAATTATTATAATATGCATTAACAAAATGACTTTTTTATCTCATCCAAAGCATTTTTTATGCTTTGATTGAATTTTTCACATAATCCATTACAAGTAGGATTATATGCCATGGTCTTAAGATGCTTAATATCAAAAAGCTTACATAATTCTTTAAGCACTTACGATATAAAATTCGATCCCTTATCAGTGAGAATGCTCCATATTTGAGAAAAATGATTGGCTAGTGCTTTTGCTATGTTTTTAGCCTTTTGATCAGGCAAAAGAATAGCCCAACCAAACCAATTCAAATGATCTATGACTGTTAATAGTACTGTATTTCCTGATTTGGATTTCTTCAGCGGTCTTAAAATATCCATAGAAATTCTTTCCATAGGTTTGGTTATGGGATGAAAATCCTTTATTTGATGGGGATCAGCTTTACTCATGCATTTGGCATGAGTGACAGTTTCATGTGTGAATAGAAATATCTGCTCATACAAGTATTTTTCCACCAATATAAATTACGTACTTAAATTTTGGAAGCATTTCTCCCACCGCCAATGACCAGTTAGTCTATCTCCATGAAATTTGTTTAAATAATAGCAACTCAAGGATAACAATTTTATTCCCATTATTAGTTCTACGCAGTAACTCATCAGAACCAACATTATAATTTGGGTAATTTCCTTCTAAAACAACCTTGTCATTCATAATATTACTTCATTTAGTATCTTCTGCTTGAGCTTGAATGATAGATAGACCCTTAAGATCAATACCTAGTTCCTTATTAATGCCGTAAATCCTAGACATTCAATCAGCTACTGTTTTTCTTACCTTTAATGTATTTAGACCGTTTAAGTAACCTACCAAATGAATGAACAAATTGTAGAAGTTTGTGATCTGAATACAGGATTATTTCTCAACCATAAATTATAAAGTGGCACTTTTGTAAACATACGATAATTATTAGCGCCTCTTTTTCGATGGTTGAATAATTCACTTTTATTTAATTTCTTAGATATGAACATAATGGGTCAGCATTGACCGCCATGTTCCTCTGTTCCAAAACACCACCAACACAATTCTTAGAATCATCACATGATAATAAAAAAGGTTTGGAAAAATTGGGATGCGCAAGACAGTCATAGTTCGCAATAGCCTCTTTGAGTTGATCAAAGGCTTTTTGGCAGTTTTTCAGTCCATTTAAACTTACTATTTTATTTGTCAGATTTATCAGTGGCATAGCTATTTCATTACAAGATTTAATGAAGCGACGATAGTATCAGTTAAACCCAAGAAACCTTCTTATCTGTTTTACTGATTTAGGAACTGGGACACATTTAATCGCTTCTACCTTATCAACACAAGGAATTACACCTTCTTAACTAATATTGTTCTAGATAATTTACAGAATCATGAAAAATTAACATTTACTTGGTTTTACTGCTAATTGTACCTTCTTTAACTTTCAAATACCATCTGTAAGTGCTTTAAATGATCTGAAATACTACTGGAATGAATCAAAAAAAAAACATTTGGAATGCCAATACATTTTTTCCCTAAAATTCTATGAAGCGCTTGGTTAATTACAGCCTGGAAGGAAGCTGCACTATTTTTAACTCGTTGTGACATTCTAGTTAACGAATATTTTTTAATGTGGGATTGAAAAGATACTAAGGAAATACTTTCAGTAGCTAAGGGAATTTGGTAAAAGCCACTGTTCAAATCTAAAGTAGAAAAGACAATGCTTACTTTGAGCATTAATACTCCTCATTGTTCATCAATGGGAAGTCAATTGTGTCAATAACTGCATTGAGAGCTCTGAGGTCCAAAACTAATCTAATGTCTTTGTTGGATTTTTCTACAACTATGAGTGGAAAATTCCATCTACTATTAGACTTTAAAATGATTTGCTTTCTCTAATTAATCAATCAAAGCTTCCAATTTATCATGATGAACCTTCAGAATTCTATACTGTTTCCGATATATAGGCTGTTTGCTAGTGACAGAAATAGCATGTGGCTACAACTTAGCTTGTTTTATCAATGTAATGTCTTTGACAAATATAGATCTAAATTCTTCAATTAAATTATGGAACTTTGCTTTACATTGAATATCGTCAATACCATCCTGCCATCTTTCAGTAGATGCATACAAATCAATGTTATTTGAGTCTTCCATACCTACTACATCAATATCAAATTCATCTATCATTCTGGATTGTCAATATATTTCTTTCAAAATTGTGAGATTGAAACACCTTAACATTGTTACTATTTTGTTTTTGAATCTTATATAGTAACAATAACTGTTGTTGCTTAAAATCTCTTTTTGCATCATATTTATTTAATACTAGCGGAAAGACCCGTTCTTCGCTCGGGTTACAAAAAACAAATGTACAAATGTGGATGATAAAGAAATTGCAATTGCGAGATTATTTCGAAACTTTCCCGTTTGATATAAAAACAAAACAAAAAACAACAACAACTCAAAAGGTCTGATCTCATTACAAATCTACAGCTATCCCGAATCCCTCATAGAAGTATCTTTGAACCATGTTTGCTCATCCACTCACCGTCCTCCCAGTGTAACTCCTAGTTCCATGTTATTTGAATTTTGTAACTCGACATTCATAGATATGAAAATAATATAGAGATCGGAAAATATAAGATTTCCTACCCCTTTCTCTGTCCTGTTTATATCCCTAGTTCAAGATTATTCGAATTTTGTAACATCATAATCCTATCATGTCAGATCTTTTCTAGTTCGTAAAAATTCATCTGATTATTATTATTATTATTCATTCTGTCGCTATTATGCACAACCATAGTTTAGGTCCAATTGTTGCACAACAATAGTTTCGTGCCAATTGTTGCACAACACTATGGGTATAGTTGTCATTGTCGCCGAGCTCCAATTGTTGGATAACAATATTTGTGTGGAATTCAGTCCTTTTCAACCCCTGGGGGTGGTGTTTCCAGGTTCTAAGGTAGCCTATCTTTTCCGCAGGGTCCTAAAGAGTAATTCTGCAAAGTTTGGTCCAGATAGGTCAAAGGGCCTAGGAGTGTATAAAGGACAAAGATAGAAAGATACATTCATTTTTATATATAAAGATATAAATACCTAATATAGCTATGATATCGGTATTAAATAAGGAACCTATACATTTGTTCAGTAAGTTGAGTAGTATGTAATTTTTATATGACATGAAATTGTTGATTTAGTGAGTTCCTGACTGCCAAAGGAGTGTTAACTAATACATTGACAGGTGATGAGGATAAATCTGAATTGACCAAGGAGATATGTGCTCCAGAGTCGATCAGTATTTTGTCTGATTTGCCATTAACTTCACCTATTATATAAGGAAGATTATTCTCCATTGTAATTGGAATTGATGCCCCTAGTTTTAGCACTAGTTTTGAATTTTCAGCTTTCAATTTTTCTATTTTTCTCTTCATCTCCTCAATGCCTTCTTGGAAGCTACTAGCATTGCAGCTAATTTGTTTTTCTTTACTTTGTTTCAGCTTTGCTTTATCTTTTAATTCCACATAATCCTGCAGCTGTTCTATGGCTTCTTTTTCATTGTTGAGTTTCAGTTGAAATAACTGCATTCTATTTTCTTCAGAGTTTAAAGAATCTACAAATTTTTGCAGTAATGCCGCAGTACTGAATATAAGCACTCTTCCCCTGAATTATTAGCGTTTTTTACAGTAGACTTAAATCTGTTACACTAATCTATATCTTCTTCTCTTTGTTTAATTTCAAGCAATTTGGTTCGACATTGCTTTACTGACATTTTTCCCTCGAATCTCTAAAATTAATTTACAGTTGAACTCTACAGTAAGCTTTTCTTCCTCTTCTTCGGCTTCGCTAATAAACAATAGTGCCCTATGTTATAATTTGTTTTAAGATTAGCGTTAATACTATAGATGTCTCTTCACTTACCTGTTTGCTTGTTCCCTGTAATTTCCCGTATCTTGCAAATTTTCTGTCGTATATATGACAGATATATCAAATATAATGAACTACTATTTGCAATGCCACATTCCTCCCATCCACCCATTCATCAACGCACAGCCGAAACCACTGAACCTAGGAACTTGAAATTTTAGGGATGGGCTCCCCTTATAAAGTAGGTGCTCACTAAGAAAGGATTTTATGGAAATCCCACCTCAAAAGGTGGAAACTTTTTTGAAGTGTATACATATCTTGGAAACCATTTGAGTTGGAAACACGAAATTTGACATTAGTGTTATTTGTCAAAATTGAAAAAATATTCGACGAATTTTTGATATTCACGTCATAAGGGGTGTAACCGGGAGAGGCAATCTTTCTTGAAGGGTCTGCCTATCACAAAACTGCTTAATCTAAAAACATGAAACCCAGGAAAAAAATTCTTACAAACTGAAGAAATAAATGTTCAGATGTTTTTAGAAAAAAAAAACCCAAAACAAACAATAACCTGAAAGATGAATGGAAGTGGGCTTCTATAATAAAGTAGGTGTCCTCACTGACTCATCAACACACAGCTGAAACTGCTAAACATAGAAATTTTAAATTTTAAGGTTCCTTTTAAAATTGGGTTTAACTTTTTCTCAGGCTTTGACATTTTTTTTTCCCTAAGGGAGTGGAGAAGGACAAAGTCTTTGTCCTCCAATCTCAATGAAATTTGGTGTCTACAGGATTTTTGGGTTACAAAATGACATTCATTTGTAACTACCATGTTTTTTTTTACCAACTGAAGATGCTCGAAGTGATCTCACAATTACAATTCTTCCTTCTCCACATCGGTACATCCTTTTTTTTAACCAGTGCGAAGCACGGATATTTTGCTAGCATTATAATAAAAACTTCCTTGTAAGGATGTTTGTAATGTAAACAGCTATATTTAAATCAGATTTGTTTCAAAGTAAGAGATCAACACCGATCAGTGATCTAATGCTAAAATGAAAGATAGTGTTTTTGTGAGCTTTTTACATGTCTTCAATGTTGACGAACTGCTTTTATCTGATATTGCTTAATCAACTCAGGATATAGTTAAAAGAATTACACTGGATAGATCCTTGTTTGAGGGATTTTACCACTCAGGGGTGAGATTTATTCACTATTTCGGTCCGGTGCCTTGGACCTTCTTCAGGAGATGTATGTTAACGACATTAAGATTGGTGCATATCTAACAACTTCCATTGTTAGTTTCTCAGATAGGTTATTTTCGTGGTCTTCTTTCCGAGCCATAGTGAGCACACTGCTAGACCAGGAAGGACAGTGAAAGTGTCCTTGGGGACATTTTCTTAATTGCATGGGGGATGCCTGGGGAGAGGGAGAACTCAATTGGTTCCCTTTAAATTAAAAAAAAAAACATTGTTAAACAAAAAGTAAGCAAGAACAACAAAGGGAGAGAGAAAAGATTAAATAAATAAATAAATAAATAAATGAAGATAATTGATTGATAGAATTTGGATAATTGGTGAGAGATAATAATAATAATAATTAAAATAAATATATAAATAAAGAATAAAAAAGACAAATTAAAATATATATATAGGTAGTCAAACCATAGAGATAGATTGAAATGTGAAAAGAAGAAATTAAAATTACTAATTATCATGAAATGGTAGTAAATCCATAGGTAGAAAGATTAAACTATGACATGAAAGGAAAAGAAACGAGGAGCACAAGGAAAGTGTTAATTGAATAAATAAAATAAATTACTGAATTACAGTAATTCATTTTGGGCCTCTTTGAAGCAGATGATTTTCCATATGGCATTTCCCCAACATCAACTACTCACAAAATGTCTAATGCTTTTCAATTAGTCAGATTCTAGTATGAAAGTAAAGGATCTAAAATAATGTGGGTATTGGCGAAATAATGTGCAGAAAATCAAAGGCAGCTTAGAGGTATTTTGTTATCATCCCTTGTAATTATTATTACACACCTGATTAAATGCAGTTCATGACCAAACCTATTAAAGTATGATCCGCTTTGCGCTCAGTCTTCTGCTTTACATTCCATCTTGAACTCATGAATTCTGACCATTTATTAATCAGTTATGTCAGAAATTACTTTTCTATTTTTAATAAAACAACTCACTCCTACACAACCAATAAATGAAAGGAGTGAGGAAAATCTGTCATCATGTTAACTAATGGAATGAATCCATTAGTTTTCTAAAATGTGTTATTAAATATGTTGGTAAATTGGCCTTACTTAGTTAAACAAAAACAATTAACAAACAGTGTCTATTAATGTAGGTGATTGATTTTGAATCGCGTCAGAATAATCATCATACCCGTATTGACTAGATTGATAGATTTTAAAATAATAATTACAAGTGTTTATTCCAAACTATACAATAAATAAACTCAAAAACACCTTCACTGTAGATACCGTTGATACCAATATTTCGTTTTAATTTCTTACAACTTTTTCAAGGTTTTGTTTGATGAACAAAAAAATAAAATAACATAAAAAAGGAAAGAGAAATTCTTCTCTCATTAAAACAATATAAAAATACAACAACTAAAAAACATGAATAAACAAAGCAAGTGAATAAAAATTGGACAAGAAAAACGGTGACTATTGTTGACAAACAGATGAACTACATGAGAGATAAAAATTCTTTCACTCTCACATTGTTCATCAATGCATTCCTATACATGGACAAAGACATCTCATTTACTCCTAAACACTTATTCTTATTAAAACAAACACAACAATTAATGAGGCAAGATTCTATCATGAATCTTTTCTGCTCATCTTGTTCGTAATGGACAATCTTTACGATGGGGTCCGGGTTGTGTCCTTTTAGCCTGCAATGGTCAGCCCAGTCTGAAATATTCTCTTCCCTATTATTGAAAGCGCGAACATGTTCCTGCACTCTTTCTTCTACTGCCCTGCCCGTGCTTCCTATGTATGTTGCCTGGCAATCTCTACATATCAAAGCGTATACATATCAAAGAAATTAAAACGAAATATTGGTATCAACAGTGAAGGTGTTTTTTGAGTTTATTTATGTGTCTAGTTTGGATTAAAGAAGATAATGTATTTTGATGTACGAATTTTGACAAGTGTTTATTGCTTACAAGAGAGACAATGTATTATTGAATTGCTAAATACTTTTTATTTATTTATTTAGTTCTTCCACACTAAATTTTTTTTTCATCTAATGTTTATAAAGTGAGATATAGAGAAATATTTTTTAACCAATAGTTAAGTCATATCTAATCCTAATTTTCGTATTGATAAACATTGATTAACATGATTTTATTTTTACCACTAATATTGAGCTTCTTAGGTAGAAGAGAAGCTTCTCTAAATATGGAGCAATGTTTCATTTTCAAAAATTTTCATTTAAACTTGTATACTTTTTTAAAAGAGAAATTATAAATAAAAATAAGGGTCAAGGAAATTCACTGCACAATATTAGTGAGATCATAAGTTGTAACATAAGTGAAATAAAAAATGAAGCAGCTATAAAAAAAACGAAGCTTTTTGTTTATCCTTCTTCAAATTTCAAGCAGCATAATTAGTACAGCAATGATAATTCCAGTAATACACCAAATCAAATTGATGCAGCTTTTAGACTCTTATAGACTTAAGCACTGTGTAACGATGATTGTAGTTTAAAAATGTCAATTCAAACAAATCTTGATTTGTTATACAGTGACATGATGCTTTACACAATCTGAAAAAATTAATGTCAAAAGGTATGATAGGCAGTAGAACCAGAAGGACTAATAATAATTTGAAGCTTCTCCTAATCAATTTGAGTGTTTTGAATCACTTTTTCTGAGTGTTTTTATTTCTAACAACTTTGCCCATACTGTGAATTCGATTCCACAATTATGTATTTTTCAGCAATTTTAATGGTTTAATTATAATATTCCAAGTTATAAATGTCAAGTTATACAGTTGTGCTGAAAGAAAATTTCAAGAAGTAAACTACTAAAAAAAAAAGCAAAAGTAGTTCTCTGAACTTAACTGTTAGTGATATTTAATAACATTTTCTGCATTGATAAAAAAAACCAGACATTCCATCTAATCGGCTATGGCTTCTGCTGATCAATCTTGGATTCTTTGACATAATTTATTTTGCTGTTAAAGTTTCATGAGCAGTGCATGCCATGATTGAACTTTATCATGTTTCAATCTTTTTCTTTTTTTTTTCCCTCTGTAGTAGCCATTCTATTTTAGCCTGCCAATGCTTTTTTTATGGTCTCAACCACTTCTATGCTTTCATTACACTCTGAAACATTTTGTTTTTAAAGAAGATTCATCTTATTATTATTTTTTTCTAAACAACATAAACATTTTTTCTTAGATAATCTGACATAATCCTTAAACGTAGATCTGCATTCCATTATGGCTTTTATTGATTTCTCTACCAAAAATTTATTCTATTTTTTCCTCTCTCAATTGATTGCCTTGACTTCCTATCCAATATAGTATACTACTTTTTTTTTTTTTTTATCTTAATACATAACTTTCTTTTCATCCATTGCAGTTCAACTATACGATATTCCTTCTTTCCTTGAAATTCAAATTCCTTGTTGTTTATGAGACAATATTACATTTGAATTTTTCCATAGCACAATAATGGAAAAGTGGGAATTGTGTAGACGTCATGCACATTATACACTTTTATGACAAAAAAATTGAAGCACCGTGAAGGAAGCATTTAATTAAATAAAACTTTGTAAGCACCATTTGGATGAAGAGAATTGGAATTGATTCAAATTTCATAATGAAAAAACAAATTTTTATTGAACAATAGCAGCATCGTTGTTACATTATTAGTACTATGTCTCTGGTTGCTATGCATGCTTATATTTGGCATGGTATGGAATGAAGGAAAGTCCTGATGATGTCTTATGACAGATTACCCCAAGCTTGCTGTAACTGTTGCTCCAGATGCTGAATGTTCGATGTTGGATGAAGTTAGTATCCTAGCATATTCTATAGTAGTTTTCAAGAAAGAAGAGTTTGCCATATATGGTCATTATGTAGCGATCGATTTTGTCTGGAGCAAACATCACCAGTCGTGACGTCATCAACTTGAACTCGGAGCAGTCAGTCCAAGATGGCATCCTTTTGTGATCGCATCAGCGTGGCCAAGAAAGGACAAACTTTACATAGCCAAGCAAGGGGAATAGTGTGGAATGTTTGTAATTCTTTCACTTTTAATTATTATTATGTAATCGTAACTAGAAAATACAAAAACTAGAATGTTTTCGTAATGTTTATAAGATTCAGTTACGGATTTTAGCAATAGATGGTGCTGTTATGTCCTGGAAACATCAATCTATAAGGAAATTATATCATCAAAAGCTCTTCTTTCATGAACTGAACTGTAGATACGCTCAATGGTGGACAAGTCTAGGAGTCTGCCTGGGCAAGGAAGGGTTTGAATTGCTTGGAGGCATTGCTGGGAAATGCGTTCAGTGTGGGGACATGCATTTTCTTGTTGGAAAATTACTTCTGATAGGTGTGACATAAAGGGCAAAACAACCGGTTGCAGGATCTCCTGCACATATCGCTGTGCATTTAAAGTTCCTTGAATCACCATTATGAGAAGGATCTGCTGTCATAAACAACTACACACACCATTACATCGACTATAATGGCTCTGTGCTTCTCGGCAATATTGCCAGGATTTGAGGGATGCCCAGCTCTTCTTTATACACAGGTGCGATGATCATTTGCTGCAAAGCAAAAACAGGACTTGTCACTAAATACAGTAAGAGACCATTCAAGAGCAGCAGGCCATGTCTCTTGGGCACGGACAACTCTAGACAGAGCCTCCAGTGCTCTTAAGGGGTGAAGCCCATCTTCTGCAATTCCTCTAGCAATGCTACAGATAGATATTGGTTACTGTATATAGATTCTGCATCTCTGGATGGTGGAGAGTGGAGCTTGCCTCACAACAAACTTGTAGCAATGTTACTGTTGTTGACATGAATGAGTGTCCTTATGGAACCATTGATTTCAGCACCTTCCCATAGAAGCATCACTACTACTAAGATGGCGAATGATTTGCCCGAAATACCAGTCTGTTTCTTGCAGTCCCAGATTGCGGCCTCCCTTGAAGTCCTGCAGTTGATTGTAGGATATTCAAGCACATCGTTGAGGCATTAGTGATGGTAAACTGATGTGAATGCAGTAATTCCACAAACCAGAATGTGCCGATTAAGATTCTGAGGGCCCTTGTATGGACCACAAAACTGGTACTTCTATTGAACCATGGGGATGATGTCGACGTTTCTTGATAATTAAACTTTAATTATTTGCATATCTAATCGGAAATTAGTTGCATACAGTTTCATTCAAATTGGATACTTCCTTCATAGGGCTTAATTTTTATTTGTTTATTTTTTGTCACAGTGTAAAATATAAGCACTTCAATTTCTCATAACTTCTATATATGAATAGAAATCATACAAAATATCTTGTATCTCAAGTTTAACAGAAATTTATCTTGTCTGGTCTCTATTTTCGACTGTTTTTTAAATGCTGTATGTGTTACTGCTATTGAAAATAGATTTTGATATTGTAGGCCCAGTTGATTAACAACTTTACATAAAGACTAAAATGTTGTTTTTTTTAACAAACTCTTTATAAAATTGTGCATTAGTTTACTTAGAATTTTACATTTTGGATTTTAGTTAAACATCTAATTTGGTTTTATAGTTCATTAACCTGTGTTAGGGGCCATTTCTAAATATTGTGCAATGCATTATTGCATTTAAAGAAATGATGCACTGGTATTCATCAAATTTCATATTTTATAATTTACTTTTATTCCACACTTTAGATTTTGATGCTTGTAGACTAACAAAGTTAATTGCTCAAGTAGAATATGGGTTAAAAGACATAATGCCCTTAAATAATTTGAAGACTAATGCACTGATCATTGTCACACTTCTTATTTAGGATCTTACCAGCTTTGATTACATTCTGGGGTTTAAAGCATTGCTTTATAGGAAAAATACTATACTCTTAAGTAACTCTTTAAGAATGCAGTAATTTATATCAAATTGCACATAGAGTTTAATATTTATATATTATACTACATTTTGGTGTTCAACACCATCTTATGGTCCCAAAATACAATTACTGTAAGTAATTGAAAGAGTAAAGCACTGAATTTCATGAAATTTCATATTTAAGCATAGTTTAATTGATGTGTGTGAGAATAATATGCTACTAATAAAAATAAAAGATCTTGCAAACTGATAAATAACAACCTTAATTATCTGGTTCCAAGTACATAATGATAACCATACTTGTAACCTAAAGATTAATTAAATCATCTAATATATACAGGTATCCAAAACCTAAGGACGGATGACATGTGTACCTGTATTTGAAAAACTGTTCATGACTGTATGGATGTACATGTATTGCCAGAATATAAACACATGATACGACATAAAAAAATAGATATAAATGAAGTGCACATAGGTGGAGAATAAATGTATATTGTTGACAGATAATGAGGCAGAGAGACATGTCAGTATGGAATAAGGTCACTCGGAACTGCGAAGCAGGTCACACAACCTTGTGGCATGCTTAGCACCAAGTTATCCAGTACTTCTGAGGCAAATTGGTCCACTCTTCCTTCAGAGCAGAAATGAGTCCCTGCTTAATTTCTGAAGGGGGATTTCTTGCAGCAATGCGTCTCCTCATTGTGTCCCAGATGTGTTCAATGGGGTTCAGGATTCAGGAGCGTGCTGGCCAGTCGATGCGGTGAATTGCTTCAATATCCAAAAGTGTCTGCACTGCTTCATACAATGAGGGTGTGTGTTGGGAGATAGGGAGCACAAGACGAACCTTTTTCATCTATGAATGTATGTCCACTGATGGCAACCTTCAGTTTTAGAGTGTGCTATTTAGAGATGCTGCAATCGGCTAGAGGCAAAGTGGGAACAGAGAATGGGCTTGTTTGTTGCAGCATTCATAAATTACATTTAACATGGTGCGTTTCATGACTGCTGAGCTGGTTGACATTTATCTTGCTTCTGGGGCTGCATGTGAGGTTGTGCTGTCAACACTTTCCAAACATTCGTGTGGCATACCACCAAACATTTGTGCACCTTCTTTGAATAAACATGTTGTTCATACTTGTTTCCAATCATTTAGGTTTGTGTTGGTGTTACATATCTCTAGCTGATTGCAGCACTTCTAAATAGTGCCCTCTAGCACCAAAAGTTGCCATTACAAGACATACATTCATAGATGAAAAAGATTTGTCTTGGTGCTCCCTATACCTGTATATATCTTTTGTAAATAAATAACTGATATTACATAGAAATTAAGAATTATAAAAAAAAAAAATCATAGTAATTATTCAAAACATTTTTCAGAGTAATACTCATTACTGCTTTCTCATAAATTGTTATGCCAATGAGAAGATAAAGAACTAAATCAAAAACTTGAAAATGCAAAAATAACAATTGAAATGTATTGAGAATAACAGATACCATCTTAAATATGTTGCATGAAATGCATTTGTGAATAAGAATTTCAAATATTATTAAAAATACATTTTAACAAAGACTAATGTTCATTTTTTTTTGTATTTAATTTTAAATTCTTACTATCAATTTTAAATGAAAACCCTTTCATCCATTATACTGAAAAAGAGAGAAATTGCACATTTTTACAGTCATACCATGAATTGCCATCAATAGGAAGCAGGGCAGCTGTTTCATTCTTATTAAGTTATCGGCAACATTTAGCCAATTGACAAACAATCAAAGCGCAAGATGACCTTACTTTTATTCGATGAGAACCCCTCATCATAATAAAAATATAAAAGAAAAAGAAAATTTATGGCAACCACTGGAGATTCCAAATTTGGTCTTTATTTAAGATATTAAATAAAGCATCCATTTAGACAAATAAAGGCTTAATGTAAATTGGTGAAATGTGGATAGTGTGCTAAAAATACATGTTTTTGCAACTATAGCTTGAGTTGTTACCAGTGGAAATTAGGAACAGCTATTTCATCCTTATCAGGACAGTATCAGCTAGATTTTAACAATTAATGAACAGCTCAGAAGGCTTGGGAAGTTGTGAAGAGAGACTTTACTCAGTGGCATAGCTAATAGGGGAGCAATTGCTCCCCTTGAGCACATTTTTGAAAAGTGATGCCTAGTTCACTTATGTGATAAAAGTCTAATCTCATTATTTTTTATTGTTTTTCTTTTCTTAGTCACAATTACACCAGTAATTGTAAGTTTCATACATAATGACACTAACTGAAACACACAATTAATGAATACAATTACACATATTGTAGCTAATGAAATATTTTGCTTCATGTAAGAGAAATAAGCATGCATTTATGCAACTCATTTTTTGATAACTGAAATTCATGGTTGAACCAAGAATCGTTGTCCCAAAATCTATTTTAATATATTCTTGTTGCATGCTATTACTGTATGTTGTTGCATAGACAAACATATAATTGCTTCATGAACACTGAACTACATATTAACGAGAACTAGTATTACTATAAAATTTCCATACCATCACTGAAGCCGGCATGGTCTTCTTCCTAATTTCAAATCCCAAAAAATTTAAACGCATTCAGAAATAGGTGAAATGTAAATGATATGAATGTAAACATGAATGCATAGGGAAAGGGCATATAAAAACTAAGGGCTACTGTAATTGTATATTGCAAAGGCAAGTTTAAGTTGCTTTTTCATTTGATTATCAATGAATTTTATATGTCTATTGTTAAGATTGTCTAGAAAAACAATCGTAGATTTTTTTTTTTTCTGATAAGAAATGCATGGAGAAAAACACTAAGAAAAAGAAACTATCTGGATGGGACAGAAACAAGTTAAAATAAGTTGCAAATCAAGAAAAAGAATAGTCAAATGTCATAGATTGGACGCCTACTTTTCATTGAGCAAGCACACGATGCCTTTTGCATGGAACCCTCTGAAGACTTGCTACCTACCTTCAGCCCAGGAGATGGAAATGGTGCCCAAGCTGTTGTGGTTGTTCCTGAGGTGAAACACTATAAGACTTGCTGGTATCTACTTTCGGGCCTAGGGTCTGATGTCGGCACCCTGGCTGCTGCAGCTAAAAGACGTGACCACTTCAACAGACTTATCATTCAGAGGATGAAGATAATAAAGTAAAACTATGTGCAATCATTTGACACACATGAAATACCCAATAGATGCACACCTGTTTTGTGAAACGCCTGTAACACCTGATCTCGTACGTGTGCTCTTTGTGAGTTAGGCCCTTATCAGCCAGGTCTTAAAGATAATTTTCACAGTTTTTCCAAAGATTAAGCTGGACGTCATTTCAGTGCAACTTCATACAAGAAACAAGTTAAAGGTGGTTGTGAAATGGATAGGCACTGGTTGGTTTCTGCACCAAGGGCAAACACTGCTTTGTTGTGCTTGTTGGCTTTTTTGCAAATCAGTGGGATGGTTGGAATAATCCAAAAACTGGCTGCAAAACTTTTGTTAAAGGTACAGACAAAATTGAAAAACATGAAAAAAGTGAAATTCATAAAAAAAGCGGAGAAAGATCTTATCAAATTTCATTTGTTCAACAATAGAACTGTCTTGGCTGGCCTTGTAACTGCAGAAAAGAAAGAGATAGAGAAAAGCAGAATGATTCTAATCCATATTACAGATGCGGTTCTCTATTTGGGAAAACGGGGATTGGCATTTCGTGGTCATCATTAGTATCAAGGTTTAGATTCCCCAAATACAAATGAAGGCAATTTTTTTGGAACTTATTAAGGTGTTTGCCAAAAGAGTTACATTATTAGAGTAACATTTATTACTGAGTGTCGAAATGCAACATATCTCAGCCCTGACAAATAAAATGACCTGACACAGTCCTTATCAGCCCAGGTTGTATCAAAGATAATAGCTGAAATCAAGGTGGCTAAGTATTTTGCAATAATTGTTGACTTAACTATTGTCATCAGCAGAATTGAACAATTTTCTTTATCCTTGCAATTTGTAACAGTACATGTAGAAATTGTTCCACTGCATTACAATTCAGCGAATTACCTGGAGCAAGGGCTGAAGATTTTTCCAACATTCTTCTTCCAGCAATCAAAAACTTAGGGCTGTCAATAACTGTGTTATGGCTAGTCTTACAATGGAGTAAGCATCATGACTGTGAAATATCTGGTTTCCAAACTGAAGATTAGAGAAGTTGCTCCAATGCACTCTTTATACATTGCTGTGCACATAATTTAAATTTGGCTCTAATTAATGCAGAAAGCTCCAATATTCAAACCAAATTGTTTTTTGGTTTTTTTTTTTTAACTCTAGAAAGTGTCTATACCTTTTTTTTTTCCCTTACAGTTTACCTCGTCTTTCAGTTCTAAGAGAAGAACAATGCAGTCAGATCAAATCTGTTCTCACTGACACTAAAAAAAATTTGTGATACTAGTTGGGCATCCAAAAAGTTAGCAATAGAGGCAGTCTTGCAGAACATTAATAATTGCTCTACAAAGAATGCTAGATGGGGTGAGATAAAAAAACTGTACTCGTAAGCAGCTCGCTGAGGCGAAAGGTAACACTCAGCACTTATGAATTCTTAGTTGCTCATATATTGTGGAGTAAAGTGCTAGACAAGGTTTTCAGTTTATTCACGTATTTATAGAAAAGTAGTCTAGATCTGGTAACTGCTTCTATCTGTGGAATTTCCTGGATGAAATGATTCCCGCAGATCCAAATTGCTGCCGTCCACTAGTATCAGAGAGCCATGCGCGTGATCCCTCGATGTTTCTGTATTGCTCACAGAGAATCGCAACATCAACCCTCTCCTCACGTACAGTCTGTTGCAGTATATCCTGGGCAACCGTACAATGATTGAGATTAAGCTGAATAAACTTCATCTCCTCGATTTTTCTACAGCTTGTATGGCCTGTTTGTAAGCCGGACAAACATAGCTGCCAGTACGATGTTTACTGTCTCCCTTGCCCTCACACAAAAGACGGCATAGTTCCTCAGAAGAGCATTCCTTGGCATAATGCCCATCTCCTCCACATTTCAGGCACAATTTGGACCTATCTGGATCTTTACAAACTCGAGCAAGATGACCGTAGCCAAAACATTTAAAACAGCGTTGGACCGTAGTCTTCTCCCTCATCCGGCTAATCACCCATCCAATCTTCAACCTACCCTTCTCCAGAGCTCGTTTGCCAGTTCTGTATATATATATATATATATATATATTACAGAATTAACTAATACTTTTCTTGACTATAACTTTTCTTGATCCCCTTACAAAAGTCGATATTAAAAGCAACTTGATGCATGTGGTGCAGTACATCATTGCTTCTGATGATGAAATTAAGAGAATGACACTGTTGATTAGTTTTGTCTTGGTATCCAGGATTGTCTCATTATAACAGTACAAAACTATTGAATTTTACTAAGATAATTTGGCTCTACAGAATTAACTAATACTTTTCTTGACTAAACTTTTCTTGATCCTCTTAATGAATCAAAACTATACTTTGTACACTCATGTTTGTGAAAACTGCAACACCACGAAGGAACCATCAGAATGGAAGGAAATTTATTATACCACATTACTAATAGTGATACAAACAAACGATTAAAATTTCAGAGTAATGCAACAACAGTACTTGCAAAAAATCAATATGGTATAAAGCCTCCACGAGCTGCAATTGGAGCTGCTATATGCCATGGTATTGAATCAAACAGGCCTTGGATGTGTTTCTTGGGTTATCGCCTGCCAGCTGTTTCTATCTTGAGTTCACAGTTCATCGATATTGGCTGCTGGATGCAATGACGGCCTAGTGACCATATCCCAGAAAAGTTTAATAGGTGACATATCATGCCAACATGCAGGCCAGAGAAGGAAGAGTATCCGCCTTGCTTCAAGACAGCTGGTATATTTTTGGCAAAATGTGGTCGGGCATTGTCTTGTTGGAATTTCAGCTCCATGAGTGTGCTGAAGGAAGGGTATGACTTCAGCCTCCACAACTTCCCTGATATAGCATTTGCTATTAAGAGGGCCCACATTTCATAGCAGCTGAGATCACCTAGGAAACCCAATTGCTCACCAAACCATCACGCCTATCGTTCGTGCAGTATGACACTGGACAATGCAGTCTGGAAGATGGCGCTCACCTTGATATCGTCTAATGCATATGCAGCAGTCATTGTAATCCAAGTTGAAATAGGATTCGTCGAAAAACTTGACACGGTGCCACTGCACACCAGTGGGTGTGTTTGAAAGCCCATTGTAGCCAGAAGCGTCGATGGTTTAGACCCAAGGGAATCCTCTGCTAAGGAATGCATGCATGCAGTCCTCTGCGCAGCAGATGCCATCAAACCATGGAACCAGACAATGTCAAACCTGTTGCAATGTTCCAACGTTGTCCTTGCACTCAAGAAGAAGCTGAAAGATCCTTCACTGCCATGCAGATGAGGTCTCTATCATCCCGTGGTGTCATCACATTTTGAGCCCACTTCCGGATTTTTTACTCATTCTGTTCTCATCAGTCCACTGCTTCTACACTCGCATTGCTGTCGTGGCATTATGCCCTGAATGAGCAGCAATTTCTTGGTATGAAAATCCTCTTAATGCAACGATTTCTTTACTCATACTAAATTGTATTGATATTTCTATAAGTGAAAATGACAGTTTCTCTAGAAGATTGAACCATATTTGTAACCCTATGGCTATATACATTGTTCATATATTGTTTGTTTTTACTCTTTAAAGTCTAATGCTTGAAAGCAGTAGTTACTAGTTCGAAATTCTTTTCATCTGCACTAAACAGCAGCCTATGTTTTTACCAGTATTATAAAAATAATGATTAAATAAATATTTGATTTCAGTTGGATTATATTCATGTTAAAAAAATGACTATTTGTATGTAGACCCTCTGAAAGTTCTCCGTAAGAGTTTAGGTAGAGTACTACCCTGTGACACTTCTCAATAATATTGAATTAACTCAAGGTTTCTTCAGGATTCTTATTCATCTTACATTGATTGTAAAGAAGGTTTAACGTGCATTAATGTAATATGAAAAGGGAAGAAAAATCTATAAAATGCACAAATTCGTTAAAATTGTTTGCTTTTAACGCATTGAGCCATTATCAAAAGCAATCTGGGATAGCTATTTCGTCCTTATTAGGACTCATCAGCCAGATTTAGCTTTTGATAATGGAGCTCGGTTTTCATATTACATTAATGCACGTTAAACCTTCTTTATTATTAAGTTTTCGACTTTTTGTTAGGTCTTATGCCTTTATTAAATGCCTTTCGTGCTCAGCGCAAAGCTGGCCGAGGTAATTTTCCTGCACTGGTTACAGCAATTTTTCTTTGGTTGTTTGCTTTCAGCCAGGTCCCACTTCCCTGAGGGGGAGGCGGGATCATAGGCACCGACGCATTCCGAGCTCCATTATCAAAAGCTAAATCTGGCTGATGAGTCCTAATAAGGACGAAATAGTTATCCCAGATTGCTTTTGATAATGGCTCAATGCGTTAAAAGCAAACAATTCTAACGAATTTGTGCATTTTATAGATTTTTCTTCCCTTTTCATATTACATTGATTGTATTTATGACACTTGGTCAGATACTTAAGAATTTTCATCTTAGATAGTATTTCCTATATTTGTTCATAACATACTATCATATGCTTCCTCAAGTGTATCAAGTGTATCATTACAGTATTGTTTTTTCTAGATTTAATTACTTGACAGAACATGTTAAACTGCCAGATAAGCACTAGAGATATCAAGGTGTTGTTGCTTGATGCTGACAAGTTGATAAAGACAAATGAACAAATATAGGCCCCAGTGTAGGTAGGAGCTAATTACTATACAATACAGTTCTGTGTATTAAAAAATATTTAATTTTTGGTGTATCTTACAGCCTTCCTTTTTCCAACTGGGACATTTAATTCAGACAAAGAATGAAGCAGAACAGTAATCAGAAAAAAACATTGCCAAAAAACAGTAATGGAATAAATGATTCTCGACCAGCATGGGTTGTAAGTATCTTACAGTGTTGTCTTTAATTACTAAATAAGTATAGTATTTCAAGGATAAATCATTAAATAAAAGCATTTCATAGTATCTACTAGGACATTGGATATAAAGTTTCAATCACTGAAGATATTTAGAAGAATAAAACAGATATAAAGATGGAACTGTTGTATGCAAATGGTGCCTATGTTTGTGTACGAAACAGTTGAACAGTGAGTTATTGTAACATTCTTTGTTGTAGACAAAGTTTAAAATCCACCAAAATTTACAAAAGAATATTATCATAGTTAAGTTGAAGTCCAATGACGACTCTCATTGCATTAGCTACAAAGATTTGAAAAATAGTTAAACAGCTGAAGTTGCTGACGATTTGGAAGATCAGCAAAATTTTATTATAGTAATATTTATATTTCTAGCCATTTATTTACAGTCTTTTAGCTTTCACAATATTAAGTGAGGCTCATTCCACATCAGTTCATCCAGGCTATGACACCCACCATCTCAGATTTTCATGACACTTGGTATACTTCTCTTACACCATGGTAGGAAGAGAGTGCAAATTGGTTTCTTCCCTATCTAACCAATTGTGAGTTTAGGGGCCAAAGTTTGCTAAAAATTAGTTTAACTCCTTTTTCTCATCTCCTCTTTTAGACTGCATTGTATATTGTAAAAATTTGAAACTCAACTCCTAATAGAATTGTACCTTTGAAAATTTACTCATATGTCCACAAAAATGTGCAGATTAAAAAAAAAAAAAAAAAAAATATGTTTCTTTGGCCCTGTCCAATTCCAAGATCCACAAAACAATTGATGAATTGCAAATTTTAGAAAAATTTTGTCGATGAACATTGCATCACAGAAATTATATTTACACCATGCGGCACAGGAAGTACCACATCATTTTTTTTTATTATTATTTAAACCTTAAGAAGTGCTCTAACAGGCTGTAAAAGAAAAAAGGTTGAGTTTTTGATTGCTTATAACAGTAAATACAACTTTAAATGAAGTTTTGCTGTTGCTAGTGTATTTCTACCAATTTCTAATTTCAACATCATTGTGTGCAAATGTTATGATGGTCAAGCATGAAAGGAAAGGTGTGTGTGTGTGTGTGTGTGTATATATATATATAATATGAACTAGAGTTTATATTATTAGCCAAATGCTCACATATCACATGATTATATAGTTTAGAAAAAAATCTTACCTGATTTCATGCTCTGTCTGAATTTCAGTGTCTATAACTGCCAGTGGAGTACAAACTGGTTTTGAATGTATTCAGCTTCCTTTGTTGGGAAGTAGTACACCCTTCCAGTACATTCAATGATGTTGTTCACTGGAACATTGCACTGATCATCTTTTCCTACTGGCCAGGAGAAGGATGGTGCTGGACCAAAAGGATGCAGGAACTTGATGTCCACATCATCATCATTTTTCTGTAATACTAGTCCAAAAAGCCAGTGGTCATCATAGACACATGCAATTTATGTGTTTGTTATTTATTGTTATGTACATTGTGAGTGAGGGTTGTTTGTTTGAATAATTAACTTTTTTCATTTCATGAAATGAAAATATGTTAATACAATTTTAACGTGCCGTTACAATATAATAAATAATCAACTACTTCGGCACTAATTTTAAATTCTTCTTATTAAATTGGGATTAATAATTTTAAAGTTAGTGCCGAAGTAGTTGATTATTTATTATGAAAATATGTTACTTTTACTAATTCGGGTCTCCTAAATTCGAATTTGCAGTCAAAAATTCTCTATCACACATAGTCTTCTTTGGCAACCATATTCAATATTTTTGTTAAAAATTTTATGTTTTTTCATAGTTGTAGTTCTAGAGTCAAAATTTTACAACACTCAGTATTCAAAAATACCCATTTTATTGAAAAGGATGTGCTGATTACTGGTAAAATGTCAAAGAGTTTAGAAAACTAAAAAAAAAAAAAAAAAAAAATTATTACTTGCAAATAACTTTAAAAAAAATGTTAAAAACTTACAATTTTAGATTGTTTTTCTGGAAGACTTTCTTTTGTGGCTGAACCTGGAACACTCAGAGTCAAGAAACCAGCAGTAGTCAGAAAGCATGTTAGGAGACCATTTTCCTGCATATGGCCTTTCCATTTGGGATTTTTGCTGGTGAAACATTTCTCCGTGCTCATCGCTTACCATTCCCAGGTTCGGTGGAAAGAAGTTAAGATGGGAGTGCAGGAAATGAATTTTAAGGGGCATATTACAGCCCATTACCTTATATGCTCTTCACAAATTTTCCACAACTTCGATGTAGTTATCTGCTCTGTAATTTCCCAGGAATTTCGAATATACGTCTTTGAATGCACACCACTCCACATTTTCTGTTTTGGTGAGTTTTTCCTCGAACATAGGATTCTGCTGGATTTTCCGGATTTGAGGACCAATGAAAACCAGAAAGTTTGGTTGAATAGAAATAACAGTCCAAGAGGTGGTCCTTCTGCTCTGTCCATATCATAGAAACAGTAGATGGCATAGAAGGGCGAGTGCCATTTAACCAGCCTCTCAAATTACTAGAACATCCACTACAACAATAATTAGGTGCAAAACTTTTGTCCTTATCTAATTTAGAGTTAAGGTACAATTCATATGCTTTCTTAATCATAGGAGTAATATTTTCTCTTTGAGATTTTGTATTGAATTCACCACACACATAGCAAAATACATTCGGAGAATTGACGTGGCATGGTTGCTGCTAATTGCCACTTTGTATGAGTTTTACAAACTACAAGTCTGTTTAATGTACTTCTAACTGTTAAAAGCACTGTTATCCACAACCACAAAATTAACATCTGAACTCACAAAAAATGCGAACACACAACTTTACATAAAAACATTCTGCACAATAGCAAGTCACAATACTGTCTGAATTTTATTGATACTAATATATATTTAGCAGTAGAGTAACAATATACATTTTGGAAAGAATGTAAACAGGAAATCTGTCATATAACTGTTAACTTCCAGCATCTCATACAAAGTGGCAGATAGTGTCTGCCTGCAATTTTATCTTATATTCACAATCAGACTGTGCTGAAGTGCCCACCAAAAGTATTAGCAGAAAGCGGGATTGCATCACTGAACAAAAACCTTACGTGATACGAAAAAATGGAATGCATTTTCGATTTCAGAGCACACAACAACATAAAAATTTCATAGTTTCAAGTTTTGGGAATTTTTTTTTGTTGTACTGTGATTATTTAACTGGAAAAGAGAAGAAAACCATTGCTCTGAACTTATACTTTTGGTCCCTTTCGAGTACTCTGGAACTGGTGTGAATCTGTGAAACCCTCTTGTTCCAGGTATTGTTTTGGCATTCCATGAATCTTTCTGAGAGAATTTGTCGAGATTTTGATAGTTTTTCTTTTTTTAAAAGAGAAAAGTTAATGTTTTCAATTCTTGAGGTACAGAAGTTGAATACTTCTTCTGCTAAGTCTAGGGGTCACCTACATGGATTTGAAGGCTTTCTTTTAAAACTGAATGTTTGACAGTGCCTCCAATGTCGTCACATGGAGATTTCCCATGACTAGTTGCAAAAAAGTTCCATGATGCTTGAATAGGGAAGTAGTCTTTAGCACAAGTTTAAAACATTTTACAGTTTTTGTATTGGCCTGCAAACCATCACTAAAGTACTCAATTTCTTTAACACTCGGAAAATTCCTCCTGATGTGTTCTGTTATAATCTTCTGTGTACACAAAAGCCACATCACGGTCCAGGTCATCGGACAATAAACACAAATTTGTACTTTCAATTCACGAGACCCAGTTGTGTATTATATAGCAGGATGTAAGGTGCAAGCACCAGTTGTCCAATTGTAGCCTTGGGCTTCATCTTACACCACATATAAAAAATTTTCACTAAAATTAAAAAAAAAAATTCAGCCATCAGGCTTTCTTTCTTCTCTTTTGTAAGTTATTGACTGTGCCTTTTTTAATAAAGAGAGTGGTATAAATTTTTCCAGTTTCTCAATCAAAACGTTAATGTATTTGTCATAAGTTTCACTGTATTTTATCATTTCAGCTCTATCAGTTGAGACCCACTGATTATACTCTACTTCATCATCTGGATCATATTGTTCAAATTTCTTTTTCAGGAATTTTTTCAAGTTTTCATTTGAGGAGCAGTGACAAACATACAGTCCCTGTTGTGTGTAGAACAAACTAGTTGGACAATGAGATCTTGATATGTCACTTCTGTCTGACATGCAGGTAGCAATAAAATAACAAATAACTGGTGCATGTGTACTAGTGTGTGTGCCAGAAGACCCTGCAAGGACGCACCATTTTGGTCTTGGCATACAAAATTTAAAAAACCCAATCTTCATGCCTTGATTTTCAAATTTAAAGGCTGAATACAGTTCATTCAAGTTCCATAGAATTAATCTTTTCTGAACATGAACATTTCTTGTGATTCTAAAAACATTCTTTTTTTTCAGGCAAGATTCTGGAATACTCATCATTCTCATAAAAGCTCTTAACTTGTTCAACTGTCGCTTCACTGAGGACTTTTCCCTTCCTTGGTTCTGGTAAAGCAAGGATACTCCTATCACTAAGCAGCTCTCTTGATTTGTGAACAGCATACTCACTTACATTGAATTCTTCTGCTATTTTTTTCTGCTCCAAGATAAAGGGACTAGTTGTATCTTCTTATGCTTAGGACTTGCATTTTTTACTTTTTCTTTCAGCGAACTCAACAATAAATCAAAATCTTTCACCTTTTGTTGTAGATCAGAAGGAACTTTCTGGGAGTCTTTTTCTGGTGAAACTTCTTGGTCTAGAACTTTGCACACTTTACTTTTTAATGCACTGCAAGCTGATTTTATTTTTCTCTTACTATATTTAGACTTGCTATGTGTTGCAATGGCATGTAGCTTCTAACGTGATTCACCAATCTCTGTAAGTGATGTGTTGAGACTTTCAATAATTTTTTCTTTTGAAACAAGATGTCTCCAACTTTGAAATGCTCTGGTACTATTACTATCAGTAGATATGTTGCTTCCATAATAAGGATTTTTTTTTTTTCAATTTTTTATTGTTAAAATGAATAACATGGACAGAGACAGTTAACAGTTAACTACTGACTTTTACTAACTAACTTTATTTACAACAAAAGAAGTATATATACAAGAGCTTTGGATTCCCAGAGCCAAAAACCTCTGTCCTCCTGTGCTGAGGACCAATCAGGAGACCTCTATTCCAGGAACAGTCTTAATCCCCATGATTATAGATAATCCCTTCATCCCTTCATTTGAACTACGCATCAATGTCTGCAGGCACTACAGATCTTTTGAGCTGTGATTGAGGTAACAATTCAGGTAATTTATTAATTTTTTCAGAAAAGTCAACGGTTACAGCACGCAGTGATTTTGTTACTTTCTTCATATGACACACAAATGGATCTAGACAGCTTGTCTGATATGTTTCATATTTATTCAGGAAGTATGCCTTGTATGCTCACAGATGTTAAGTAAATGTTCTGAACTTACCACACTACTGAGGAAAATAAGCTACTTTCTGAAGCACTCAATGTATCAGTATCATTTAATTTTACAGCCTGGATGTAATTTAGTTTATGGTACTCAGTTGTGGTTTCTTTTCCTATACTCCACTTCTCTCCAATTTCTTTAGTGTCTCATTTTATTTTTTTATTATTATTAACACGTTTTTATTAGCTCGCTTTCTTGTCTGTATGTTTGTTCGGTACAAATTTTGTAAATGATTTTAAACTAGCTTCCCGATGAGCTTCCCGATGACTTGAAACTTTAAACGTAGCTCAGAACTGGATGACAATGCAGTATTAACTCACTTTCTTAACATTAACATTGTCTGTTCATTAGGAACCCTAATTCTTCGGATGACAAGTCGGTGTGGGGCTGGATCTGTCGCGCAAGCGACGCCTATAGAAGGAGAAGCAAAAACGACAAGAGAAGAGATACTGAAATAAACCTGAAATTTACCATATGTATCATACACAATAGGCCTTTTGAGGCCGCAGTGTTAGGGACTTTATAGTACCTCCCATTTTATGTTATGTTACCATATGTATCTGTTATAATCTCATCAAAAAGTTTAAAATCGATTGAAAAATTTCATACACACAAGACCTAAAAAGCAGAAAATAATTATTTTAAAAAAATATTTTTTTAATATACCATGTTTTTAAGATGGACTAAAGTATAAAGCAATTTTTCCTAGCCCATACAGATAGTCCTGAAACTTTGTGATTGTAAATTTTTAATAGCTATGAAAATACTTGTAAGATTTCAAACGAAAAATGTGATACGCATGCAATAGATAATTGAGATGGTATGGATGGAGTGTATATTATCTTGCGCCCCACGTTTGTCATTTTAAATCTCACAAGTATTTTCATAGCTATTAAAAATTTACAATCACAAAGTTTCAGGACTATCTGTATGGGGCTGGGAAAAATTATTTTATACTTTTTAGTCCATCTTAAAAACATGGTATATTAAAAAATTTTTTTTTTTTAATAAGTATTTTCTGCTTTTTAGTCTTGTGTGTATGAAATTTTTCAATCGATTTTAAACATTTTGATGAGATTATAAAAGAGACGTGGTAAATTTCAGGTTTATTTCCGTTTCTCTTCTCTTGTCGTTTTTGCTTAAACTTCTGTAGGCGTCGCTTGCGTTGGATGGCTGTCTCCTTGACCATCGAAGAAATTGTCATTAATGCACTATTCATTATTAATATTATTATTATTAAATAAAACCGTGGTAAAAAAATTAAACAGATTGATATATTAATATTATTACTGCGTATTGGCAACTCTAAGCTCTGCCGCACCGACCTGTCATCCGAAGAATTAGGGTTCCCTAATGAAAATGTTAAGAAAGCGAGTTAAAATTGCATTGTCATCCAGTTCTGAGCCATGTTTAGAGTTTCAAGTTTCTAGCTCATCAGGAAGTTAGTTTAAAATCAATTGCAAAATTTGTATCGAACAAACAAACCGACAGACAAGAAAGCGAGCTAATGAAAACGTGTTAAAATGATGGATTTCTTTTAGCATAGACTATTGATTTAGTTAAATTTATACCAAGATCAATTCAGAAAGACAATTGATTGTTACGTAAAGTTACAGCTTTCTAGATATGATTTCTCGTGATAGAGCTATATAAGAGCAACAGGGTTTTTGACCCTAAATTTCTTACTGGTTCTTATTGATAGTTTCTATCAGAAATCATTAGAAATATCTTATTCAGCAACGTCAAGTTTTAGCCTTTTATAATAAATAATTTTTGCATAAGTTTGTTTACAATGCATTAATGGCCACATACAATGTTTGTTCTAATTATTATTAATGAATCAGCTTTCTAGGATAAATAGTTGTCAATAATGAAATGTTTTAGCTGATTTAATCCCCTAGCTTATTTCCTACAGACATGTGTGCCACAATCAATTGGATATTGCAATTGATAGCCCTGAACTAATCAGTACACTTCTAAAGTGTAAGTAACTTTCTTAATTACACTTAAACAGAATTGGTGGACACAACTTAAATCAACTTAAAATTGCCTTTCTAAGCTTGGTTATTATAAGCATTTTATGTTGGAATTCTTGTTAACAGTTTTACAAACATTTGATTAACTCATAGCTATTCTTAATATGGAGATATTAGAAATGCAAATTATAACAATGAAATGATGATCTCCAAGTAATGCGATAAGCAACAGGCTGTATCATATATTCCAGCTGTGACATTTCAACTATTGCATTCCTACCAGTAAGAGTTTATGAATGGTGTGCCCTCCAGGATGGCCACAATATGAGGACCATTTGATTCAATGACAAGCTTCAACCCATCTTTACAGTCACTGTTATCTGAAAAGCAGTAAGGGTGCATCAACAAATGATAACCGCGATTGTGGTTACTACTATCTTGCAACCACGCCGTCTATAAAGTCAACTGGTCATTCCAGCCAACCAGCAACCGCATCTATACACTAACTAGATGCACAGTTATAGTAACCATAGTTGCCTCCTTATAACCAGGCTGAGTGCTAGGTTAACCCATTCGTAGCAGCCAACAGCATTCCAAAAAGACAACACAATGGACATACTTTACACTACATTTCTATTTTACATTACAGAGTTGCTTATTACTCGATAATTAAAAAAATATTTTATTTCACTTTGTTTCGTATATACACACGAGGCGAACTAAAAAAATTTTTTACTGCCATTAATTTTCTTTTTTCTTTTTTTCTACATGGCTATGCTGCACGAAAGTCTATATATTTTTTATTTTTAGTTATTTGTCATTAATGAAGCAATCACACTGCCACTTAAATTAATTTTTTTGACTTGGCTAAGTTACTTAAAAGTTAGTAATTTTATTTTTAGTACGTTGTTGTAGTTCAAGATGGCTGATGAACTTGATTCAATTTCTAATAACAGATTCTCTTAACAATGTCAGCCATCTTCTAACCGTGCCGTCTACAAACGAAAGGGTTTGGGGAAGGACCACAGTATAACCAGTCACATGACAATGAGAACCGCAGTGGTAGGAACCACAACCACAGTTATCATTTATAGACGCACCCAAATTGTTGCTACTACTAGTCCCATCATTACATTAGCCTTATTTTGAAGGTTATCAGAGACAGTACTTCCTGCATGGCATTCCATTGCATTGCCTATTTTTGATCAATTAACATTGCCATCAGCTTTTGAAGTAGTGAACTGGAACTCAGAATGAAATATTTTGGTCTTCAGTGATTAATATTGCTGCTTTTTTTTTTTTTTTTTTTTTTTTATGGGTCCATTAATCAAAAAAGTTTACATATGAAAAAGATATGGAGAACGAACTAATCAAATAATTGTGAAATGGTATATGCACCAACGACAAGCATCCTAGTCAAAGGAGCATTAAGCTAACAGTCAAAAACTTCCATTATTCCATATGAGAAGAATGACAGATTAATGGATTGGAAAACATGCTGATTACACAGTAAAACAACAAAAAAATGCCGAACCTTGAAACTAGGAAATATTTATGTTGTCGTGGGTGCTGAATTTGAAAATGCATTCCATTTTTTCGTATTACATGAGGTTTTTGTTCAGTGATACAATCCCGCTTTCTGCTAATACGCGCCGGGTGGGCACTACAGCGCGGTCTGATTGTAAACATAAGGTAAAATTGCAGGCAGATGCTAATGAAAGTTAACAGTTATGCAACAGATTTCCTGTTTACATTCTTTCCGAAATGTATATCGTTACTCCACTGCTAAATATATATGAGTATTAATAAACTTCCGACAGTATAGTGACTTGCTATCGTGCAGAACGTTTTTACGTAAAGTTGGGTGTCTCCATTTATTGTGAGTTCAGATGTTAATTTTATGGTTGTGAATAATAGTGCTTTTAACAGTGAGAAGTATGTTAAACAGACTTTTAGTTTGTAAAACTCATATCAAGTGGCAATTTATAGCAACGATGTCGCATCAGTGTGTAAATTCTCCGAATGTATTTTGCTGTGTGTGTGGTGAATTCTCTACAAAATCGCAAAGAGAAAATATTATTCCTACGATTAAGGAAGCATATGAATTGTACTTTAAAGTAGATAAGGACAAAAGTTTTGCACCTTAATATTGTTGTAGCGGATGTTCTCGTAATTTGAGAGGCTGGTTAAATGGCACCCACCCTTCTATGCCGTTTGCTGTTCCTATGATGTGGACAAAACAGAAGGACCACCTCTTGGACTGTTATTTCTGTTTAACCAAAAAAAACAACAAACGGTGTATAATCTAACCAGATTTGCCCACCGCACGAAGGCCTGTTAAGCATGGTTTTTCATTTCCTATTCCAACGCCACTCGTATGTTCAAAGACATATGTTCGAAATTCCTGGGAAATTACAGGGCAGATACTACATCGAAGTTGTGGAAAATTTGTTAAGGGCATATGAGGTAATGGGCTGCAATATGTCCCTTAAAATTCATTTCCATCTTAACTTCTTTCCACTGAACCTGGGAATGGTCAGCAACGAGCACGGAGAAAGGTTTCACCAGCAAATATCCCAAATGGAAAGGCCATATGTAGGAAAATGGTCTCCTAACATGCTTTCTGACTACTGTTGGTTTCTTGACTCTGAGTGTTCCGGGTTCAGCCACAAAAGAAAGTCTTCCAAAATAACATTCTAAAATTGTAAGTTTTAATATTTTTTTTAAGTTATTTGCATGTAATAATTTTTTTTTTTTTTTTTTTTTTTAGTTTTTAAACTCTTTGACATTTTCCCAGTAATTAGTACATCCTTTTCAATAAAATGGGTACTTTTGAATGCTGAGTGTAGTACAAGTTTGACTTGGGAACTATAACTATGAAAAAACATCAAATTTTTAACCAAAATATTGAATATGTTTGCCAAAGAAAACGATACGTGATAGAGAATTTTTGACTTCAAATTCGAATTTAGGAGACTCGAATTAGTAAAAGTAACTAATTTTCATTCCATGGCATGAAGAAAGTTAAAATTTTGTTGTACAGTGTTATTGTTCTATCTCTTATAATGGGTGCATGGCAATGTGTTTCAGCAAGATAACGTAATGACATAAGGCTTAGATAGGGAACTTGTATGAGCTGCCAATTCCTGACATAATCAACAAAATATGTAGATCTGTTCCGAGTAGAACATGTATGGAATACAGTGGTGCTATTTGAAGATTAAATCAAGTCGGCATAGATAACAGGACTTTGTACAGGAATAGTGGTAGCTAATGCTCAGAGTTTGACTGTACTCATGTATCCCGCCTACGTTTGCTACGATTCTAATATGGAGCAATTAGATTCGGCCAAACACAGGCTTCCGGACCACTCGAGCGTATTCCAAGCTGAACTTGGCGCGATATATACGGCACTCCAATGGGCCCTCGAGTGCCTCCGAGGGAATCCAGGGAATATCGCCGTTGTATCCGATAGTCAAGCAGCCCTTAGCTCCATTGCTAGGGGGGCTCCCAAATCCTTGTTGGGATGGAAAGTGACGGAGAGTCTGGCGCAGCTGGACTCGGCTGGCCTCGGTTGCCAACTTTTTTGGACTAGGGCACATGTTGGAACCGAAGGCAATGAGAAAGCAGATAGACTTGCGAAACTAGCAACGGCCCTGCCGGCAGTTACTTTTGATGGGCCATTGCCCAGAAGTAGAGCTAGAAATCTCCGCTTCCAAAAGTGTAAGAACCAATGGCAGAGTAGGTGGTCGATTACTGATAAAGGCCGGCCTCTGCATATGTTCTTACTGCAAGTCAGTACGGATACGCTCTACTCAGACTTCGCCCTAAACCAATTCATGACTGGTCACGGCTTCTTTAACAGCTATCTAGCCAAGCACAGACTTCGCGCGAGCCCTGTGTGTGACCGTTGTGATGCGGAAGAGGTGGAGTCTGTGTCGCACGTCCTTTGGGACTGCCAGAGCGAATACCGCCTGAGACATCGGGCAAAGCTTGAGAGAGCGCTCCTTTCCAACGGCCATCCCGCGCCGTGTGAAATGCCAGTACTCCTCGAAGTCCCAATCGAGTTCAGCCGCTTTGCTAACGCTTGTCTCAAAGAACCTCCCCTCGGATAATGTTAGACTCAACTAAGCAGACCTGCCCACTGCCCTTAGTCATTTTACTGTGTGAGAAGACTATACATCCATAGCAGAACTGGTAATAACGTCTAACGAACGGCCGACCCGTGCCTTCGTTTCTGACAGATCTATGTGTGTTACCCCTAGAACAACCGCTCTGTTAGCGGATTGACTTCGATGATCCTTTACCGTGAAAAGAGGTTTAGGGCTCTCCTCACCCTGTAATGCAAATCGAGAGCAAAAAGGAGCTTTCTCCCGGCTCCGGCGTGGTCCTGGCAGCCACGCCCGTGAGGGAGTTGCCATTTTTTCCCCACCTGGAATTCCCTTGGGAATTCCAGCGTGCCTTCTATATGTTTCATGTTTGTGATAGATCTCGGGTGCTCTTCTTCCCCTTTGTGAACAGTCCTACGCCGCTTTCTCTCCTCCTATTTTCTTTTTCGGGCCCTTCTCTCGGGGTTGGTGGTTCCGTCCCATATTGATAGTAGAGCCTTAAGTTCTCAGCCGCTTAAACCCTTAGTTGGGTACAATGCGTGTAAAGACTGTGTACTCATGTATCCAGTTGTAGTTAAATTGTCCATTCATTTTGAAAACTTCATCAGGTCTTTATGGTAACCAATACTATTCTATTCATGAATCAAGTGAATATTTCCATCACTTCTGGATGTTACAGTTTCGGTATTAGTGTGTGATGTAGCTAAAGAATTCAAATTCTCTGACAAAAATATTTGCAAGACAGTTCATTAACATTCCTAGGGAATAGAAATTATATAAATCCTCAAATATAAAACCTCAGGTTTGCGACTATCTTTCTTTTCTTAGTCTAATACACCAGCATTTGCAAACAAACTTAGTATTTTCCAATAGAAAATGGAATATATCTATTATTTGTTTATTTACTTAAATAAAGTTTTTAATTACTGTTAAGATGTATCTTGAACAGAGTAATACCAATTAATGAGGCTTGGCAACATTTAAGAAATTTTAGGAATTTCTAAAATTTCTTAATTTGTAAGTCTAAATATCTTAACTATGCATGTTAAAGCAACTAACTTGAACCCTGGACTTAACTTTGAACCATTTAAAAGTTACTATGATGTTGAAATTGATAACTAAATTTTATGGCATTTAAGTGGCCATTCAACAAGCTAAGGAAAGTACAGGAGAGCTTTCCCTTGAGAAATGACTTCTGCTAACATCACACTAGGCTTTCTACTTGCTGGCATTGTCCATTAAAAAAATTTATAAATAGTGATTTCTTATTTCTTATTCTTATTATTCTTATTCTTATTATTCTTATTCTTATTATTCTTATTATTATTCTTATTCCTTATTCTTATAGGGGGGGGGGGGCGGAAAGAAAAGAAAAATACGGGATCTCCAGTTCGAGACCAAAAAAAAACACGGAATCTCCAGGTTCGACAACCAAAAAAAAAATGGAATCTCCAGGTTCAACAACCAAAAAAAAACACGGAATCTCCAGGTTCAACAACTAAAAGAAAAAAAAAATAACAAAGCCTCCAGGTTTAACAACCAAAAAAAAAAGGAATCTCCAGTTCGACAATCAAACAAAAAAAGAATTCAATAACAAAAAAAAAAAAATTGGGACTTTTTTAAAATGCCGCGGGACGGGGGACAAATTGTTAAAAATCGGGACTGTCCCGCCAAAATCGGGACGTTTGGTCACCCTAGTTATAATGAACATATGACAATAACATTTGGCAGATATGCTAATTAGACTACGTGGATGCAATTTCTGCTTGAAAAAAAAACTTTTTACCGCTAGAAGAAAAGTTTATTATCAAACGATGGTTACAGAAGTTGTTCAATATGTGCTCCAGCTAGGTCAATTATATGCTGTACGATGTGTAATACAGCATGATCAACATTTGCATGTAGCATTTCCGGTGTAAAGTCAACAACATGCCACTGTATGCTTGAATTTAGATCAGACAAAGACCATACACATCCCTGATAGATGCAATCTTTCATATATCCCCACAGCCAGAAGTCACATGGATTTAAGTCCAGAAATCATGCAGGCTAAGCATCTGGAATTCGTGAAGGTTGCACAAAGCATTTCTTTCACTTGTCGACCAGTATGCTGTATTGCTCCATCTTGCATGAAAACGATGGCATCTTAAACAATTTTGTTCTTACATGGCAGGAATCGCATGCTGAGCAAGGACTGTAATGAGCAGTCATAACAATACGCTTTACTGATTCTTGAGGTGTAATTTCTTCGAAGAAAAATAGACCGAAAATAAAAGTACTTATTATAGTCAAACTCAGCTATAACACGGTTGTTTATATCGCTAATTCGGATATAATGCGATTTGGTCTTGGACCCCTTCTATTTTGGAAAAGGTATATAATTGTAAAATTGCAAAATTTACCATATTTTCGCCCATATTTTCACCTTCCTGGTGCAACACTCAAATCTCTAAGTTTCTTCAACTTTTGTAATCATGTTCTTTTAATCCCTTTTTTGACAAGGGTCTTCTTCACATTCCTTTCAATCATCGATATTCTCTCAGTGCAGCACAGCTATTGCTGCTGTACTAATAAAACAACTTTACTAAAAGCGTGCAGTCTTTCTTTCCAACCACAATAATCTTTGCGGAATGGCTTGCTTGCTTGCAATGACCACTGGCATTTTATACCTACTATACAGCACTGTATTTCCGCCTGGTGGCAAAAAGTTGAACTATTATTTTTTTCAGCAGAAATCATGTTTGCATGATATATTAGCATTTCTACCCAGCGTCATTGTCATATGTTCATTACAACCCACTCCAGAGTGTCTAAGAGTAGTCAGTTTAATTTTAACCACTCGGTGTAAGATAATAAAGTGTTAAGTACATTTGGTGAACTTGTCATTTATAGGAAAAAATAAGTTGTCTCACCTCTTACTACATTTGGTACACAGTGAAAATAAAAATCGAATTTGTAAAATGAAAAGGCGTGTTTTGTTTCCCCCTCCCCAGAAAAGAGATGTTTGAAATGTATTTGCTTCAAAATAGAAGCAAAATTATTATATTTTAATATGATTTGTTGTGCAAATTTAATATGATTTCTCTAAAAAAAAAAATGCTTACTGGTAGCCCCATCTCGCCCAGGAAATAATAAACAAAATTAATATCCTAAATTGGCATCAGCATGAGCTTTCTTTGTAATAATACTACTGTTGCTAAGGTTTGAGATTTTTTTTTAGCCTTAAAAGTTTACTGGTACGGATACTGGAATATACTAGCAGACAAAAAGCCCTATGTGTGTGTGTGTGTGTGTGTGTATATATATATATATATATATAAGGTTATTTAACTACTGAACATGTTTGACATATCAGAATGGTGAGAAATACGAAAGCAATAAAAATTAAAATTTGTGGATTAATTAGATGTAAAAAAAAAAAAATTAAAATTTCAACTTAAAAAAATTAAATTAAATTTTACTTTATTTACAGCTGGTAACTAATGTTTCCACATAAATATAGGTTTCATATAGTCTCCTTGCTATTTTTTGCCATTTGTCATCCAGTTGATATCAGAGGCCCCTCGATGTGGGTGCTTGTACTTAGCGAGGGACCACCCACAGAAGATTCCTCTTCTTTAGAATAGTCTCCATGGGTCCTGAAAACAATGTGTGTTTGTGCATGGAGACCCGTGTCCTAGGAATCCTGGCAGTTGAGTAGTTCCTGATTGTTGTTTTCATCTTGCTTGCAGTTGCAATGCACTACTTTAGCTTCTGCTTCTGGTAAAAGAAGTCTCGGGTGGTTCCCTCATTCTCTCACCAGAGATCAGTTGGTCACCTCCTGCTACTTAGGTAATAGGTTTTGGCTAGGGTCAACTGCATAGTTTGGGGCATGGACTTAGCTTAATCTTGTAGCTTACCTTTCTGTTCAGGTAAAGTTTTTGTGTAGCCCGGTGTTGACTTAAAATTGTTTTCAGCAGTCATGATGTCTCCTCGTCTGACTCCACAGTGGACGGGGAGCACAAATTCTGAATTTTTTTCTCTTAGTATGGATTCTTTAAACTTACTAACATTGGAAACCAATTCATACACCATAGATATACCACTTACTAAAATCACTACCAGCAATCCTATTTTTAATATCTTACAATCACTAACCCCTGAAAAACCCCTAGTTAAACTATCTCCATTTCTTATTTCTAAGGAACTTTTGGGTATCGGACTATCAAAGCCCTTTAAAATTACAAGATGTCATAAGAAATAAACGTTTTTGGACTCGAACGGCAGCGACATATTATGGACATTGAACTATCGGAGCCAATAACTCTGGACGTCCGTAACAAGAATAAGAAGAAGGAACTTTTGGGTATCACTTCAACCAAAAAATGTACTAAGAAGCTGCTGTTTATTATTAGAAATGCATCTTCTTGAGCTTTTGGGCAGGTGCTTAAATTAAAGACTGGCAGACATTGCGGTACCTACAGCAAAACACAGAACTCCAGCAGATGTGTCTTCAGTGAAGCAGATTTAGATGGTGTAAATGATGCAGAACTCTTTGAGGGCATATCTTCACAGAGTGTGACAGCTATTGAGCAGATAAGCATTCGTTGGGATAATCGGGAAATAATTAAGCAGGATCAGGAATAATTTCTACCTGTCCCATCATCATGGCTTTTGATTCATTGACACACACAACAAATATTAAAGCTGGCTGTTTACATTGCAAAGTGTGGCGCAACATACCAAACCTATTAAGGTGCTGCAATTATCAACATTATGACCATGGATCAACAGCTTGCAGAGGTAACATCACTTGCCCTGTATATGAATAGCTTTCCCACGGTGCAGATTGTTGCAATTCACCTTTTAAGTGTGCTAATTGTTTTGACAACCATCCTGCATAATCATGGACATGTCCTCGCTGGAAGGTGAAAGACATTCAGACAATCAAAATAAAATACTTTCTTTCATGTCCCAAGGCCAGGAAAAGAATGGACCACTTGAGGATAGGCGGGGCTTCGTAGTTCCAAAATATCCCACCACGCTACTGCTTCGCATGTGGGATAAACACAGCCATGTGCTTCATTTTAACCCTAATAGATATGGAGGCTGAACTAAAAGATTTGATTTGGATGCAACGATTGTAAGCCTTCCAAAATCTTCAGATTGGATATAGAGTTGATTATCGCCTATTGAAGAAGGCGACATCAATATATTTTCAAAGAAGGATTTAATTTAATGGATCACTTGAGGATAGGCGGAGCTTCGTAGTTACAAAATATCCCACCACGCTACTGCTTCGCATGTGGGATAAACAAAGCCACGTGCTTTGTTTTAACCGGTTTAGATACAGAAGAAATATTATATTAAAGAAGGATATTCCAAGCGTTTTTACACAATTATTACAGTACTGGATCTGCACAGTATTGAACCATCGTCTTGAAATATCAAATATCGACGATTTTTTAAGTAATTCAAACAAAGTTATATGTTTGTTTATCCCATTAGCTCTCGCCGCATGTGGGATACACGTCATACGTGACGTCGATAGGGGCGTAAACCTCAAGTGGTCCATTGCAGCACAGTCAGCAAGTAAGACCTTTGCAACTGTTATTCAGTCAAAGCCAGACAGATATCACATTTCCACCTCAAGAGTCTTTCTCTCCTCTCATTATAACCCTTGCCACTTCCCTATCACACAAGTTCCATCACAAGTTGTTACATTGCAGTCTAATTCACAATCAACCATATTGTCTTTGTCAGTGTCTTCAGATCCAAATAGTATAAACTTTTCACAGAAAAACCTTCAATCCCTCAACACAAACCTTTTATTTGTTCTCATTCACATTCATGTTTATCTTGTTGTAGTCATCGTAGACATTTCTCCGAGACAGTTTTATAAGGATGATATGCAGGACATCTTTTCAAGTTTCCTTCTAATTTGAGCCAAAACCACCACCTTCACACTGACTCCAATTTTTAATTTTTAATTTAATAATGGTTTTCACCATTTCGAACTTTGGAGGATTTAGATCCAACCTTAGTGATGTTGATGCTCTTCTTCACACCTACCAGTGTGTGCTTACAGGCAGTGATGCTTTTAACCTTCAAGGATATTCTGAGTAAAGTATGTTGACTAGGTGAAATAGGAATTTATTTCCTCATCCAACATGATACTCCTAAATATTTTTTCAGTTACCGTAAACCGGGGTGACTTTGTGACTAGTGGGGTGACTTTGTGACGCGTGGTCAATTTTTCTTATTTATAATCGCGCGCTCGGAACCTAGGGAGAAGCAGGCAATGGGCACCGCCATGAGTTGGTGTCATGTGTGCTGGCACCTAACAGTCGACTGTCAAACTCTTTGCGCCTCGATCCGGTGAGCCCGAAGCATTGTTACCAAGGACCACTTCTGAAGCATTGTTGTGTTTACCGTCAACTTTGATTTGCACAGCGAAATACAGATGAGGATATCGTTAAATAGGTAATTATTATTGAACATTAATATATTATGTACAATATGTTGTAAAATGATGTTAATTGGACGAGTTTTGTATGAGTTATTAACCATTATGTAAAAAATCAAAGATTGACGGGGTGACTTTGTGACAGCATCAAATTCACCTCGCAATTGTTTTACTGTGTTTTAACTTATATATTTTGTCTTGCAGTGTATATAACGATATTTTAAAATGCCGAGGACTCAAGTTTAGACTTGTACGAAGAGTTTTCAGATGATGAGATTCCTATCCGAGCTTCGCCCACTCCGCCCACGGAAACAGAATAGGATCAAGGAGATCACATAGTTACCAACTTTTAAGGAGAGCTTTTCTGAGGAAAGGTGATACAGAAGAGACTGACTGGACGGTGTAATTGTCAGCGCAATGGAAAAGAGTGGAAACAATTGGAAAGAATCTACAGAATAGCTATATAAGTTAGTTCTTCTCAAGAACGAAGTTCAGTGTGAGAATACAAAGAACTGAAACCCGGCTCAATTTTGTATCAAAAAGAAGTTTTGTTTCGTATTGATCCTCCCAAAAAAATAAATAATAGAGGACCTTTTAAAGTTGTTCAATTAGACTAATTTAAGATGTAAAAATTTAGACTGATTTGCTTAAGAAGTAGGAAAAAGTGTTCATATTTCACGTTACATCCAGTTTGCTTTTCCCAACCTAAATGTATAATTTACTCTGTTTAAATCTTTTAACCCTTTCATTGAAAACAGTAAAAATGGTTTTAAATACACAGTATGTGGTTTGAGTTTGTGATATTTCTTTCTCCCATGCATTTCTAACTCAAAAAGAGCTTGTCACAAAGTCACCCCCAGCTGGGGGGTGAGTTTGTGACAACTTTTTACATTAATTATTAAAAAACGATTGAGGCAACGAGATTTATATATATACAGTTTTGTAGAGGAAGGATGGGGTAACCATATCACCGGCTATAAAGTGGGGTTAACGAAAAATATTAATGTTACATCTTGGAAACCTCAAATTCTGTCACAAAGTCACCCCGGTTTACGGTACTTAATTTTGTAATATTAAATTTCCTTTGAAGATGTATAATTGACCATTAGTGTGGTATCTTGAAAAGAACAACTTTTTTACTCCTACACAGTGTGGCTTTTGTAAATATCAGTCCACTGTGGATCAACTTGTTCACTTGGAGGATACAGTTTATACTATATTTGTTTATAGCGTAGATCTGATTTCCATTTTATTTGATTTGGAAATACGGAATTTTGAAAGATCTACTTAGTTCTGGATTGCATGGAAACATGCCTGTTTTTATTTGGAATTTTCTTACAACCGCACTTACTAAGTCTGAATTGGCTCAACAGGATCAAATCCATATCCTGAAGAAGTGGGAGTTCCTCAGACTATTCCTAAGATAAATGGCTATGTCAAGATAAATGAATTACTGCTTGTTTACCTACTTGTATTCATAACTCAATATCTGTTTATGACTTGCAAAGTTCCTATCATTCAACCAACTTACGTCTTATTGAGGGACAATTACAGCTTGCTTTGAATTGATTATACAAATGGATTATTTTAAATGACTGTTTTTTCCGCATTGAAGACGATATGTGTCCATTTTACTCACTGTTGAGGGATCTTTTCACAGCCCAGTTTGACACTTTTAGTGGTTAGTAGTTTTCAGCTTCATTTTGCATCAAAGCCTAAATTTCTGAGTCTAGCTTTTTATCAAAAACTAAACTTAGTCTCTTGCTGAACTTAAGAAAAAAATGTATTTAAAAATTAAATTGCTTAAAAGTCCTTTCTCAAACCACTTCGGGAAGTGATCAAACTTGTTTTACTATCCACCATCAGGTTCTCTATTTATGTTTTGGTGCGTTTTGCAATTCTCTAGTTGAAAGCTTATTTGTCGAGGCATATGAAGCATCCATAAATCTTTGTCCGCAGGACTTGTGTCTGCAGTATTATTCTGACATTGCATCTCACCTGAAGAATCCAGCTCATCACTTTGTTTCTCCTCTACAGGATCATCTTTTTTGCCAACTGTTTTTCCATCATACCACCTTTTGGACATTGGATGAAGATGCTACTGAATACATTTGCATCTTTCAAATCTGCAAATAGCTTCATTGCCTAGAACACCTGCTGCTCATTAGAAATATTTGGAAGTTAACTGAAATTTTATGCTCTGGACCTACAGTTAAGCGCATACATCTGTCTTCCAATTTCTTCACTCAAATCACTTATTCAATCATGAAGAATTTCAGGTCTTCTATATAGATGGCTCTAAGGGATCATCATATGTTGCAGCAGTTTTTTTCACTGACAATCACCCTGCTAATCCACCCAATTTTATTATCAATATAGATTTATTTGAATTGTTTGAAACATATTACTACTATTCTGTGTAGGATACCAAGTCATGTTGAATTCTTGGCAATGAAGCTGCCAATTCTGCTGCCACCTTTCCATTGAAACCAATTCCAATACAAGTTGATTGATTTTTGTATCATTGCTCTTTCTTAACTGAAGGCCTCACAGCAAGAAGAGGGGAACCAACTTAAATCTAATAAACTTCGTGTTAATTCTGTTGTGTCATCTCCTAAAAATAAAAGATATATACTCGTTGAAATGATGTTATTTTAACTTGTCTACGTATTGGATATACCTGGCTAGCTCATCAGTATGGGCTTCTTCGAGAAGAGCTCCATTTTGTGCTACATACAAAGTTAGAATTCTAACTACTCATCAGATGTTAATTGAGTGTTCTGTTTTTTATCAACATTGTTATCAATGTTTTTATCCGCTTTTTAGACATAACATTTCTCTTCATAATTCATTACTTTTAAATAACACATACACTGTCCGGCCACTTTATTAGGTATACCCCTGCTGTGCGCACAAATGCTATGTCTCACAACAACTCTTCAAGCCGGTGTGGGCAGTGTCACGGTGTGGGGGATGTTTTCATGGCACATGTTGGATCCATTGATACCTCTGGAGGCACATCAGGATGCTAGAGCGTATCTAAACATTGTAGCTGACCAAGTGCAACCGTACATGTTAACAGTTTATCTTCATGAAGATGGCTACTTCCAGCAGAATAATGCGCCAGTGCACAAAGCCCGCATCACTATGCGATGGTTTGAGGAACATGATGATGACTTTTCTTTGCTGCAGTGGCCCGCTCAGTCCTTGGATCTCCGCCCGATTAAAAATGTGTGGGATGAGCTGGAACGGGCTGTTCTCTCTAGGCCTACACCTCCATCAAATCTTTAGGAACTGCATGACACACTCATGTCTGCATGGTACACAATACCTCGGCAATGTTTTCAGCATCTTGTGGAATCCATGCCTCGACAAATTCAGGCTGTTTTGAGGGCTAAAGGAGGCCCAACACACTACTAGGTAGGTGTACCTAATAAAGTGGCCAGACAGTGTATTTTATCTTGTTTATCCACCTTCCAATTTATTCAACTCTGGTTTTGGCAACAGTTTTATGATTCATACATCGATATTTTTATACTGTATTTCTCTCTTCTCTTTTTCTTACTTTGATCTTAGAGCTTTTGCTTATTTATTGTTTTAAATTTTATATTTTTAATTTTATCCATTTGCCATGGAATATTTTATTGTGCTGTTTTAATATTAGTGACGTATCTATTTACTTTTTATGATTTTTATACTTACTAAGTAGTAAAAAAAATGATGGTGCGTTCTATGTACACTACTTTAATATATTTTTTAGAAGAGCTGCTTGTTGATGGATAAGATGATGATTCCTTTCAGTGCTGCATCTGGTGAGACCAGAGGCAGGCTGATGTGAAATTCTATCTGTTCACATCCATTGCTGCACAATCATGTGTAGAGTATTATCAGGTGATCAAGACGATTGACTATGAGATGAACAGACCATCTGACCTCACTTATTATTGTTATACGATCTTTTTCAAATAGTCATTATACCTACAGACAATGACTTCAGATATGATACCTTTGTTTACTGCAAAGAACCATCAATAAATTCTCTGCTGCTTGTTATATCAACTTTTATTAAAATTGACAATGTTCTTCATCTTATGGGAGACATTATTCTACTGCTACTTTCATGATTTACATACAGCTTCATGTTCTACACATGGGTAATGATCTGGTGGAGGTTGTACTGGTGGATAAGGTGGTAATTTTTTTCTATGGAACATTGGAGAGGGTTGCAGCAATGCTGTACCATTGTGAAGTGATCCCCTGTTCTCAGCTACACACACACACACACACACACTATATTACAGTGCTTATTGCAAGGCCAAGATGATTGAATGTAGGATAACTGACCACAATCATTACCAACTATATGGTTCAATTCAGACAGGTCTAGCTGTCGATAATGATCTTATACATGCAATCAGGATTTCAATCGGGATAGGGGGGGGGGTGAGGGCTAATGCAACTTTTTGTGTAAGCTCTATCCCCTCCCCCCAAAAAAAAAGTTACGAGTCAACATCAGTCATGGAGTATGTGCAAAAAAATATGACCTAACTTTTGTATGCATCATGTTTTAATCTTTTGGGTTTTGTTTGTTTTTTTTTTTTTTATTATTTTTTTTTTGTTTTTTTTTTTAAGTAATGATGATTAATCTATTAACATTATACATTTTATTAAAGGTAAAATAATTTAAGTTACAAGTTCCTTTTTTTGTGTAAAAAAAACCCACCATATTTTCATTCATAAAGATGCAGTAAGATTAAATTAGTGTTTTCTATTTAATTTAAATGTTGCATTTTAAAGAATAATTTTAGAAATAAAGTGGGAAAAAAAATGGAACCTCCACAAATCTAAACTAAAAACATAAATTAAAAATAAAGAAAAAGAAAATTCCTGTGCTGGGCTCTGCCAGCCTCAATGAATTTCTTATGCACATGTAAATAAAGAAAAAGTGCCTAAAAAAAGTCTAAATACATTAAAAAGTGAGACCAATGTTCCTAAGTGACATCTCAAGACAGCCAGTTTCATGCTAATATGGCGATCATCAGTTGCAAGTAATCACTATGAATGAAGCATCTCAACTGATGATCGCCATATTAGTTTGAAACAGGCTGTCTTGAGAAGTCACTTATAAACATTGGTCTCACTTTTTAATTTTAGAAATGTATAGTGTAATTGTTATTTAAGAACTTTTGAATTTTTTCAAAAACACTTTTTTAAAATAGAAATTTAATAATTTTAGGATACTGTATCTGATCTCTCGATTTACAAATCAACCCCGCAGGATCTGGTAAGACACTGAATAATTTTTTAATAATAAGCATATGAATGGGACCAAGTGAGCAGAAAATCAAGTTTAACAGTACAATGAAAAACAATTAAGTTTTTAATAGCTAACTTTAAATCACAACATTAATTACCATTTTTCTATTATGTTTTACAAATGGCTTAGATTTAACATGCATTAACAAAATAATGAATGGAAAGATAAAGAATACTCTTTATGGAAAGTAAAAGGGTGAATATTTTCCTGTTTCAAAGTGCTATCACACTTTATCATCAGAGAAAGAGACGCCACAAAACAAAAATACAGAAAAGAATAGCAGGCAGCAGTGTAATGACACTTGTTAAGCTACACTTCTTAATATTCAAGTGTTTTGTTTCGATAATATAGTGTGCACAACACTTTGAAATTATTTAAAAATATTCACCTTATAACTTTTAGTAATTACAATTTTATCTTTTCATTCATTACAGATAGCTTTATGGTTCAGGAATAATGGTTTTATTCTGCTACTGTTATCTTAATACTGATACAAAAAAGCGAGAGCTGAAACTATTTTCTTTATTGCAAATTTATTCCTATTAAATATTTTGTCCCTTGAGTATCACATTCAGATGCTTTATTTATTTATTTATTTATTTAATTAATTTAAAGATTCTTATAAACTTGAAAGCTTCTATTTCTTTTGCTATAGTAATTCTGATTCTAAATGCATTCAATACATTACATTTAATTTTAACAGCCTCATCAGTTTTTAGAAAGAGTAGTGGCAAAAATATTTTTTGATCCACATTTCCTTATTTTTCAAAGTTCATTTAAATACTTCTCCACTATAAACATATCATGTGTACAGCCAAAATGCTGTCAACATCACACCGAATTTTACTGCCTCCATAGAAAGTTCGTAGAACAAATCTGCTATTTGCATCATTTTGGAATTCAGTTACACAAACACAAACAAACACACACACACACACACACACACACTATACAGGCGGTCCGAGTTACGAACAAGATATGTTCCTGAGAATGTCTTTAGATCGAATTTGTATGTAACGCGCATCGCTGATGAACAGCGCATATAAGGTAATAATAATAATACTATATGGTGGTAATACTACAGTGTAATACTGTAATAATAATAATAACAACCCTGTACTGGAATAATAAGTTATAGAAACAATTCTGTTCTTTCATTTAATTCAAGCAAACAGAACATAAAAACAAACTCATACAAAAAGTTTAGATAGGACTAAGGAGTAATTTCAAATAAAAACATTAAAGGTTAGCCTAGAGTGATGCTGTGTGTAAGTGATCATATAAACAATGAGACTAGCCGCTACCATAAAGATGCTGCACCAACAAACCGCTTCAGCCTTGCTTGTTTACTTGCGCGGAAAAGTAGTTTAATTATTTAATTATAAATTATCTTTATGGGAAGCCTTGGGAGCCTGGTTGTAAGTATGAAATCCGTAAGCCGGGTCATCCATAACCCGGAGACCATCTATATATACAGGGTGTTGCAAAATTTGTGTGTAATATTCAAACCACGTGTAGGGGCATGGCTAAGGATCAATATATTCCTGATGAACCCATGTCCGGAAATGCCCCATTAGAGCGCTAGGTGGTCCTAAAGTGAGCCTTTCTGATAGAACATATCCTTTGCTACACCATAAGAAATGCTTTGCAGGCAAGCCCACACATTGATCTGGGTGTGTTTGTGTGTATATATATATATATATATATATATATACACACACACACTGATATCCTTAAATTAAGGAAACTTAAGAAATGAACTGTTCTGGTTGTTGGGACCAAACTTGGTAGAGACGTGCAGATGCTGGCATACTGAGTACACCAGAGTATCAAACAAACTTTGGGTTATAGCATCCCACTCTTCAACCAATGCTGTCCTCAGCTCAAGTAGCATTTGTGGTTGTGAAATGCGTCCAGCAACACGTCTTCCGAGTGCATCCCATGCATGTTCAATTGGATTCAGGTCCGGGAAACGTGCAGGCCACTCCAAACAATGGATGTACTCGTGTTGGAGGTACTCGTCAACCAGATGAGCCCGATGCGGATGGGTGTTGTGGCCCATGAACAGAAACTCTGGACCAGCAGCACCCCTGAAAAGGCACACGTTGGTGAAGGACATTGTCCCGTACAACTTCGCAGTTATGGATCCTCTGTCAAAGATGTGCAATGGTGTATGAGAGCCCAGCATAATGTCTACCCACACCATCACACCACCACCCCTGTACTGGTTGTGTTTGGTGATGTTGACTAGATTGGCCCTGGTTCCTTGCTTCCTCCAGACATGAATCACAGTCTAGACTGTACTGGGACTTGTCAGGAAGCATGGCATGGCTTCATTGTAGTTGTGTCCATGGTGCATATTCAATGCACCACAACAAGCGTCCCCTCCAGTGAGCTTAGCTCAAGGGGATGCACCTCATGGGTCTTCTGGCATATAGACCAACTGCATGGAGTCACCTGTATACTGTTTGTCTGGATACAGTGGTGTGTGTTGCTGCTGCCAGCTCCCTATAGTACTATTGGGGTTCTGTCTGGCCGTTAGTGACAGATGGCTGTGGTAACATGTGGACAGCCTCTATTATAGCATTGGGCAATATTTCCATCTTGCTGGAAACGTCTCTATAAGCGAGAGATGATGCTGGTTGACACATTCAGTGCATGAGACACTTCAACTTGTGAACTGCCTGCCTCAAGACGTCCTATCACTCTGCCTCTCATTTGTACATGATGGACCATGGCTAACAATTGACGTACAGTACTGTACAGTTTTGTGTGACCAAAACTCACACAATTCATCCTGTATCATGACCCACACTGCCACTATACAGGTGACATTTCTGAACTTTATTTATTCAGGCAGAATGGGTTCTGCCATTTTTATTTTTTGTGTGCGGATGGTATTGCGAAGACCTTTTGCACCTGCCTACCAAGTTTGGTTTCGACCAGACAAATATAACAGTTCATTCTGCAAGAACCCTTAATTTAAGGACATGAGTGTATATACACGGGATGGACAAAATAATAATAAACACCTGTGAAATGACAACTTGTATCAGACATGGATTGACAATTGCAGGTTGTGCACAATGTTCAAGGGAATACACAGCCATTCCTCATGCAGAGCAGCCTCTAGTTCAGAAAGTATGGAAATTGGTGTTCATCTCGAAGGTTATCTGGGACACTGTTGTCTTGTGCTGTCCGGTCACTATCTGCCTCAACATCCCTCTATCCCTGTCGGTGAACTTTGACTTTTGTCTACTGTTCTGTTTTGCAGATGACATCTTACCATGTTTTGTGTAGGCTGTCGTAACAATTGATACAACGTTTCTTGTAACATCCACAAGGTTGACTGTTTTGCCAGAAACTCCAGCGAGGCATGCTCCAATGATAATACCTCTTTTGAAGTCTGAGAGGTCGGACATAACAGTGTTTCACTGCTCGCACAAGTTTCACTTGCAACCCATATGACTGCTGCTTATCAACTGATACCTCCACCTTCATGACCACTAGTGGCAGACATCTATTCTAAATGGCGTGGCTCTAATGCGCAAATAAATTATGGCCCATTTTCATATGGGTGTTTCATATTATTGTGTCCACCCCGTTTTTGTGTGTAATATATATATATATATATATAGGGTGGCCCATCAAAAATGAAACAGCCTTGTTTGGTATCGTTTCTGCACATTGTTTTGGAAATCACTTGTACTTGTCAATTTTATTTTCAAGGGGGTCAATGGTTGTGGGCATTTTTAATCATAGCAGTTCATTTCTAAGTGCTGTACGCTATCCCTAAAATTTTATATAGAAAGGGTTGTTAAGTAATTCATCATTGAAAAGCTCATGAAATTTCATGTTGAAAGGTAGTTGTCTTTTGAAATTTGGACAAATAGTTTTAGAGATATTGCGGATGGAAACGCAGGAATGATGTTAATTAGGTAATTATTTGTCAGTGAATTAATTGTGGAAATAAGATCAATACCTTCTCTACAATAATTAAGATGTTCCGCACACCATTGTCACACTTTCTGCAGCAGTGAAGAGTGCTGTGACATCATTCATGGAATGTAGTATTGTTAAGGGAAACCCGGTTGCTGATATTGCTGTATTAAAGAAGGACTATTACAATATCTTGTGTGGGACTTCAGCAACAAGTATCATCTGATTGTGTAGCAGACATTTGATTTGTACATGTAAAATTATGGTTTACTGGATTGCAGAAAGGGTGGAAATGGTTGCAATGTTCTTTGGAAACCAGGAAGATGCCAATTGAACAGCCCAAATTGTTCGACCAACAACATGCAGATAGGCATATTAATTGAAAATATATATACAAGTATATATGTATGTTTCGGAATTAGTGGAAAAATTTGGGGAGGATCTTTTGGCAATAAGAGGTGAAATGCTGCAAACATGGTAAGAACTGAAGCTGTTGAAGTGGCGGTTTTGGGTCACTTTCAAGTCGATCCTATGGTAAGTACTAGACATTTGGCTGCTGTGTCTGGTATTAACTAAACTAATATTCAACCATTTACATCAACACAAATTTCATCCATAGAGAATTCAATTGGTACAGGAACTCAATGAAAACGATTTTGACCTCCTTGTGCAATTTTGTGAGATTATGAGTGAATGAGCATTTAATTCTCCACATTTCCTTTTAAAAGTTTGTTTTTTTGATGAATGTACTTTCTTCTGACATGATACAGTCAATCGTCATAATTGTCGCTATTGGTCAGATTCTCATCCTAGGATATTTCACGAAGTTCATACCTAACATCCACAAAAATTAAATGTTTGGGTGGACATTTGAGGTGACCATCTCTTGGGTCCTTTATTCTTACCTGGTAATTTGACTGGAGAGATGTATTTACATTTGTTAGAAGACACTAATGATCCAATGTTAACTGATATTATTGAGAATGATAAGCAGTATATTGACAATCCTGTTGGTATTCCATTACGCAACCTATTCTACAGTATTTAGATAAATGGATTGGAAGGAGAGGCACTATTGAATGATCACCATTGGATTTCTTTTTATGGGGTCACTTAAATAGTAAAATTGACACAATGCGACCAGAGTGTTTAGAAGATTTACGGCAACATATTGCCACCGAATGTCGTAATAATAGTGCAAAAGTGCTCCAGAATGTGCTACAACATTTTAAAAAAAATTGTGGTTACAGTATGAAAGCTGGTGGTCAGCATTTCCAATATTTAATAAATGATACTACTACTTTACTATTTTGTTTTGTTTGGTACATAATTTCTTGATAACTATTGCTTCCATTGTGAAAACAAAAATACATTTCAACATGAAATTTCGCAAGCTTTTCAACAATGTATTACTGGACCATCCTTTCCATTTAAAATTTTAGGGATAGTGTATCCCCACCCCACCCACTAAGGAAATGAACTGCCCCAATTAAAAAGACCTACAACCATTGACCCCTTGAAAATAACACTGATATGTCTGAGTGATTTCCAAAACAATGTGTGGAATGACACCAAACACAGCTGTTTCGTTTTCATTTAAGTCATAAGTAACTTCTGCGCTCGGGAACAAATTTTAAATTGCCAAGTTTTATTGACACAATATACCTAATCAGATTTGACATTTTTGGAATAAGCAAATGTCCCTCAGTTATATCACAACAGTGACAACTTATAAATCTCATTAAAATAATAAATTTGTCGTTAATGAAATGAAGGGATTGAAAGTCTTTATATATCATTTAATATTGTGAAAGTTCAGACAGGAAAAGTATTACAGAGAAATATGGCCAGGCAGTGCTGAAAAATATGGAGTATGAATAGTGATGGCACCATAACTGGCCAGGCAGTATGAAATTCATTTGTGAAATTTTGTTGTGGAGATACAGCAGGATGAGCCGAGATTAAGGCATTAATCTGCCTTTCATGATTATGGTTTAAAAGCAATGGTGAAATGCAGTGCGTGCTAAAGAACCTAAGAATTAGCAGTCAAATTAAACATATCATTAAAATACTTTTTTGGGCAAGTTCTTCCTTTTATTTTGAAAATTAGGTTGGACATTGAGGGAGAGAATAAAGGAAAATGTAGCTGCATTAAGAAACAACAAACCTAAAGCATTAGAATGAACAGAGCATTGCCTTAATGAAAATCACAACCTCGATCCCATAGTGGAGATTTTGCTCAAAATTATGAATAAGTATACGAGGTACATGATAGATGCATGTGTGATACAAAGTTATCCATGCATCAATAAGGATAAAGGTTCTTTTGTTAATGGCAATACATTATCTTATTTTCAAGAATTAATGTGAAATAAAGCAGAAAAATGTAAATAGTTATTGTTATTTAAGAAATTTATTTTTTATATCTAAAATAGGGAAGATTATTTAATTTATTGAAAAAATTTGGTGGAATTGAGTATGTTTAGACATAAAAGGATGACTGTAAAATTGTTACTGTTGTTATTTGGTCATTAAGTACTTGAGAGAATTAAGTATTGTTAGACAAAAAATAAAATCTTCAACACATCACACAAATTTATTTAAATACTGAAAGCACTAGTGGCACCTAGTGAAGCGTACATCTTCTCTTTATCAAGCCAGAATACAATGATTAGAATAAAATAACAAAGAATGGGAATATGAACACTACACAGTTTAAAGGCATGAAATGTCAACAAAGGCAATTGTTTTTACAAAGGTATGCTAACTCAAATGAATATAAATTGTGAAAACAAAAAATTAGCATCAATTTTTAATTATTCAATCAAAATATATTATTAGTAATTTAATACATCAAATGTGGCTATTTTTTTAACATCAATATTTGAAAATTCCTTTATTAACATAATGGTGTTTGGATCTACTGAGGCTCCTTCGTATATATTAAAATTTTCACTTTTAGTATTTTTAATAATACAACTTCCCAAAAATATTTAGGGAACTTATAGAATTTGTCACCTATAATAATATTTTAAGCATGACAAAAATTTTTTCAATCAAACTAAGGGGTTCCCTATGGGTTCTCCAATTTCTGGTTCTTTGGGTAATTTATATTTAAATCATTTTGAGAAAACAATTTGTTACATAAACAGCTCAACAAGCAAAATTTTGAATATTTCAGATACAGTAGAACCTCATTATAACGGACGTCGCTTATAACGGACAGTTTTAAAAAAAATGTAATAATAAAACAGGATGCAAATGAAAATGTGTTTGCATATTATGAACACCTCCGTCAGTTATTAACTGAAGAAATAAGCAGCAAACAAACCCAGCAGAAAATAAATTATTTTTTCAAACCAATAAAGGTAAGCAATCAACATATGAACCAGGACCTTCTTGTTCTAAAGATCAATGCAGTGTATACATACACATCTTTTTGAATTCAACCTGCTAGGTTGAAGGCTGTTTTTTATTTGATATATAATAAACACTTTTTATAGTTAACTATTGTACTTTCATTGATGTACCCTGCTGCATTACACCCCTATAAGAATTATTTGTTATAAACTGGACTTTCATTAAAACGGACAACCTTCAGCCCCTATTAGTCCGTTGTAATGAGGTTCTACTGTATGTTGATGACATATTGATTATATGGTTTGGTACCGTTAGACAGTTTAATATATTTTTTTGAAAATTTAAACAAATGTAATAATTATTTAAAGTTTACAAAATAATTAGAGGTTAATAATGAATTGTAATTTTTAGATATTAAATTGGTAAAAAATAACAAAAAAATTGTCATGGAACATTACAAGAAGGAGTATCAAAGTGATCATATTTTAAATTATTGTTTAGGTCATTGAGTTCATATCAAAAACAATATCATAGAAAATTACTTAAGAAGATTAGATAGAAACACCAGTAAAGAAGTTGCTTTCAAAGAAAAAATTAATGACATGGCTGTACTTTTAAAAAAAAATAATTATCCAGATAAGTTCATAAAAGAACAAATTAAACGATACAATATGCTCAAAATCAAAGAAATAAATAAATTTGAAAACAAAATTTTCATCCCTTAATGAGAATAGTATTTTGTTAAAAAAAATTATGTAATTCATTCAACATTAATATTGGTTTAGATACAAAAATAAAATCAAAAATTTACTTTGCAAAAAAAAAACAAATCATCATGAAAATCGGAATGAAATGGGTTTAGTTTACAAAATTGATTGTAAAACTTGCGGAATGTTCTATGTAGGAGAGACAAAAAGGACCCTAGTAGAGTGGGTTTCTGAACACGGAAGATCCCTAAAAAATAAGAATTTGGACACTTCTGACAACGCTTACCGCTGTTTGAAAAAAGGACATGTCATGGACAAGGATGTGAAAATTCTTTATAAAGAAACGGACTTAAATTAAGGAAAATTTTGGGAAGTGGTATTATTAAAAATACTAAAAGTGAAAATTTTAATGTATACGAAGGAGCCTCAGTAGATCCAAACACCATTATGTTAATAAAGGAATTTTTAAATATTGATGTTAAAAAAATAGCCACATTTGATGTATTAAATTACTAATAATATATTTTGATTGAATAATTAAAAATTGATGCTAATTTTTTGTTTTCACAATTGATATTCATTTGAGTTAGCATACCTTTGTAAAAGCAGTTGCCTTTGTTGACATTTCATGCCTTTAAACTGTGTAGTGTTCATATTCCCATTCTTTGTTATTTTATTCTAATCATTGTATTCTGGCTTGATAAAGAGAAGATGTACGCTTCACTAGGTGCCACTAGTGCTTTCAGTATTTAAATAAATTTGTGTGATGTGTTGAAGATTTTATTTTTTGTCTAACAAATTTGAGATGGAAAGAAAGAAGATTATCGAAGAATTTGGTAGAATTAAGTATTGTTATTTTATTGTGAAGTCAAAAAACTTGAAAAAAGCAGAACGATTTCTGCACAATATCATTGTGGTATGGAATTTATAGGTAATATTGAAGAAGAAATATGTTTAATATATAACGAAGAGTTTATTTTTAAGATAAAAGAAAATGATGGATGGATTAATTTCAGATGCATAAAGGATCATCAAAAGTGTATAAAAAACATGGCACGATGGGAAACCAGCATAGAATCTGTTATATCTTGCTAAGAAATATGGAATTCTACCTAAATTGTTAGCAAATATAAAAGTTCCTTATTTAGGAATAGATATATAAGGGAAATAGTTGAAAAAATTAAAGGAATGTAAAAAGAAACCAAATATCTGCAAAACCAAGAACATACAATTAACAGATATATCAAGACGATTTTTACGGATGAAATATAGGAAGATATTATGAGAATTGATAGTAATATAGACAGTAGACTACTAAAACTACATAACCAAACTAAATAGAAGAAAATTAAAAATAGATGCAATAATACGGTTCAAACACATTATGAGAAATTTGTAAAACATGCTAATTATGTAGTGAACTTAAGTAAAAAAAGAACTAGCAAAAGAGGAAATGGTAACCTTAAATAAAAGTTTAGATTTCCAAGTTACAAGAAACAATTATAACGTGAATATACTCATCGAAATTGACAAATATAAAGATACCATAAAAGTTGAAAGAGATAAATTATTTAACATTTTAAGTGATAACAGAAGAATAATGAAAAAGAAAAACATGACAAAAAGACAGATTGAAATAGTGAATAAAATAAAAGAAGACAAAGATAGAACAATTGAGGCGTTGACATGGGAAAGGTAGTAAGTAAAAAAAAAAAAAATCATTATTCAGATTTTTCATTGAAAAGGTAGTAAGACATATCGCCAATGGCGTAGCAATGGCACTAAGTCAAAATTTTGAGTGATGTAGTTCCTACGAACGATACAAGATAGCACCTGTGGTAAGTATACATGAGCTGGCAAAACTGTTTTTTGCTTCCCCTGGAAAATTTGCTTTTCATGACTTACTACCTTTCCCATGTCAACGCCTCAATTGTACAATCAGATAAGGGTAACCATTTTGTTATTTTTTGTTATATGTATTCCACTCATGTTAATATGCTTGAAAAAGAGAAGACAAGTTAAACTTCTTGAAAATTCGCAATTTACAGTATTTTCAATAAACCTAGTTTATGGGTACTATGGGAAATTTCCGTTTTGTACCACAAACCGAATCGTGGTACATAAACAGTTAGTGGTACAAGACCCCACTGTATGACATCTTTGTATTATGGTATAGGACTGAAAGACAGTTCAGAATATTTTACAATCAATTAAATGCAGTGGACAAATACATAAAGTATTCTATGGAAGAAAAACAAAGCAATAGTATTACATATTTGGATTTTTTACTTAAGAATGAAGGCATGAGGATATGTTATGAACACCATGAAATATCATTCAAAAGCAAACATATGATAAATTATTAGACAGCTGATCCAATGAGAATCAAATAGCAGTAATAATAAACATGTTGAATAGGATAATTGGGAATACTATGGTTAAGGAAGAATGGGAGAAAAAGATTAAAGACTTTAGACATAAATTAATACACTGAAGCTCGGTTATAACGCGATCTTTCGCATCCAAGATCGCGATATAACCGAACTTTTATTACTTTGCGACGTCAAATGTTGTATATCGCACCCTATTATCGCCCACACGATTACAAATCGATTTAAAATGGTCATTTCGCGATTACCTACATCATTCAGAGCTATGTGAGAGAATTTTATATTTATAAATACATAAATCATTACCTTTTCAACACTTTGATGGGTTATATTAGCCAAAATCGATTTAGCGCCGCCATCTTGGCATCTTGTACAAACGACAAGTTATGTGGATCGAAACTAGGTATTCATACACCTATTAGATTACATGGGCCTCTTTACTGGTTGTCATTGGCAGAAAAATAGATCTCGATATTCATTTTGGTTAAACGAAAAAGTCTGCGATTCTGGTATTTTTTTAAAAATATATTGTATTTGACGCATTTTCGTGACATTTAGGTGGGTATAGAGTCTCAATTACTGTAAATAATAAGGAAACAAGCATACTAATTTACACCTTTGATTTGATTTTAGGTGAAAAAATGGTAAATTTTGCAATTTTACAATTATACACCTTTTCCAAAATAGAAGGGGTCCAAGACCAAATAGTGTTATATCCGAATTTGCAATATAAACAACCGCGTTATAACCGAGCTTCAGTGTATTAAATGAATATCCTGAAAGCTTTGTCAATAAATGTATTAAGGATTTTTTTCAAAAAAGAAAGGAAGGTAAAAGAGGCAATCAAAAAAAAATTGTATAACAAGATCTTAAATTACCTGGTGAAATCAAAATCAATAAAGACGTAAGGAATTTATGTAATGAAAACGAAATAATAATAGTGAACACAAAAGGAAGGAATTTTAAAATCTTTACTAAAAACAAAACTTGAAACATATGTTGAATGTAATGGGTAGTGTGTACAAATTAAAATGTAGAACTTGCCAAAAGAATTATTAGGACATCGAGGGAGAGAATAAAGGAACATGTGGCTGCATTCAGAAACAATAAACCTAAAGCATCTGAATGGGAAGAGCATTGCCTTAATGAAAATCACAACCCTGATCCCATAGTGGAGATTTTTTTCAAAATTATGGATAAGTATACGAGGTATATAATAGAGGCATGTGTGATACAAAGTTATCCATGCATCATAAGGATAAAGGTTGAGTTTTTGACCACGTGCTTTGGACCCTTGTCCAAGACAAGGTTGTTTTGGATGGATGCATGAAAGTCCATTTGTGATGTTTTTAACCTGTTGGCCATGCACCATTGGGTGATGGGTTCTTGTGACCATCACCCTGATCTGTCATATGGTAGCAGGCAGTAGGCTGATTGGTCTGCATCATTGGGCAGTACCTTTGGCATGGAGGTAGAGTTGATGTTTTAGGCAGAGTATGATAGTAACGGTGCCCTTACACCAAACCACTATCGCAGCACTGTTTTGCAATCACTGTAGAAAATGGCACATTTTGACATCGGAAATGGCACAGATGTATCCTTCCTGAATGGCATTATTTTTGCTGACATTATTCAGTCTGTTCAGCAGTTGATATATCACTGTTATCGAATAACAATGACTGCATATGTAATGCTTCAGAGCTCACGATACATTGTATCTCAGGGAGTGTAAGCCTACTTGAAATTGTTCAATTTTATCTGCTTCAAGCCTCGTAATAGTCAAATATAAACTTTTTACAATTTTTTTATTTTGAATCTTTTCAATAATCTTTAAGGGTGTATTAATGTATAATTGTTTACTAACATTTTTAGTTTACTATAGAAATATTTTACTTTTTAAGCTTTCACTGTTTTTGAATTCTAATAAATTTTTCTTTTTGTTAATATTTTTTAGGAACGTAAGAAAGTTTTATCAAAGTCAAAACATGCTGATGCAGCAAAACTAGAAGTATTACAGAAAATAAAAGCCCAGTGTAAGTTTTTATTTCTATTAGATTTAATTTGTCTTTCCTTTCTTTCCTTCTTAGCTTTAGGCATAAATTTTGATAATGAATTTTTATCTTTTTCTTTCTTTTTGAATATTGTACTTAAGTATACATGATTGATTGTTTCAAAGAATACTTACCCTCAGAATCAAAAAATTAAAAACCTATGAAAAAAAAATAAAATAAAAAATTAAAACCTTCTTTCCACTCAGTGTGGGTGCCTGTATGGGATGCACAAAGAGATCAGTTTCTATGAAAGGAGGATGCTGGCAATTGAGAAACTACTGTTTGTCTTTCATCTTGCTGTCATTTGTAACAGTGGCCTCTGCTACAGAGTGGTCTCACAGTGATCTCTCTTGAGATTAAATCAGTCATACAGCATTCTTTACTAGTGCACATTTCCATTGTAATTTCCATTCAAAAATGTCCTAATTACACAGGAGTTGTGACCTCATTGTCATCCCTTGATTGATTGGGACTTTCCAGCTTGGAATCCTGTTTCTCCTACAAGATTGACATTGCATTTATATGATTGGTAGACTCATCTTATATCCACTGCTGACTTTCATAAAAGAAACTGTCTTATGTTGTCATCTCGTTGAGAAGGGCTCCTCACTTGGTGCTGAAACATAGATTTTTAATGTATATTGTATTTTAATTGTGTGTGTTAATCTTATTTTTAAATTTTTGCATAAAATTCCTGCAGTGTCTTATTTCAGATCTTGCTCTAAATGGTAGAGTGACAAGAAGGAACTTCTTTTATTGTCAGGTGTGAATACTGTTTCAAGCATATAAGCATTTGTTGAGATAACCATGTACTTCCAGCCTGTACTATCATCCTCATCTTTCACTTTGTAATACTACTAACAAGTGGGAAAGCCAGCAGACTATTTGTAATGTGCATTACTACATGTCAAATCTTTTGAGATGTTTCATCTGCCTGTGATTTGCTTTAAACTTTTAACTTTTGCCTAAGTTTTTTTTTTTTGTCCTTGACTGTTTTTCCTTTGTATTTTATGACTGTCTTATAGTGGTGTTATAACTTTGTCATTAATTTATATATTTTCTATGCATTGATTTGTTCTCCTTTATTATTATTTTCATGTTTTGATCTTATTAAATTTAAATTTTATTTCAGTTATCTTTCTTGTTGCATCGTAGCCACTGTTGTCTTTATGCAATTAAACCAAACCAATCGATTAATTATTAATCTGTCGCCTAATATCTTGAGTCTTGCAAGAACTCTTTATCTTGACAATCATCATAATCCTTCTCTGCATATCATCATAACTCATATCATGCGTAAATCATAATTTTTTTTTAAAGTTAAAAATCAAAAGATAAATCCTACAGGAGTAGAAAGAGAGTATGGCATTCTAGATAGACTCAAAGCACTACTTATATTACCAATTGAAATTAATATACACTTCTTTGACAAAAAAATTGATGCACCAAGAAGGAATTATCCAATTGCGACAAAATTTAGTACTTTTAATGTACATGTACAGAAAACGAAATGATTAGAATTTCAGAACAATTGGATGATTTATTGGACAAAAAGAGAGCAAGTCAGTATGGCGCGTTTGTCCACCTCTGTCATGGATACAACCTGTTACCTGATGTGGCATTGATTGATACAAGGCTTGAAAAAGAGGAGACGGTGAATTTTATCTCCTTGAAAATTCGTTTTTTTTTTTCAGTTAATAAGTGTAGTTTATGACATTTATTTTCTGGTGGATGATGTTTAATAATATTGATTGATACAGTTGGCAGATGATATTCTTTGGAATTTCTTGCCAAACAACTCCAATTGGTGGACTAATCTTCGACATTCTGAGATGGTTGCAAGCAACTCCCCATCACATCTCCTGTGTGTTCAATAGATGAGAGATCTGGCAATCTGACTGGCCAAGGAAGTGCATTGCAACCATGAAGACAATCAATAGAGAGGCATTCCGTAAATGTGGCCGGGGTCATCTTATGCAAAAGGAACGGCAACACAATGGGTTGTAGAATTTCGGCAACATACCGCTGTGATGTGAGGGTGCTACAGAGGACTATCAAGGGGATCTGGCTATCAAACAAAATGGCACCTCCAGACCATAATCCATGTTGTAAGGCCAAGTGGCTTGTGAACAGTAAGAGTGGGATCCTGACGATGTCCTGGTGTCTCCAGACACATCTGCACTGGTCATCGGTGCTCAGTTCAAAACGGGACTCATCACTGAAGACAATTCTTCAGTCAGCACAATTCCACATTGATCATGTCTGGCACCAGTGCACAGTAGGGTGGCAGAAAAAATTCAAAAATTTTATTTCAAGTTGTAATACCACAGAAAAGTTGCGAATTGGGGAGACTAAAAAGGGGTAAAAAAAAGAAATAAAATCAGTTTATATCTTCCGGTCGCACATGTGCTCTAAAGTTTGCCGAAAGTTGACAAATTCATATTTTTATGATAATTTTTAACATTTTTAAATTGGCCTCTTCCCAAATGTAATAGCTCAAATTCTTATGTATTAGAACAACAGAAAATAATGTTTAAATATTATTTAAATCCAACATCCTCATAAATAATGCCATGCACCTGACTAATTTAAAAAAAGTTTTAATACAATTAAAATATACAGCAACTAGTTTCATAGCCGTGAATTAGGCTATATTTTCAAGCTTACAATTGACAATGAGAAATTTAAAATCCATCAACATCTTCTGGTCGTGCATTGCCTTCAAAGTTAATGAAATTTTGGAAAGGTTCTGTAGAGTAAAAAAGGAAAAGCATTACTCGCTAATTCAAGAACCTGGTTCAATCTACATCGGACATGTTACTCCAACTTCTGGAAGTTCTGAAGACATTGTCACTTTTATTATTTCTTACCTGTCTGGTTGTGGTATTTCTCTTGAAAAATTAGTTGTCATAGGATGTGATGGCACTGCTGTTAATACAGGTTTGAAAAACAGTCTGATTTGCCAAATTGAAATACATTTGGGGAAGCCATTACAATGGGCAGTTTGCCTTCTCCATTTCAATGAATTGCCATTCCGGCATCTGTTTCAATACCTAGACAGTAAATCAGTGGGTCCGAAATCTTTGAGAGGGCCAATCGGTGAAAAGCTAAGTGGCTGCAAAAAATGTCCAGGGATTGACTTCAAGGGTATTAGCTGTCAGATCCCCACAATAGACAGAAGTATACTAAGTAAGCAATATCTACTCGATATTTCCATCGAGTCGGGAAACTGTAAAAAGGATTTGGCTGTTTGAGATTCTGGTCCCTTGTCACACTCGAGGTGGTTGACAATAGCAAATTGAACTCTGAGATTGTACTTAAGTAAGGAAAAGTGTGTTCCACACCTGAACTTCAAAAAATAGTTTCATTTAGTTTGAAGTCATACATGCCAATGTGGTTTAGTATTAAAACAAGTAAATACTTTACAGAGGGACTAAAACTTGTGTACCAATCAATACAATCTTCAAGGGACCTGCCTGAAGATTTATGTAATATTGTCGACCCTGTGATCAAAAGAAATGGCTTTTTCGCTCATCCAGAACATTTCATGTTAGCTAGGACACAAGATAATACAAAACAAATAAGAGACATCGGATTTCGACGAATTCTAAAGGTGAGACAGTTAGATCAAATAGAACAACTATCAGAACATTCATGCCGCCAAAACTAAATTTCAAGGCTCAAGACTACTCGGAAATAATTAACTGGATGGACTGTGATTTATCTTCTCCCCCATTATTAAAAGATATCAGTGACGATGAGATTAAATCACATATTCAAAGTGACTCAGTCCCTAATTGGGATATAACGTTCAAGACATTCCCAGTTCACACACAGGCAGTTGAATGATGTGTGAAACTCGAGACAGAAGCCTCAGGAAAAGTTTGCAGAGCTGAGTCTAGGGATGGTTTTATCAGAATGACTCTGTGGTCAAGGTCAACCATTCCTAACTTCACCCATAAATCAGATTTCAAAATACCTTCAGCTAAGAATGAGTGAAAACGGAGATGTTCAATTGTTCAACATGAGTTTCTTGGACTTACGACTCTTCACACAAAAACTTGTTTTTTTCTTTTCAATAAAAAAATCTATTTATAAATATCACTGATGGTCTAAAATAATTTGTTTTTAAACATTTAACCTTGTATTCAATAAAGAAAACCAAAAAAAAACATATAAGATGTTAGTATTTTTTCTCCTTGAACTATGATCTGCCTTTATTTGTATTTTTTTTTCAAAATTTCATTAACTTTGAAGGCAATGTGCGACCAGAAGATGTTGATGGATTTAAATAATATTTAAACCTTATTCTCTGTTGTTCTAATACATAAGAATTTGAGCTATTACATTCGGGAAGAGGCTAATTTAAAAATTATCGTAAAAATGTGAATTTTTCCAACTTTCGGCAAACTGTAGAGCACATGCGCGACCAGAAGATATAAACTGATTTTATTTCTTTTTTTACCCCTTTTTAATCTCCCCAATTCGCAACTTTTCTGCGGTATTACAACTTGAAAAAAATTTTTGAATTTTTTTGGCCCACCCTACTGTGCAGTTGCTCTTGACAGTGTGTACTGTCAGTGATAGGCAGCATAATGAATGCCGCTAAGCCCGGATTTATGCATGTGCAATCCTGTGCATGTGCACAGGGTGGCAGATTTGGGGGAGGGGCCTCAAAGATTGGATTTTTTTATAAAATTTTACAAGCATAAATTGTTGCTTTACTGGTTAAGTACTGAACAAATCTTCAGTACTTATTAAAATGTACCAACTATAACTGGTATAGCTGTAACTTAATAGTGGTAACATTTCAAGAAGTTATAAAATTTGTTATCTACCTAATCAGTAACGCAACAATTTATGCTTGCCAAATGTTTTCAAAAAAAAATTCCAAACTTTGCCACCTCCCAAAATCTGCTGCCCTGTATGTTACGGTGTAATGTAGTAAATTGAGACACTTGATGCTTGAAAATAGATTGTCACCCTTCCATAGCTGCCCCTACAAATTTATACAATTTTAAGCAATTATAAAAATAACAACTCATTTTTGATTAAAAAAAATCTAGACAAAAAAAAATTAGGATTTTTAACCTTTGATTTGCATCTGCTATCCTATTTTTTCCTATATGATAATTCTTAGTAAATGGTATGATGATTATTACAAATATATCATATAACTCCTTGTATATAACTACTGTATATTAATAATTCATTAAATAAATAAATAAATAAATAAGCAGTTTTTGTTGTGATATTAAATAATTATATTTTGTTTTAAAAATTTTAGGATTTGGTTTTGATTTGGAAATTTTTCAGAATAGCTTGTTTGATGTTTTTAGTATCTTTGTATTTATGTAGGGAAAAAGAACGTATTATTTTTTTATTATTTGATGAGCTTTACTGTCCTAAAAAAATAGACTAAAATTAAAAAAAACGAGACTTGCCATTCATTAACTTGATTAATTAAAAAAATTATGAACTCTTCTTAAAGTTGATAATATTAATAATTATAATATCTTATTAAAATAAATTCTAATCATTTTTGGTAAATTTAAGTAACAAACTGTCAAAAATAAAGTACTGGTAATAACTTCTTTTTTAGTTATTTTTTTCCCCATGGGATTTTCCCACGGCATCCTCTGGTCAAAATTCTGATCGGATTTCAGAATTTCTGAAGCTTTCCGAAGCACTCCCGTTGAAATCTATACGAATGATTCCATCAGAATTTTCTGATCAGATTGTCGCTGATATGTGTTCCGACCTTCAGGAAAAATTCTACTTTTGAATTTCTGAATTGGAATTTGTGAAGGCCAGTGTGCTCACTCCCACTGAAATCTACACAAATGATTCCTTCGGAATTTTCTTCCTTCGGATCAGAACTTTTCTGATCTGATTGTGCTGATAAGTGTGCGAGAAGCTTTATGAAGTCTAGTTCAGATATTATAGGTTGCATACAAGTGTTCCTGTCTTGAGTAGCTTACATCAGTGTATGTTTTAACTTTACAGTAAATAACCTTTATATTGTTTTTAACTCATATAGTAATTGTGTGAAATGTGAAATGGATTAAGTGGGGCTGCATATCAGAAGAGGGCGGTAGAAAAGAAACAAAAAGAGGACGTTATCAAAAAAGGTACCAAAATTAGACTTCTTCTTTAGTTCAGAAAAAAATTCTTACTGATGATGGTAACATCACAGGAAATGATAGTAGTGCTAGCACTAGCGGTTTTATTAGTTTTGATTCTTTGACCGAAAACAGAAACAGTCAATAAGAGTGATAGTGCTTGTGAATCATCACTATTCCTTTTTCTGGACCATCTGAAGTAGCAAATGACAACTTAGTTTCTCTGCCTAGCAATGATCCATACTGGTGGGAAATTAACGATAAAACTATTGACTATCTTGTAAAAAAAAACAGAATAAAGCAAAATGACAACGGTGACTTCTCTAAGTCACTTTGATTGTATCCTGATAGCAGAAAAGGCCCTGTACAGGGTAGCCTGGAAGTTCCCATAACCCCTATTATGTTATTATATTAAGGGGTATGGGAATTCCAGCCTATTTAGATAATGATGCTCTCTTTATATAGTAAATGACTTGTATATCACTTGAATATGTCTATATGGGAAAGTTTGACTCTTGGTAGGGTGCATCCAATACATATATGAACCACTTTAGTTTCTTTACTTCAAATCTTAAAAGTTTTTAATTCCTTAAAGATTTGTCTTTAAAGATCAAAAGCTAACAGAAAACAAGTTATCGTCGTTGCATTCTTAAAGCATTTGTAACATAGGCTATCATCATCAGAAAATGTGTCAGCAAGAGATAAATGCATCTGTTTACATCTGGATTCTGTTTTAGTCTCAATATAAATGTCGCTCGTGATAAGAATAAAATGACATTAAGAGATTCACTATCAATAGTTACTTGTTACAATAATAATAGGGAGTATGAAAACTTTCCTGCCATCCTGTACAAATAAATTATTCACGAGAACTGCTAAATGGCAGAATTGTACAGCAGGAATATTTGTATTCTCCAAGTCAAGGCTCTCTTTACTGCGCAACCTTGTAGGCTGTTTGCTGGCATTTCTCTTTTCGCTTCCAAAACAGGATTTAACGATTGGAGCCATGCTGGACAATGGATGTCAGAGCATGAGAATTCTTTCTCCCACAAAGATTGTGTGATTAAACTAAGGAATGAGGCAGTGAACTTGCCAGGATTGACAAACAAGTTAGTTACAGTCTATGAGCAAGAGGTCCAGTATTGGAGGAATGTTTTACAGAGAGTTGTCTCTGTCATAAAAAAGGAGATAGCAAGGTGTTTGGCTCATGAAATTATGATATGCTTAGAGCTAATAGCTGAATCAGCTATTTCTTTCTGGACACATTTCACGATATGGGAATCCAGGCAGTGATATGACTTCATATCTTACCACAACAATATGTGAGGAGCTTATAGAGGTTATGGGGGACAGAGTTATCTCCAAGATTGTTCAGTCCAGTCATCAAAATATTATTCAATAATTGTTGATTCATCTCCAGATATCATACCCAGCGATCAACTAAGCTTCATTGTTCGTTATGTAAATGAAAAAGGAGATCCAGAAGAAAGATTTTTATGTTTCATCAAAAATCCAGGGCACACAGATGAAAGCCTTGCCAGAAGCTATGTTCGAGACTGTAAAAAGTAAAGGCTTACATATTGAAGACTGCAGAGGACAGACATAAGACAATGGATCCAATATGTCAGGAAAAATTCTGGTCTGCAAGCAAGAGTAAAATTATAAATCCACTTGCTTTTTTCATCCCTTGCACTGCTCGTTCAGCAAATTTAAGTTTGTTGTTTTTTTACAAATGCCCGGGCTCGTAGACTGATCGTCTTTCTTTAGGCCAACAACAAGAGGCGAGATATGATGCCTTTGACCGACAAAGTGTTGCCCAGGGTACGCCATAGGAGGCAGCATCAAGTGATACCCGCAGGAAAGGACAGAAGGAGAAACAGAAGAAGAAAGAAACATCCATGCCGCAACCGGGATTCGAACCCGGGTACCGGCACACTGGCCGCACGGCAGACCGCTGTCTAGACCGCTCGGTCATGCCGGCACGGCTCAGCAAATTTAATTGGATCTCGAGCAGCTATGTGTTGTCAGGAATTTTCTAGATTTTTTTGACTTTCTCCAAAGCTTATACAATTTTTTCTCAACTTCTACAGGAAGGTGGAATTTTCTTTTGTCATTTTTTAAACCTGAGAGTTTGATGTTAAAATTTCATCAAATTCGATGGAGTGCTTGGGAAGAAGCAAGAGCCTGAACTTAGATTGGAAAGCTATCTTCAATGCACTGAAGCAGTCTTCTGAGGATGAAGATCAGAAATGCCTAGACCAAAACAGCAAGAAGTCTGTTGAAAGAACTCGTCAAATTTAACACTGCATTTATGTCAACTGTATATTGTACCATTTTCAAACAGTTTGGAAAAATGGAAAAACACTGAAAAAACTAGATAAAGAGGACATGGATGTCTCTACTGCTAAGGAACTCTATGAATCGTTGATGGGCTACCTGGAAGAAATAAAGAAATGTACACACCCCAAGCAAGAAAAAAAAAATTACAGGAACTCGGGGCTCAAGTGGGGCATCATCAGAACTCGAAACAATGCCTAAGAGACAGAAGAAAAGAAAAAGTTTTTTTGATGATGAATCTGATTCAGAATCTGATGAAACAGAAGATGTGCACCTGGAAAGCTCTGAAAATGAAGCTATAAGGAGTAGGAAAAAGCCCATCCCAGAGGAAAAAAGGTTAAAATCAAGTTTTATCAATGTTTTTGGCACACTTAAAGAAGACTTGGAAAAGAGAATATCTGTATATAAGTTTTTTGTATCTAAAATGACTTTATTTCAAAACTGACAAACCTCGAACCAAACCTTATACTCGATTCAGCTTAAGAATTGTATGAGGTGTACAACACAGACTTGGAGACTTAGCTTCTCAGATGAGTGCGTCTATCTGAATGGTTATCTAAAAAATGTAAAACGAGAAGTTATTAACAAGAAATGTAAAAAAATTGAAAAACCTTAGACTTAGCCAAGTCTGTACAAGATGATTATTGAAAATAATCTACAGGAAATCTATCCTAACATGTGCATTGCATTGAAAATATACTGTTGTATGCCTGCTACTAGTTGTTCAGCTGAACAATCTATCTTCGTTCTACGAAGGGTGAAGAACTACTTAAGGTTTACCCAAAGACAAGATTAACTTGTAAATGCAGTGGAACTTTGTATTGAGTCAGACATTACAGGGTGTCCACAAGTCTGGACTAATAGGGTATAATGTGGCGAAGCACCATCTTGTTGAAACCAGGTTGGGAAATCCCCTTCTGGTTTTAAGATTGATGGTAATGCTTCCTCCTGGAATATTGTCAAGTATGTCTGTCCTTACACAGTCTACTGAAAAAAAGTAGGGGTCGATAATTTGATCACAGTCTGGTGTGGGATATGGAATGAAGTGATCGTCACCTTGTGCCTTGAAAGCCTGCATCCATTGGGGTTTTGTGGTGACCAGTAATGTATGTTTAGAAACACACTCTTCCATACATTACATTAGTATTAAAATATTTACTAAAATACTAATAAGGGAGACAAATTTTCAGGAACTGTACATATTCCTTTTTTCAAGTCAATAATATAGGCATGTCATAAACAGAATTAAGAATAAGCTTGGCAGCAATGATTTAAAAACATGAACTATTAATAAAATTATTACAATATGCTTAAACATCTCAAAGTGACTATTAACTAATTTTATTGTTACAAAAAAATAAATAAAAGCATGGTGATACAACAAATTTAATTGTTGTTTACAATCTGACTTATTGTTATCCATAATTTTTCCAAAATATAGTTAATAATTTAATTCCT